>CM029391.1:788929-828560 GCA_017165825.1 Hepsetus odoe
CAGGGCACGAAAAGCTGCAGCTTGTCACTCCTGCTGGATCAATGGACTGTAAAGGCCTGTCTTTTGTCCGAGGCGAGCGAGTGAATAGGGAGACACGCAGTGTGCCTGGACTCACGGTGTGTCACCACAGGGTCATTCGGAGGAGTCTGTGTGAATGAAAGAGGTGTATTCATGGCTGACGATGTTTTTCCTCCCCTGGTCGCTCGAAACGTTGGACGACAGCAGCTTTATTGCTGAAATTAAGCTTCTTACTTTCTTCAACCACTGCCCGGACGTCTGCGCCCATCCTTGGATTTAAAGAAAAGGACACATTGCTTTATCAAACTATCATAATATGTTGGAAATACTTACGTCACTGCTTTTCAATACGTTATAGTCTGCAGTAAGACATTATTTAGACTCAGACTGATGGACAGACCGATGTCTTCAGTGTCAGAAGCTCCAGTTGCTGCTGAAAACCTTCATTTCATGGTTTGAAGGTGAAAAGACACGACTGTTGGGCCAACAGCAAAAGCACCGAGTGTTCAGGACGGGGAGCAGGTCTTCTGGACCGTCGAGAGTCAGTTGATGGAAGTGAAGGGTTTAAGTGGGAAGGAGAGCAGAGGGACAAGGCGGCACAGAGTGTGTTGTTCCTGCGGTGAAATCTGGAGACGGATTGGTGACGTTCTGGGAACAAAGATCTGGAGAATCAGTCCAATCATGAAAAGAGAAAATGACTCAGTTCTTCAGCATACACACAATTCCGTCTGGTTGTTACGGATAACTGGACAAAAAAAAAAAAAAAAAACTTCGTCCAATATGACGAAGATCCAGAGCGTCTTCAAAACTGGGTCAAAGTGACTCAGTTCAGTCCGGAGAAAAGGAAACAAAATGGGACAAAATGGACCCACATGTTGGAAAGGAGCTCCAGCAACTGAGGAGGAACCGTGAGGTTCTTCGAAGTTGTTTCCAAAAGCCACTGAGTTCCACTCGATTCATGTCTCTGTAACATCTTGCCATAGACGTATTAGATATATATTTATTTGAAAAAAATTGTGACGGAAATTCAACTGATTATTTGTTGAGTTCAACTCTCACCCACATTTTTGCACCTGCTAAACTAGCTAGAACCTCCCTGACTGGCACTCTGGATCGCTGTGACCCACTTTAGAACCTTGAAGTCCTTGATGCCTGTTCAGCCCTGAAATAACAGCTTTCAGACTCCCACACAGAAACATCAAACTCCTCCATGTGCTCAGCAGGAGAAACACTACAGCACCATCACGCAGACCTACCGGATCATTCCGTCTTGTTTCCCGAGCGACAGGGAAGTCCCGGCGACCTTCTCTCGCGCCGAGACCGGGACGTCCACTGGGACCGAATTTCACTCACCGTTGTAGGAACGTGAGGCCTACTTTAGCAGGGACACGCCGAGCCAATTTCAGGATAAGATTTGCTCCTACCTCTGGGACCAGACCAGTTCACACAGAAATGACTTTAGACCTAGAAGCTGGATGAGATCCATCCATGAAATTCCATTTGGCTGCAATTGGGACCACATAGGATTTGTTGGACAACAGCTAGAACCAGACTAAATTTGCTGTGCTAGAACTGAGTCCAGACAGAATTTGTTGGGCTAAAGTTGGGACAATATAATTTGCTAGACTTCACTGGGACAAACCAGGTCTTGTAGGGCTAAAATTTGGACAGGACTAAATTTGTGGGGCTAAAACTGGGACTAGACACAGTTGGACAACCAGACAGATTTCAATTGGGACGAGACAGAATTTTGGGGCTTCAAATTGGAACCAGACCAAATTTGGAGGGTTGAAAATGGCACCAGGGAGTTTGCTGGGCTAAAAATGGGACCAGACAGAATTTCTTCAGCTACAACTGGGACCAGACTAAATTTGCTGTGCTAGACCTGAGTCCAGACAGAATTTGTTGGGCTAAAGTTGGGACAATTTAATTTGCTAGACTTCACTGGGACAAACCAGGTCTTGTAGGGCTAAAATTTGGACAGGACTAAATTTCTGGCGCTAAAACTGCGACTATCTATAATCTGTCGACTACACTTGGAACCAGACAGATTTCTTTGGGCTGCAATTGGGACCAGACTACATTTCTGGGCCACATATTGGACCAGATCTAATTTCTTGGTCTCAAAGGCGTAGCAGACAGACTTTGTGGGCCTATAAAACCAGGCCGATTTTTCCGGGGCTAAAATGGGACCAGGAAGGTTTTATGGGGCCACAACTGGGACGAGACAAGGTTTGTCTTTAGAACATTAGATTCGAATCTGGGACGAAAATTTGGTCAACTGACAAACTCAGCTGCCAAAAAAGAGCGAAGGATTAGCAAGTCTTCCACACGATTCTAGCGCAGAAAGAGAGGGAAGGACTCCCTTCTTGTCTTTCAACGGAACATTTGATCCCCCGTCTCTTTCATCGGACTTGAAGGACGGATTTCTTTTAGGCTAATATTTATCAGGGCTCAGATCCAGAAAACGTTCCCTGGAAGACGTCGACTGAGGATCAGTGCAGACTCATTCTTAGAAATCGTCTTCCGTCCTATCAGAGACGTCATCTTTCGACTATAAATAAATGAACCCGAGGGCATTTCTAGACGTCTCGCTCTCTCTTTCTGTCGCTCTCTCTCTCGTGTGTCTGTTGTGAGAATCAAAGCCAACGTCTCTGCTCTTCTTCCAAAACTGAAGGCGCCAAACAAACAAGCCCGGATCGATAAAAGGAGACCCTTCCTGAGCGGAAGAGGAAGCGAAAAAGAATAAGAGAAAAGTGAAAAAGGCCGTGAAACTCTTCCCCTGAGTGCGGTTGAGTGATCTTTCCTTCTTCTTCTTCCCTTCAATTGAAAGAGAAACAAGTTTTGTTTGCTCTCCATCCGTAAACTCTCTGCCCCGAAGGTGAAGCCGAGGATTCGCGAGCTTCGCCTTCCTCGCTCTGCAGCTCGGAAGAATTCAAGACGAAGAGAAGACCCAGCGCACTTTTAAAAGCTGCAGAAGAGGCAGGTTTTACTCTGATTTTCCAACGTTCGGCTTTAACAAAGCTCAGCCCAACAGGGTTCCCACAACAAGTGTGAGTCAGGCGCAGAAACGACGCCTCGGCTGGTTAAAGCAGACATTTGTGACCGAACAGGTTCACAAATTTTAGGTTTTAGTGCAATTTTTAAAAGTAAGAACCGAATATATGTCAATATATATCATTTTAAAGGTCAATTAGAACTTCATTTTAGAGCTTAATGGAATAACTTGTGATTGTGTACTTTTCGAAGAACTTCCAAACGGATTTTATTTCTGCATTTGACTTTGATCAGGTCTTCGTTCTTGATTTTATCCATAATTTATTTATTTTTTTATCCATTCCTCCGGATATGAGATGTGTGTGAACTTCATTCTATACGTTTACGTTATTAGAACTTTATTCAAGATATTTTTTGCTATTTCTTTTAGATGTTTGTTCTCAAAAATGTCCCTCTGGATTGGATTCATTTGAACTTCATCAAAAATAAATTTGAATGCTTGCAGTTTCGTTTATTGGGGCTGTTCATGCCTTTAAAACTTCCTTTTAGATTTGGAGATTGTCTTTTTGATTTATTGACTTTATTGTCAATATTCCTTTGATTAAAACTTTTCATTTTTTATTTTTAATGTTTTAGAAATTCCCTCTGGACATTTTTTTTTAGGAATTTTTAGGTCTTTAGATGTTCTTAAACACTTTTCATTTATGATAAATCCATCACAAATATAAAAGTTGCTCAAAACTTGAAACCTTAGTTTGGGTTTATCACAGGTGAGGGAGAAAAGCCAAGAAAACATTACGGCTTATTCTTTAATTTCCTTCAAGGCAATAAATAGAGCCCGGAGTGATTGCTGTGGGAATAGTTCTCCTCACACTTTAATATTTCATGAAAATGAAACCATGAAGGAAGAAAATGGAGCTCAAACCACCAGCCAAGCTGAGCCCAGCTTAAGTTAAGCCACACTTTAAGCTCAGTTTGGTCCAGAGATCAGGCCCAGAAGGTTATTTGTAAACATAAAGCAAATTTGTTTTTCTTCTAGGTACACTTGCACACAGTCAGGGATTCTGTAGGATTATAGTCGGTGTCTGATCAACCAGTTTTACCAAACAGGTACTGGTGATCATCAATGTCACACGGAGGAGAATCACAGTCGTGTTTGGAACGACCGACCGGCCGAGTTCCTTCAGAAACTGTGTGCGAGTGTACCTAGAAGAACTGATGCTGTTTTGAAGGAAAAGGGTGGTCACACCAGATATTGATCTGTTTTAGATTCTCTTTTGTTCATTCACTGCGTTTTGTTGATTGATGAAAATAAATGATCAACACTTCCGTTTCTGAAAGCGTTCTGTTTACAGCTTTTTACACACCTGACTAACACTTTTGCACAGGGCTGTATTTATTTATTTATTTGTTAGAACTTGGAAACGTTGACCAATCCTGCTTTTGTCTCGCTGAAAAGACGCGCTGTGTTTTTATTCATGTATTTTTCTGCAGGAAATCATTCGTCGCTCTATCTACCCAGAAGATTATGCTAATGAAGTTTAGGGACGTCAACACGCCAACAAATAATTTCCGAAGCCCTCGGTTCCGTCGCAGCTTAATCCGGAGGGATGGGCGTGATTAACGAACAGGGTTTGGGAGTAAATATTTACATGTGAACTGATACGTTCCATAGAAACATGAGTCATTTACAAAGTGGCCACAAGTAGTGTCTACCGTGATCACAGAGGAGAACAAGAGGAACAGGGGAACGAGAGGAACTGGAGAACAAGAGGAACAGCAGAACTAAAGGAACTGGAGAATGAGAGGAACAGGAGAACGAGAGGAACTGGAGAACAAGAGGAACTGGAGAATGAGAGGAACAGGAGAACGAGAGGAACTGGAGAATGAGAAGAACAAGAGAACGAGAGGAACAAATGAACGAGAGGAACTGGAGAATGAGAGGAACAAGAGAACGAGAGGAACAGGAGAAGGAGGGGAACAAGAGAACGAGAGGAACAGGAGAATGAGGGGAACTGGAGAACGAGAGGAACTGGAGAACATGAGGAACAGGAGAGCTTAAGGAACTGGAGAACGAGTGGAACAGGAGAATGAGAGGAACTGGAGAACGAGAGGAACAGCAGAACGGGAGGAAGAGGACAACTAGAGGCACTGGAGAACGAGAGGAACAGGAGAACGAGAGGAACAGGAGAACTAGAGGCACTGGAGAACAAGAGGAACAGGAGAACGAGAGGAACAGGAGAAGTTTGCTGTAACGTCCCAAAGTGACCTGAATGTGAGGTTATTAAATAACTTCATTAAATAAATACATCATTAATTACTCGTTTACATCAACAGTTACGGTTCCATTCGTCCACACAGATCACAAACATAACAAATCAATAAAATGTGGCGAAAGGTTTCTTTCTGTAAAATGTGTTTCCAGGATTCTGGGTACTAAGGGTTCTATGTGCCCAATGCCTCATCTTCATAACGGCTTATGGTCCATTATACCCAGCATCCTGTGTTCCCAGTATCTTAGGTTGCTAAGGTTCTTTGTTACATTTACATTACATTTACGTAATAGAGAGCAGATGCTCTTATCCAGAGCGACTTCCATGTCCTGATTACAGGGACAGTCCCCCCTGGAGACACTCAGGGTTAAGGGTCTTGCTCAGGGACCCAGTGGTGGTAGTGCTGGAGGTGGGATTCGAACCTGGGACCTCTTGAGCCACAGGTCCATAGGCAAGTATCCTACCACTGGACCACCGCCACCCATTGTTCCCCATGTCTCTCAGGGTTCCCAATATCTTTTGTTTCCATGGTTCTATGTTATCCATGTCTGGTACAACTAAGGTTCTTTGTTCCCAGTGCCTTATGTTGCCAGGGTTCTATGTTTTTAATGTTTTACGCTCCTGATGTCCTGTATACCCTGTGTCATGGTTTGCCATGGTTCATATTCTGTTCTAAGATTCATTTTTTTCATGTTCTAAGGTTCTGTGTTCCTAATATTGCCCAGGGTTATATGTTTCCAATATTTTATAACCCTAATGTCCAATTTACCCAGGGTTCTATGCTGCCAATTCCTCATGTTCCCAAGGTCCTACCTTTCCAGTGTCCAGTGCTAAGGTTCTGGGTTCCCATTGTCTAATGTTCCCAGGGTTCCCAATGGCTTAATGTTCTCAAGCTCTACATTCAAATTCTCTTCCTCATCCATTCTTATATTCTGATAATAAATCCACATTTATGTAGGCACGTTCCTGAAAAAGCTTTCTTCAGATCCCTTGGAGAACTTTTGCTCATGTGATTGTTTTTGCCTCACTCGGATCTCCTGAGCGGAGACCAGTCCACACTTGTGCTTCACATGACGGAACCTTAAATAGTAGCTTTGTTTTGTTTTATTTGGCCTTTTTTCTCACTGTGATGCGTGTGTATAGCAGGATGAGCTTTACAGCTCGAGACCGTGTGATACACACACTCTCTGGTGTGAAGAAAGATCCACAGCACCTCCGGGAGCGTCACCTCCGAGAGCGCCACATCTGAGAGCGTCACCTCCGAGAGCGTCACCTCCGAGGCGTCACCTCCGGAAACGTCACCTCCGGGGCGTCACCTCCAGGGCGTCACCTCCGGGGTAGCACCTCCGGGGCGTCACCTCGAGCGTCACCTCGGGGCGTCACCTCCGGGGCATCACCTCGGGAGCGTCACCTCCGGGAGTAGCACACTCCGGGCGTCACCTCCGGGGCGTCACCTCCGAGGTGGCGCACCTCCGGGGCGGCGTCACCTCCGGGCGTCACCTCGGGCGTCACCTCCGAGCGTCACCTCCCGGGAGGCGTCACCTCAGAAGGCGCCACATCTGAGCGTCACCTCCGGGAGCGTCACCTCCGGGAGCGTCACCTCCGGGAAAGTCACCTCCGGGAGCCTCACCTCCGGGAGCGTCACCTCGGCTCCTCGGGCATCACCTCGGGGCCGCCACATCCGGGAGCGTCACCTCCGGGAGCGTCACCTCCGGGAGCGTCACCTCCGGGAAAGTCACCCCCGGGAGCGTCACCTCCGAGAGCGTCACCTCCGAGAGCGTCACCTCCGGGAGCGTCACCTCCGGGAGCGTCACCTCCGAGCGTCACCTCGGCGCGCCACATCCGAAGCGCCACATCGGGCGTCACCTCGAAGGCGTCACCTCGAGCTTCGTCACCTCGAGAGCGCCACATCCGAGCGTCACCTCCGAGGCGTCACCTCGGGCGTCACCTCAGAAAAATCACCTCCGGGCGTCACCTCGGGCGTCACCCTCCAGGCCGTCACCTCCAGAAAGTCACCTCCGAGAACCTCACACTCCCGGGCGTCACCTCGGGCGTCCACCTCCGGGGCGTCACCTCGGGCGCCGCATCCGGGGCGTCACCTCGGGCGTCACCTCGAGCGTCACCTCCCGGAAGAAGTCACCCCGGAGGCGTCACTCCGAGCGTCCTCACCTCAGGCGTCACCTCCGGGGCGTCACCTCCGGGGCGTCACCTCGGCGTCACCTCGGCGCCACATCCGGGCGCCGCATCGGGCGTCACCTCGGGCGTCACCTCCAGGCGTCACCTCGAGCGCCACATCAGGCGTCACCTCGAGGCGTCACCTCCGGGAAGCGTCACCTCAGAAAAGTCACCTCAGGAGCGTCACCTCCCGGGGCGTCACCTCCCGGGCGTACCTCGGAAGAAATCCTCGGGAGCCTCACCTCCCGGGCGTCACCTCCCGAGGCGTACCTCCGAGCGTCACCTCCGGGGCTGGCGCCACATCTGGGGCCGTCACCTCCGGGAGCGTCACACCAGGGCGTCCACCTGGAAAAGTCACCCCGGGGCGTCACCTCGGCGTCACCTCGGGGCGTCACCTCGGGGCGTCACCTCGGCGTCACCCCTCCGGGCGCCCATCCGAGCGTCACCTCCGAGCGTCACCTCCGGGGCGTCACCTCGAGCGCCACATCTGAGCGTCACCTCCGGGCGTCACCTCTGGGGCGTCACCTCGGCGTCACCTCGGGAAAGCGTCACCTCGAGCGTCACCTCCGAGCGCCACATCCGAGCGTCACCTCGAGCGTCACCTCCGAGCGTCACCTCCGGCGCCATCTGAGAGCGTCACCTCCGAGAGCGTCACCTCTGGGAGCGCCACATCCGTGAGCGTCACCTCCGGGAGCGTCACCCTCCGAGGCGTCACCTCGACCACCACATCGGCGTCACCTCGAGGCGTCACCTCCGAGCGCCATCTGGGCGTCACCTCCGGAGGCGTCACCTCGGGGCGTCACCTCGAGCGTCACCTCGAGCCTCACCTCGAGGCGTCACCTCGGAGGCGTCACCTCAGGAAAGCGTCACCTCGGCGTCACCTCGAAGGCGTCACCTCAAGGCGTCACCTCAGGCGTCACCTCGGGAGAAGTCACCTCCGGGAGCGTCACTTCGTACATCTGCAGTGTTACTCTGGCAGCTTCGCTGGTGACTTTTTTAAACCTTTGGCAAGTTCTACACCGGAAAGCTTTGAATCCCATCATAGTAGGTTGCCCTGAAGTTCCCTTGATCAAGGTACCGTCCCCATTGCTGCTCCCCAGGCACCGAATATGGCTGCCCCTTGCTGGATGTGTGGGTTTAAAGAGGTTGCATTTCGTTGATGTTCACGGTGTGCTGGGTTAACAAAGACAAACAGTCACTTTCACTTTCACTTTACCCAGGCTTGGGATATCGGCACCAAAAAAAAAAACACTGGCTTGCGCATCCCGCTGGGTTCCAGACTTCCACACTGTATCAATAGATAGCTGGTTAACTAACTAGATAGACAGACAAACAGACAGACAGACAGACAGACAGACAGATACTGTATTGATCCTAAAGGGAACTTTGATGTAATCACCTGCAGAATGTTCCATGATCCCATCGGGAAATCTTAAGCACAGCGTTTTTATACTGTTTCCATAGCAACCAATATTTATGTAATATATATATATATATGTCAGTGTGTGTGTGTTTCATGGCTTTTCTTAATTCAGATTTGACCCACTAATAAAGTTCTTGATCTCTACTAGTTCTCCCGTCACGGACACACACTCAACACACGCCTGAACTCCCCCGTCCACTCTCCCTGTCCTCTCTCTCACGTCTCCTTCGCTCTGTCCTGCAGTGATGGACACACAGAGGAGACAGAAATAATGGAGAATTCCCCTGAACTGTGTCCGGGCTGCATTAAGGAGCCTGTTCTGAAAATGGAAGAAAGGAGAGTGATTCGTCGGAAAACCCATCAAGAAAGTACAAGAAAGAGGAAAGCACGGCTAAAAAAAGTGGATCAATCTTTCGCTGAAAGGAGCGGCGTCAGGTCAGGCCTCCCGACTGCACCTGCCCAGGCCGCCGTGGACGCGTTCCATTTCGTCCCACAAAAAAACTTTTCCGTCGACCGTGATGAAGCAGTCCGGAGATTCGTTTTAGGGCGACCGCAACCGAATGCTAATCTAATCCGTGACATTAAGGAAGTGGCGGCCGATTAAAAGGAGATTCAATTTGGTGTCTGCTTAGCTCTTCTGTGCCGCGTGTCTTCCACAGTTTGAGTCTCGGACTCTCTCCTGTCACAAAAGCCACCGCTGTCAAAGAATCGAGCAGAACGACGAAGCCGTTCAATCACGATACAAGACCGTGGAAGAGATCAGTACCGATGATAAGTAATAACTGCTAATGCTAATGCTAGCGCTGAAGGCTGCAGAAGTGACACGGGGCAATATGGTTGGCAGAGTGGAGGGTATCACACTGGAGGACACTGTGGAAGACACACCGGGGGACAGATTGGACACGTGGGCAACAAAGGGGCAACACGGTGGGTGACTTGATGGACAACACGGTTAGCGATACAGTTGGAGACCCAGAACACAACGCCATGGGTGACATGCTGCATGACACAGTGACAAACGGGACCCCACGTTGGACAACATGGTGGGTGGCACAGGTGGGTGACATGCTGGGCAAAACAGTGGGCATCACTGGGCAGAGCTGTGTGCCTAAGATTGTTAGAAGGAGAGCTTGTCCTGTTTTGGTTGCCGAGGAACCTCCGTACCGATGCTCTCTTAATGAGAGCACACCGGCCCCGAGTCCTGCCCCCTTCACCTGAGCACTAAAGGTGCCAGAGTGTCATGTAGTCCCGAGCTGACATCGTTTGGGGTCGGGCAGATCTGATCTCGTTATGGAACATGCTGCTGTGGCGTGGCAGATGCATCCAGGCCTGCTTTGCCTGCTTCCTGTAAGAGCTTTCGGCAGCTGCTTTTACAGAATCAGCTCACGGCTCAGAAGTGGCAGCTGTTCTTTCAGCGAAGCGAGCGGAAGCGGCAGGAAGTGCCTGTGACTTTCTCAGCCTTCGACAACGAGCCGAGGTTCAAACAGAAGGGATCGAAAGGCGTCTCGCAAATTAGCGTCGACTGTTAACTCGCACGCAGGGGGAGAAGTTGCACATGTCAGTGGCTGGTCTGTGGAAAATGTGGAGGAAGGAAGCTCAACGTCTTTCACATGAACCAGTGTCCCCATAGCAAGAAGGTTCTGGATCTGATTCCCAGTTAGCCCTTATTTTCTGACAGTTTTCTTTTTCATATTGAAACAAAATTAAACAGGAACTAATGTTTTAGTGCTCCAGGCTGCAAAGTGTGTAAAGATACAAGGTATCTTAAAGGGGTTTAGTGTTCAGCATCAACAGTATACTAATCCCCTGATCATCTGGAATCATCTGCTCCTGTCTCTTCACTGCTTCATGTCTTAAGTTAGAAGCTTTGTTCTGCTTGAAGGTTCAGACGTAGATCACTGTGTGGATTATCCAACACAGAACTATCAAACTGCTCAGGTACAGAGACTGTACTGAACATGAGAGACAACAACACTGTCCTTCAGGAAGATCTGGAGAACTGCTCAGGTACAGAGACTGGACTGAACATGAGAGACAACAACACTGTCCTTCAGGAAGATCTGGAGAACTGCTCCTCAACAATGCATTAACATACAAAATTCTCTTCAGGTGCAAATTATGAGGAAATGAGGGACCCAGGACTGTGAGCCACACTAGCCTCATTACCATGACTGTTTTGATTATGAAGTAGAAAAAAGATCTTTCAGACCTCCATCACGCTTCCCGGCGGTCTCAGGGCAGCTGAGAATGAAAGGAAGTCTCTCTCTTTCTCTCTTTCCTCTCTAAGCTCTTCTTAAGTCAGGGAGCCAGTGGCCACGTCCGCCCTAATCCTGCTAAATGGTTTATTATGGCTCTCACAAGCAGTCCATTAAAGTGAGATTACTGGAAAACGCGAATACATGAATGCTAACAAGCTCCGAATCAATCAGGCGCTGGTGAACGGAGCGCCGTAAAAAAGCCTCAAATCCTCATGAAAATGCATCGCCTCTGGAAGCGAAGCTGCTCGGAGTCACTGAAGGTGGTCAAACCGCAGCCGTCGCTCGTCTTTTTTGAGAAGAAGCTGATCAGTTTGACTCCGCCTGGACTCCCTGGGCTCAGCCCATATGTTCGGGCAAATAGGGGCCATCCTGGGATCAGCTGGAACGTAGAGGAACGTGGTGGATCTCCAGGAAAGACGTCAGAACATTGTTGGGTCAGCTACTTCTCCCAGCATGCCTGGCCCAGAGCCAGAGCTTTTCAACATGACTCCCCGCCCTCCTAATTAGCCGGCAATACATCTGCGGAGGTTTTCAACCACAGGATCTTCTTGAAGGGTGTTTGGCATCCCCAGATCTTCCAGCTCACTTGGACTCAGGTAAGCAGGGTTTGGCCTTTCCTGGCTAGATCTACGCTCACATTTGCCGCCTTTGAGTAATAGAAGAACCAACATGGGGAAGTGAAAGTGAAAGTGGCTATTTGTCCTTGGGAGAACCCACCACAGCACTCAACGATCCACAACGAAATTGTTTTTTTCAAGAACTCTGAACTCTGAATATAAGGCAAACATTGTGAAATACAAGAACTGGTTTGATCTCACAAAGAAGAAACGGGTGCCCGCCAAAAGAAAGAGAAGTGAAGAAGAGGATGAAGAAGAAGATGTCCTTGTCTTTTTCTTTTTCCACTGTTCACCTGCATGTGCTCTCTCACCATGTCCATAAATCTCCTCTTTGGTCTTCCTCTTCTCCTCTTTCCTGGCAGCTCCATCCTCAACATCCTCTCTCCTCAGGACACGTCCAAACCAACGCAACCTTGCTTTGTCTCCAAGACGTCTAACCTGAGCTGTCCCTCTAATATACTCATTTAATCCTGTCCGTCCTCGTCCCACCCAACGAAAATCTCAGCATCTTGAACTCTGACACCTCCAGCTCCGCCTCCTGTCTTTTCATCAGTTCCAACGTCTCCAACCCATACAACGTAGCTGGTCTCACTACCGTCCTGTAAACCTTCCCTTTCACTCTCCCTGGTACCCCTGTATCTCACATTTTTTATAATTTGACAACTTGATTGTCTTTATAGCCAAGAAGATGGTTGCCAGGGTTAAGACAGATCTTGGTCTACAGATCACTGAACGTGTACTCATTTGCTTTCTTCACCCAAACCCTTGTAACTCCAGCCCTTTAAGGTCTCACACCTCCTGGCTGATCTGTGCGCAGCGTTGATTTCCTGCCTGACTGAAGCCTGAGCCCTATAGGATTCGCTAGGAGTGAGTTCTGTGAGAACATTTTCAATTTAACTTTTCGCTGACAGCGCCTGGCTGAAAATAGATCCAGGGTACAGTGAAGAAGATAAAAACGCAGCTTTTTCCATACGTCACGCAACGAGTCCTTCTCGTCCAGAGACAACGAGAGCATCTGGGAGTTATTTCTGGAAAAAAAAAACAAGTTTCCGCATCGGTGTGTTAGAATTAGAAACCTTTATTGTCGTTACATGTTCGTGTTTACAGTGTTTAGAAGACTCTGTCCAGAATACAGGGTCTCCTTGGAGCACCTTGGGGTTGAAGGACCTGCTCAGGAACCCGTCGGCTGGGATTCGACCTTGTGACCTCTTCGCCCAGAGCACCCACACCTGGAGCAAAAGGCATTGATGAAAATAAAAAAGGGAAGAGTGAGCTCTGTGAGCTCCTCTGTTAGGGATCTCCACATTTGTCTCCATGTCTTCCTGTCCTCTGCATCTTCCTCTTTCACGCTGTCCCCCTGCGTGTCCTCTCTCACCACGTTCATAAACCTCCTCTTTGTCCTTCCTCTTCTCCTCTTTCCTGGCAGCTCCATCTTCAACATCCTCCTCCTGATATACTCCTCGTCTCTCCTCTGGACTGTATAACCTGTGCTGTCTCTCTTATATATACGTGTAACATAGTTGGTCTCACTACCGTTTCCGACCTGTATAACATAGCTGGTCTCACTACCATCTCCAACTTGTGTAACATAGCTGGTCTTACTACCGTCTCCAAGCCGTTTGACATAGCTGGTCTCACTACCGTCTCCCACCCGTATAACATAGCCGGTCTCACTACCGACTCCAACCAGTAAAACAACCCACATCACGACCATCATGTAAATCCTTCTTTTCATTCTTTTCACTAAATATATTCTTTCATTCTAAATATTTGTGTTTTTATACATCCGTTTTATACACTTGTGTTTTTGTACATCCTTCCTCTGCATTCCTGAGGGTGTTTTCATCCCTCTTTACCTCGTTCACTCCATCGTGAACTCTGGCTGAAGATCAAGCAGCCCAATTAAACCCACCGACGTCATTGTTCTTATTCCACCACGTCTGAAAGGACGCGCAGAGATAAAGGGCATCCAGGTGGCAGGTGGGAAAACACACACACACACACACACACACACACACACACACACACATAAGTTCAGCATAATAGAGAGAGAGAGAGAGAGACAGAGAGAGAGAGAGAGAGAGAGAGAGAGAGAGAGAGAGAGAGAGAGAGAAAGCAAAGCAGATTAATAAAGAAGAGATATTGAGAGAAAGAGAAAACCTCATTACGTAGTTATGTAACTCAGTCAGTCTACACACACACACACACACACACACACACACACACACACACACACACACACACACACACACACACAGTGAAACAATGTCTGTGTGAAATTCAGATCTTTTCAATTGGCTACAGATAAATGAAGAGGATGAGTTTCAGTTATCTATCCATTTATTTCTTTTCCTCTCTTTCATAAACACACACACACACACACACACACACACACACACACACACACACACACACACCTGCTGAATAAATGCTGAATATAAACATGTGTTTATATGTGGTAAAAAACACTACATGAATAAACACTGTGCCGTGAGTTCCTCACTGTGCTTTGCTCCCTTTAAGGGCTCTAAAGATCTAAACAGTCGACTGTAGTGTTTGAATACTGTCTAGAACCGGGGGTTAATCCGGTCTCTGGGTGATGATACGTTCTTCAGCTGAAAACCTCGCTGAGCTCGACGTGGCACTGGAACACGGCTGGGTCCCGATCCCAATCATCTCAGTCCAACAAAACGTGGCTAATTAAACACGTTCCTGAGCATCGCGGCCTTATTATCTTCTTAATTAGTCCTGAAGGAACCTGCTGGGGAACGGCAAGCTCAGCGTTACACGACTTCAGCGTGTGAGAAGATCCTGGACAGTGAAGGCTGGAGGAAAAAGAAAAAAGTGAAAGTGACTACCCTTCTCATTGTGAAACGCAGCACAGCACAACGCGACGAAACTCAACCTCTGCGTTTCACCCACACACACACGTGCAGCAGAGGGCGGCTATTGAAGGTGCCCGGGGAGCAGTGATGGGGACGGTACCTTACTCAAGGGTACCTCAGGGCAACCTACTGGTGAGGGACTCGAACCCACAATCTTCTGATCCGGGGCGACTCCCTCACCACTAGACCACCACTTGATTACCTTCACGTCCAAATGAGGGGTGTTTCAGAGTGTAGGCAACACTTGCAACCATCTATAATGCCATAGCAACCATTATTAATTAGTTAATTAATTAAGTTGACAGTTAGATGCAGTAAAGTCAGGCTTAACGAGCTTTATGCTCAAGCATGGAAAGCTGGAGACACCTTTTCTGCTGTGAAAGTGTGCAGAAGATGAGGAGAACGGGACTGGAATGACAATCCCGTCCTCGCAGAACCCTAAAAGGCGAAGGCGCGGAACCCCAGCCGCTCTGATAAAAGGCAGAGGCAGGCACTGACAGGCCTCCCGCTGGGACCCCAGCACCGAGGAATCCTGGGAGCTCGCAGAGGGAGGCAAAAATATCCTCAGGAGGCCTTGGCTCTTCTTCGCCTGTAAGATCTCCATCAGTGAAGTACTCTACTGAAACCAGGGCCCCAGATAGGACTTTCTGCTCCGTTTTCGGGACCCTCCGCAGGAGGTCACTCTTATCTCCGCCCACAAAAGCTTTCAGAAAAAGAGTCGGGAGAGCTTTGACAGCTTAACGACAGAACTGAGGAACCGCTGACTGACGTGGACTGACGTCGTTTATAAACTGGATCAGTTTCATGTCTGAAAATGTAACAACAATGGACACAGAATGGTCCTTCAAGAAGGTCTACGTTACCCCTCAGTGGAGTGCTAATAATGCTACATCATCACGCTCCTGTAAAGCTACAAAGGTGTGTTTTGGTGGCAAAAAATTCATTTTCCTTCCAAAGAGCAGTTTTTTGGAAGAAAGGAAAGTTCTCCAGATCTTCCTGAAGGACAGTGTTGTTGTCTCTCATGTTCAGTCCAGTCTCTGTACCTGAGCAGTTCTCCAGATCTTCCTGAAGGACAGTGTTAAAGAAAGGAGCTGGTCTAAGAGAGTTGAGGCTGTGCTGAAGAATAACGGTGGTGGTGGTGAATATGGACTTTAAAGCTGGTTAGAATGAAACTCTCTTACAAGTGTTCGTACACAAACTATGATCCCACTGTCTCCTACGTTTTCCTGACTTTTGCACAGCACTAAAGGACAGTTCTAAAGACAGGCCTTCATGAAGTCTTTTATTTTCAATGAAAGACACACGTTTTCAGGGCTCTCTTTCAACAAAAGCGAGGTGTTTTCCGATCTCCCGCTGTGCTGTGTCTTTCAAAAGGCGCTGACTGGAGGTAATTAGCTCTTAGTCAAACTCCAGATTCCCTGATTCAGTCTCTGCTGAAAGGCCACCATCTGCTGCTGTGCTGTTCTGGCGATTCCTCGCGGTTCTTCACTCGTCACTTACGCACATCCAGGTGGACGAAGAAAGGTCGCCGGAAATGCCTCGCGCCAGCCCACGCCCGCCGTCATCCTTGGCAGAAGGATTCCCGCTTCACTACGGAGCACGAGCGACAAACGGCCATGTGAAGTGAAAGTGAAAGGGACTATTCCCCAGCACAGCAACAAGTACAACGCAAGCGACTGCATCCTCTGTGTTTAACCCACACACACACCGTCCAGCAGGGGGCACCCGGGGAGCGGCGATGGGGACGGCACCTTGATCAAGAGAACCTCAGGGCGACCTACTAGTCGAACCCTGATCCTGGGGCCTCGTCCCTAAACACTAGGACACCAGCGCCACTACGAATGTCCATTGTCTGAAAAATCTTGATGGAACATCTGGTCTCCAGCCGGCTGTGTCCAAACATAGAAGGATGACATCATCTCCTTCTGGACGTCTTACCCCGTCTGTGATCAGAAAAGCTACCCCTACTGACTACTGAGGGACAAGCTCGCCAACCTCGATATGAAATTTATAGGCGGAAAATACAGAATAAAACCTGCTTTTTTATGCCTTAAATTTGTTTATCTTACATTAGCTTTTCGTTAAAACATGTATCATTTTAATTTAATAGTAGCTGTCCAGGAGGTATATATCACTTCATCATTTTAATATATAAACAAATCATGTTTAAAGATTCAATTATTGTCATTTCTATTTTATATTTGGATCCTAATATAGCGGGGTCATTTTGTAAACAATGCAAAGGAGCAAACTATGCTTAACCTTAATCATTTTTTATTGCCTTCTTTTATTTGTTGGATTAATACAAAACAATTTTCATTTGCTAAATTCATTGCTAATAGAGCGTCTGCAGAAAAGGCACATATTTTGCAATTTTTTTCAAATTAAGTTGGCGGACAGAACAGTGTCATCACGACAGACTGATTTTTTCACTGCGAATCGAGCAGTATCTGCTCGTGCAGGTAGGGGGCGCCAACGTGGAATTTGTTTATGGTGCTTTTACACGTAAGTCTGAGGGAACTTCCTGTTTTTGTGGCGATACACAGCACTGACATTCGTTTACCCTACCTGTCAATCAAATCAAGCTTTGGAGTCGCCATGATTGTTTGTCGAAACTTCACAGAGGAGCGAAGTAAAGGGGTCACTTAGTTCCGCATGTTCTGCTTTCCTTCAGAGATAAAAGTGAGACTGCAGTCGCGAGACGATGGGACAGATGTTCTTCTTTTTCCAGCCACGGTTTCTGTTGAAACGTCCTTCAGAACTGCTGATCAGTGCAGGAGTTCCTCCGTCCTGCCAATCAAGAAGACTGACACTCATCACTGTCACGTTCTCAGATGCTGCTGAAACGTCTCCAGCTCTCTGTTTCTGCAGTAGTCTTCATCCCCCGTTTCTCTCTGTTGAGACGTGAGACAGTAGGTTCAGTGGTTTCTGTAGAAACACATGTAACTGAACACAAAGAAAGTTTCATCCTAACCAGCTTTAAAGTCAATATTTACCACCACCACCGTTATTCTTCAGCACAGCCTCAAATCTCTTAGACCAGCTCCTTTCCTTATGTCAGGAACACTTCTCCGGGCTTCTTGAAGGACGTCCCAAAGCTCTGCCTTTGTCTGTTCTCTGTGGAGATGATCCCAGTTTCAGAGATGATTCTGAAACTGCTCAGGTACAGAGACTGGACTGAAAATGAGAGACAACAACACTGTCCTTCAGGAAGATCTGGAGAACTGCTCAGGTACAGAGACTGGACTGAACATGAGAGACAAAGTCCATATTCACCACCACCACCGTTATTCTTCAGCACAGCCTCAACTCTCTTAGACCAGCTCCTTTCTTTAACACTGTCCTTCAGGAAGATCTGGAGGACCGTTCCTCAACACTTCATTGAATAGAAAGTCAGGCTCTGTGGAAGTGAAGGAAATGAGCAAAAGATCAGAACATCATGGCATTGCCAGTGCTGGTATGAACATTCTGGTTCCAACATGAAGAAATGGATCTCAGAAGACATTCACTGTTGGGTTTCCCATTATTAGACTAGTTTGTCCATCACATTTCACAGTTGCTCGACAGGACTGAGATCCATTGTTACTCAGTCGGTTCCTGTGTTTGCAGCATGGTAGGGAGTGTTAGCCTGCTGAAAGAGGACACAGTCCTTAGGGGACACCGTCTCCATGAAGGGAGAACATTTAGGTGTAAAACTAATGTCCACATGAATGCAGGATCCAAGGTTTCCCAGTAGAACATTCTCCAGAGCGTCACTTTCTCCGCTTCCCATCTTGCATCCTGGTGCACACATTCCATTTATTTGTTTACTAAGGGAATGTGGGACAAACCACTTTCCCACGCCTGGTGACCCGGCACCTGGAGAACAGAACCAAACACTTAACACCGCAGCAAAGCCAGCTGTCCGTACCCATGTTCTATTCTGTTTCATTATCACCTTCCACCGTGGGGACACAAACACAGGCTGGAGCTCCGTTCACTGGCAGACAAAAAACCTTCAGAGCGTGACCATCCTTGACCGCTAAAAAGAACTGCATTGTCCAGCATCCCTGAACAACCGGGCCGAGACTGCAGCGGTGACACCACATCTGAACTCCTAAGCACACCTGAGTTTGAAGGAACCTCAGGGGTCTTCAGCAGAACTGATCAGATCTTATTGCAGTAACTATAGAGGGATAAAGTTGATCAGACGCAGCATGAAGTTCTGGGAAAGAGTCGTGGAAGCAGGTTAAGAAAAGAGGTGATGATCAGGGAGCAGCAGTGTGGTTTCATACTGAGAAAGAGCACCACAGATACAACGTTTGCTCTGAAGGTGTTGATGGAGACGTACAGAGAAGGTCAGAAGGAGTTACATTGTGTCTTTTTTGGAGAAAGCAGAAGACAGAGTGCCTAGAGAGGAGTTGTGGCTTTGAAACTGTGTCTCTCTCTCTCTCTCTCTCTCCCTCTCTTGCTCTTTCTCTCCACTCCATACAGAAAGACCTGGGACCGTCCTGCCTGGAAATCAAACCCAGGACCTTCTCGCTGTGAGGTGACATTACTACCCACTGCACCAACCTCTTTTTTAATGTGATTAAAACTCTATAGACTATAGAGCTTTTGTTCAGTTCATCAGACTGAAGGTCCATCCATCCATCCACCCCTCCATCCATCCATGTATTGTTCAGTGCTATCTATTACAACTAGATCTTCTCATCGTCTCTGGAGCGTATTGTTCAAACCCTTCGTCACTACGAGGTCTTCCACACTGTGGTTCAGTCCATCACTGCTGAGGTCTTCAACATCCTGGAGTTTATGATCAGATACATCCGAACACCTTCTGGAGCTCATTTATACCTTTAATCCCAAACTCTTTTTTTGGAAGTTTAATGATGAATTTTAAAGTTTAACGATAACTTATTGCTTATAACAGTTATCGCTCAAGTGGTGAAACAGGAACCAGCGGCGGCGCTACCTGCCGCTAATGATGTAACGATGAAATCCCTCCACACAAAGCGTATTTTTAGCAAACGTGTTAACAAAAGGAAGACATGGAGCTGAGAAAACATCTGCTTTATTGTTAATAAATATCCATTTATATACAGGACAGCTGGACAAGCCTGGGCATAGAAAACAGGCAGCGAATAAAGAAGAACACGTTACACAGTCAGCGGGGAGAGCTTGAGGCCTGAGCCACGTTCACGGGGGGTCAACGCGCTTCCGGAAAATACATCCCACGAATGAAATGACAGAAAAGATCTGCCCTGCCGTTCTCAGGAGAACCCAAGGCGAGCGAGCTGTTAGAAGAAATCAGGACGTTCGGCCAGTTTAGCACATCCTTTCCATCGTGTCCTGCAAATTTGATTTCATCTAGAAATATGACGTTTTTTTTTTTAACCGAAAATGTTTATCCCAAACAGTGCCCATGTTCAGTTGTCTTCTTTAAAAGAAATCGAAAAATATAAGGATGTTGTGAACTTTTGGAACAAAATTTCAAACCAAAGAACAAACTGGAACATTTCTGTGATATTTAGACCGAAACATGAAAGAAAACCCATTTCTTTTTCCAATTTTATGCAATTACGGACCGAAAAGGTTATGATTTTTGACTCAAAACCGAAAAGGAACCATAACTGTATCCATCTGGAGAACATCCAGGAGCTGAGCTGTAATGATGTGATGTGACATTCGTTCAGATTTGAGATCAGAAACGACTTTTCGTTGTTGCTTTAAAAATAATGGCTACCTTTACGTTTCACGCTTCAGTGAGAATGTCCAGATTGAGCCATGTCTTTCTTGACGTTGAAAATCGAAGTTTTTGAACATTTTGTTTTTAGGAACGCAAATATCAAGCTCAACTTATGAAAATGGACGCAATCATTTTTTAAAATTGGAAATAAGTAAAGGAGGAGCATATCAGGAGAAGGATGTTGAAGATGGAGCTGCCAGGAAAGAGGAGAAGAGGAAGGACAAAGAGGAGTTTATGGACGTGGAGAGAGAAATTTGGTTTGAAGGAGGAAGATTCAGAGGACCGGAAGAAATGGAGACGACTGATCTGCTGTGGCGACGCCTAACAAAGAAGAAGAGGAAGAAGAGGAAGATATTCTGAAGGTGTGAAATCATTTGCGAGGAGACAGATGCGGAGCTAAATCTGATTCGTCGTGATCTCAGGAGTCGATCCATCATCTCCTCGCCATCACACGCTGACGTTTACATCGATCCCAGCCTGATACACATCTGGGATCACTGCCACCTTCGCCCAGGAACCTCCCGACATGATGAATGAGCAGGAGTGGAGGAAAGACGGGAGGCTTCCTCAAAATGGACGCTTGGTTCTCAGTATAACGTTTTGATTTTGACCCCTAATGGCCCCGCCCACAAGGTTGTTCCTTCATAGCAACGGTTGTGGAGATCTTGTCTAAGGGTGTCAACTCTCTGCCCCCAAATCCTTCCTATTTCGCTTCCAGACTTTAACGTGTTGTTGAGGAACGGTTCTCCAGATCTTCCTGACGGACGGTGTTTTTGTCTCTCATTTTCAGGGCAGTCTCTGTGCCTGAGCGGTTCTCCAGTGTGGGATCATCTCCACAGAGAACATAGAGCCAAAGAGAGCCGACGTCCAAAAATAGCTTTGGGACGTCCTTCAAGAAGCCTGGAGAAGTGTTCCTGATGTTAAGAAAGGAGCTGGTCTAAGAGAGTTGAGGCTGTGCTGAAGAATAACGGTGGTGGTGGTGAAAATTGACTTTAAAGCTGGTCTGAATGAAACTCTCTTTGTGTTTAATCTGGAGTTACGTGTGTTTGTACAGAAACCACCGAACCTACTGTCTCACTTTCACACAGAACGAGGAACGAGGGGGTCCAGACTTGCGCAGGACTGAGTGTCCCATCTTTGAGTTTGCTTTATTGAGAACTTCTAGATGGATTGATCTTTTAGTTTAGATCTGAAGAAAATCGAACAGGCTAGTGTGAAGAACACTTCAAAGCTCTTCGAAGAAACATTGAGGTTCTTCTGGAAACCTGGAGACATTCTCACCCTCGTGTGAGAGTCAGAGATGCTCGAAGGGATTTTATCCATTTGGAGAAAGAAGCGAAACATCATTAGATAGAACGGCTTCATCAGCTTCATTTTTGCTCAGAAGACCCATCTTGAATTTTTAACCACCAGGGCCAACGTTCGATCAGAAACCCAAAAGAAAACGGCAGCCACTCGACGGTAGACGTTCCAAGAACACTGGAAACAAACCATGAAATGAAGTGAATAAGAGAAGAGTGCTCGATCACTCTAGCGCTTCATAAATTCGCAGACCTAAAAAGAGAGTCTGGTGTGAAGAAACTCTTTAAAGCTTTATTGTCGTCGTTCAAGGTCGTCGATGAGAAAGTGCGGGACAGGAATTCTCACCGTCTGAGTTTGCGGCGTGTAAACAGATTTTATCATTAGGTCTCCGCTTCTTCAGTGAACCCGGCGGCGGCGGCAGGGTCGGAAATGTCCTCAGTTTTAATAACCGAGCGAAAGAAATTATTACAAAAGAGCGACCGCTGTTCATGAAGCGGCTGAAGCGGCGGGGCTCCGGGGGCCTTTTGTGTTAAACAGAGCCCTGATTGATCCCGTCTGTCCGCCTGCCGAGGAATGAAGTGGAAAACGTCCCGCTTTAGTAACAATAGCTGCACTTTTTCAGATAAAGAGGAGTTTAAGTCACAGCCGAAGAGCAGGAAGGGAAAGGAAGCCTCATCGGAGATGAAGTGCTGCGTTTTCAGCTCCAGTTATCCAGTTATCGCCTCTGCGGCTCGCTTCACTCGGTGGCGCTGAAGAGGCTTCGACAGGGAGTGAAAGTGCTGTTCTGAGTGTGTGTGTGTGTGTGTGTGTGTGTGTGTGTGTGTGTGTGTGTGTGTGTGTGTGGGCCAAAGCATTTATGGCAACCTACTGCTTTAGGATTCGAACCCACGACCCCCCAATCCTGGAGCCAAGTTCCTAAATAGCAGGGAGTAGAGGAGGAGAAGGGGGAGGAGTTTAAATACTTTTGTTCAGAGTGACGGCGAGTGTGAAAGAGAGGAGAAGAAGAGAGTGCAGGCAGGTTGGAACGGGTGGAGAAGAGTGATCTGTGACAGACAGGGACCAGCAAGAGTGAAAGGGAAGGTTTACAGGGCGGTAGTGAGACCAGCTGTGTTTTACGGGTTGGAAACGGTAGTGAGACCAGCTATGTAGTATCAGTTGGAGATGGTAGTGAGACCACCTATGTTATAAGGGATGGAGACGGTAGTGAGCCCAGCTATGTTATACGGGTTGGATACGGTAGTGAGCCCAGCTATGTTATACGGGTTGGAGACGGTAGTGAGACCAGCTATGTTATTTGGGGTAAAGATGGTAGTGAGACCAGCTATGTTATAAGGGTTGGAGATGATAGTGAGACCAGCTATGTTATACTACTTGGCGACAGTAGAGAGACTAGCTATGTTATACGTGTTGGTGATGGTAGTGAGACCACTATGTTATAAGGGTAGGAGATGGTGATGTAAAGACAGGCGGTGTCGGGAGGGATGAGGAAGGACAGAATAAAGGACGTTTATTAGAGGGACGGGTCAAGTTGGACAGTTTGGAGACAAACGGAGAGAAGTGAGACTGCGTTGGTTTGGACACGTCCAGAAGAGAGACGAGGAGAATATCAGGAGATGGTTGTTGAAGATGGAGAGGAAGGACAAAGATGAGGTTTATGGATGTGGCGAGAGAGGACATGCAGAGGACAGGAAGACATGAAGACAGATCCGCTTTGGCGAGACGGGAGCAGCTGAACAGATGTGGCTTGAAAAGCTTCTGAATGTTAAACATAAACTCAAACACCAACTAAACACGAGCCGGGTCTCAGTTCACCAGATAAAAACCAACCAACCAACAGCTCATTTGCATATCGTGGGACCTCCCGACGACGTCTCAGTGGTCTAACGTTGTGAGGACCTGCGTCGACCTGCGTCGATCAGACCTAAAGCTAATGTGCTCGTACCGAAATACGCAACACCGTCAGAGTGTGTTCATAAAAACGAAGGATCAGAGAGGAACGAGAGATGCAGAGCGAACGAAGAAACGTTGTCTCCATAATCATAAACTGCACTTTATTCACGTGAGACTTTTGGAGTGAGGACCTTCCCCCACGTCAGTCCATCCCGCCTGTGATTGGTTCATGAAAATCTGACACTCCAGCTCGGTGTGTGAGACATTAATCCGAAGGACGAAGACAGCCTTTGTGTCCTGAATGGTCTTTGTTCTTCACTTGACATCATAATAGTGACTTTGTCCTCTGTTGATTGCCAATCGGCAGTGTTCCAAATCCAAACTGCTAAGCACGGAGGGCGCGAAATAAAAACCCAGCTGCACTGGGCAGTTTGGGCTGCGTTCCAATCCACTTGACCCCTCCCTCCCTGCTGTCTGCTATCTACATAGAGCACGAATGAAAAGTGGGACATCAGTCCTCAGTCCTGCAGATTTGGGGGGATGGATTTAGAGTAGTGCGCTCCCTTGCACCAGGGAGAGTGAACCGATCCGGCTGCGTCCCAGTCCCCACAGACCCTACCTCCGGCTATGCCCTTCCTTTGTTTCAGAGCTTCGGCTGTGTCCCAAATTGTGCCCAGGCCGCCACCTGCCGCAGGGAATCCTCCCTCCGTTGCATTAGCCATGTAGTTTAGTTCTGGCTGCATCCCAATCCACACAGTGGGTCCATGCTAACTGTCTACAGAGGGGATAAAATGTGAAGGGTCCCGCAAACCCTCGGTGGCAGCTGCGGCTGTGTCCCATTCAGCACAAACCGGACACCGAAGCGCAGCGAGAGGAAGGGCCACACTCCTGCCCCCCCTCCCCAGCCTCAGGGTCGCCTGGGTGAGGGGTCAGGAGGTCGGAGGTCGGAGGTCAGATGAAGAACTCCTTCCTGCTGTCCCTGATGGCGCAGTGCAGACTGAGCTGCGTCCTGTGACTGAGCTCCGGATCGGACGGCCTGTCTTTCTCCTTCACCGGGGGAGACTGCTGAGGACGTCCCACTCTGTACCGGTACAGGAAACGCATCATCACCGCGACGACGGAGAGAAACACCAGCACCAGGGCGGCAACCAGACCTGCAGAGAGAGAGAGAGAGAGAGACACAGAGAGAGAGAGAGAGAGAGAGAGAGACATAGAGAGAGAGAGAGATACAGAGAGAGAGACTTACAGAGAGAGATAGAGAGAGAGATACAGAGAGAGACATACAGAGAGAGAGAGAGAGAGAGAGAGAGAGAGAGAGAGAGAGAGAGAGAGAGAGAGATACAGAGAGAGACAGAGAGAGAGATGCAGAGAGAGAGAGAGAGAGAGAGAGAGAGAGAGAGAGAGAGAGAGACAGAGAGAGAGAGATACAGAGAGAGAGAGAGATACAGAGAGAGAGACAGAGAGAGAGAGAGAGATACAGAGAGAGAGAGAGATACAGAGAGAGAGAGAGAGAGAGAGAGAGAGACGGAGAGGAGAGAGAGAGAGAGAGAGAGAGATGGAGAGAGAGAGAGAGAGAGAGAGATACAGAGAGAGAGACGGAGAGAGAGAGAGAGAGAGAGAGAGAGAGAGAGAGAAAGAGAGAATAATTGAGCAAGTAAACGTGTGAGGGCGTGAAGGAAAGAAACCTCAGTTCTGTCGTTTCGAGAAAGGAGAGGAGGATAAAAGAACGAAGGCGTTTACCTCCAATTACGGCCGAGTCGTTTCTCTCAGAAACCTTCAGTCGCTCCTTCCCTCTGTTCTCGCCCTCCGTGAGGTCTGAGAGAAAGCGAGGGATGATTAAAGGGGAGAAAATGGCAGCAGGTCAGGAGGACATAAAAGGTGAGACGCTGTTAAAAAGAGGCGCCGCGTCCGTCCCGCAGCAGCGAGACATCGGGGACGACTCTACCGAACGCTATTAAAAACGGACAGAAGAAATCAAAGGGTCTCGTCAGACACACTTCAATCATCGTAAAGGAAACAATGTTTCAATTCTAATTAAAGTCAAAAAAAATTCTCCATTCTGGATCAAACCTGCACTGAAACTCTGTGGCCAAACCTCCTTTCTCCAGGTTTTCATTTTGGATTTGAAATGAAATGATCACTTTTAAAATCTTTTTTATTATTTATGTATTTGTATTATTATTTCTTAATTTAAAAATGCATGAAATATTTTCCATCTTGCTTTTTTTAATTCCACCAGGTTACACCTCTGCCCGGCCACTTTATCAGAAACACCTCCCTGAGGCTCCATCCTGGTAGTGTTTCCAATAAAGTGGCCAGCGAGTGGAGGACCAAGGTGTTTCCAATAAAGTGGCCAACAAGTAGTGGAATGAGATGTTTCTAATAAAGTGGCCAGCAAGTGTAACGGGAGCCCACCTGAGCGCGAGGACGATTTGTCCGCTACCTCTCCACAGTTGGACTCCACGAGGTTGCCGAGGACGCTGACCAGGGAGCTTCCTCGGTTCAGGATGGCGGCTTTCAGAGGAGCCAGGTGATTGAACTGGACGGACGACAGGCAGCCAACGAAACCTCTCGCCCCGGCCTGGAGCACGTCCTCGTCCACGCCCGCCCGGCCTGGAAACGGGGACGTCACGGCAACACTTTCAGACACACGGACAGGCTGAGGGGGATGCAGAACAACGAGGAACAGGGGGATGAAAATTTCAAAATAGAGCTTCTGACCTGTGACTTTGCCCAAAGTGAGAGACCTGATCATGTTTAACTCTCTGTCTGTGGACAGTCTGTATTTCTGGTTGGTGTCCTTGTCCACCTGAAAAAGAACAGAGGCCATCGTTTCATCACAAGACAAGAAGACTCAAGATTTCTGGACTTTTCTTTTTCTCCGTCCTTCAGACTGAACACAGTTAAACCCTCCGTTATTTTTATCCTCCATCACCTTCCCAACATCCAGACCGTTTCAGACTCAATGGACAAACACACAGAAAAGACCACAGCCTCCCTTAGACGAGTCCTTTATTTAAGTACTTCAGGGACACTTCTCCAGGCTTCTTGAAGGACGTCCCAAAGCTCTTCTTTGAGCGTTGGCTCCGTTCTCTGTGGAGATGATGTCACGCTGCTTCTGAAACTGCTCAGGTTCAGAGACTGGACTGAACATGAGAGACAACAACACTGTCCTTCAGGAAGATCTGGAGAACTGCTCAGGTACAGAGACTGGACTGAACATGAGAGACAACAACACTGTCCTTCAGGAAGATCTGGAGAACTGCTCAGGTACAGAAACACCTTAAAGGAAGGAAGGAAGACACTGTGCAGAAGAAAGTGCACCATCCTCACCACTCTCGCCCCGAATGACTCCATCTGAGGACACTCCACGTGCTCCCTGAGTGTCCTCCGTGAGTGTCCTCCGTGAGTGTCCTCTTTGAGTGTCCTCTGCGAGCTCGCGAGCGGTTCTTGTAAAACATTTGCTCTTCGGTTCCAAAACAGCGACTCTGAGGAGTAAATATTCATCATCCCAGTCACGCCTCTCCTAATCCGGACGACGGGAGCTGATTGATATAAATCTGGAACGCTGCAACATCACATATGGATCTGTAGGATACACTTGTTTCCATGGGAACGATACCATGTCCCTATGAATAGAGACCTTAAACCCTTGCATGGTTACACTACACCAATTTCCATAGTAACAACACTCTGTGTGCACAAGTATCAGGCGAGTATTCTGAGCATCATTTTTCTGCACATACTCCAAGCTGTATAAACTTGAATGCTGATTGGATGTAAGCAGATCAGGTGATGTGTGTTGTGTAATGAGGGGGGTGTGGCCTAAGGAGATCAACACCCCGTATCAAGGTGTGCAGAATTATCCGGAGCTTCTTTTCCTCCTCAGGCAGAACGGGACAAAAGAAGAGCGAGAACCGACTCTGAAAAGTACAAAACCATAAAAAACGTCTTTCAGAGGGACGCAGCGCTCGTCATGTCAGGACGAGATCACGGAACCATCAAACGGTTTGTTGTAAACAAGTAGCAAGAAACATGCTGAGATAAAAAGACTCAAATGAACTGCCAAAGATTTGAGCAGAATCAAACATGAAGCTACCAGGAACCTACGATCCTCCAGTGTGTCGTATTCCAGATTAGAACCTACCTGGAGTGTCCAGAAGAACAAGATGTTCAGCGTCAGAGACGTGGACAAGATGAGGAAGACTGAAACCCCACCGTCACTGAACAAGACACACCAGCTGAACATCAAGACTGGACCAAGAAACCAGACATATTTTCAGGTTTGATGGAGACGAGGGGAGTGTGACTCTTGATGGACGGGATAGGTGGTCCCGTGTCTGGATCAGTAACAGAGCTCCACTCCCACTCAGACACCAGTAAGGTGGAGGTGTGGAACTGGTCTGGGCTGGTGTTATTAAAGACGAGCTGGTTGGACCTTTTCAGGTTGGAGACTCAAAATCCCCTCCTAAACCTGCTGCCAGTGTTTAGAGACACTTTCTTCAAGCAGTGTTTCAGGAAAACCTCTGATCTTTCATGAAGACCCTGATTTCCTGCAGGACGATTATCCATCACATGCATGGAAGTTCTCCCCTGTGTGGCCAGAAAAGACCTTAAATATGAAAGGATAATGACACGCCCCCTTCCTCACCTGAACCTAAACCCTGTCGAGAACTTGAACTCACTTGAATTCACAGAAGAAAATAAACGAGTGAGATGGAAAATGTTGGTTTTTAGGTTCTAATAATTGTGGCAGATGTTCTCCTGAGAACGTTCACACTCGCATCTCCTTTAACACATTCAGGTTTCAGGATTTATCAATCTGGAATGACTGATCTGACCCGTTTCCATAGTAACAATAAACCCTATTCCATGGTAATATTACCCATTTCCATGGTTACACTTCTTTCATTTCCATAGTCACACTGCACCAATTTCCATGGTCCTTCTACACATGTTTCCATGGTTACACCACACCCTTTCCTGTGGTAACACTACACCTGTTTCCTTAGTAACAGTACACTCATTTTCATGTTACTGTTGCTTGTTTCCATGGTTACACCACACCTATTTCCCTTTTAAACATTCATGTATTTTTTTCGTAATAACAGTACACCCATTTCCATGGTTACACTACACTCTTTCCCATGGTTCAGTTACCCTCATTTCCATGGTTACACTACACTCTTTCCCATGGTTCAGTTACCCTCATTTCCATGGTAATGTTACCTGTTTCCTTGGTTACAACACACTGATTTCCATTGTTCTGCATTGTTCAGGCTCTCTCTCACCTGGAGAATTTCTGTCTCCTTTCTCTCCTAAACTCTGTTGATCTTGGACTCCTTTCTTTGACAGTAATGGCATCCCATAATATGTCCCCTCCTTACCTGCACATACATGTCCCTCCCCTCGCGGTGCAGCTGTATCCTGTGGAGCTTCCCATTGGCCAGGCTGTGCTGGGTGGGTGTGAACACGTCTGGCTTCTCCTCCCTGTTCAGTTTGTACCAAATCTGCAGACTCCCTGCAGCACAAGGACAGACGGACATGAGAGACGTCGGGACGAGACGCCGATACGTGGAGACAGGCTCTTCCGCTGATCAAAATAATTGCTCCTTTGACCGACTGTCTCTGATCGTCACTCACAGACAACATGCCACCACCACCCCCCAATCACCACAGGCTTCCTGCTTCCCACTAATCAACACATCACACTCACACACACACACACACACACACACACACACACACACACACACACACACACACACACACACACACACCCCGAGTCTGCCATTTGTGACATGCCAGCAGCTCCACAACACTCGGAAGCTGCTTGATTTTCATTGACTTTTTCCTGGACTGCTCTCTACACCCGGACTGAGAGCCGAGCCGAGTCATTAACGAGCAATTAAATCACCTTTGATTAGCGTCAAACTGCAATAGTGTATTAGAACACACTAACGAGCCATTTTTGGATAAGCTGGTACAACTAACAAATACAGCGCTTTTCAAAACTCTTGATCCCCTCAGTTCTTCATATTTCTCTTCCAGACTTTCTTACATTTTAATGTCTCCTTGAGGAGCAGTTCTCCAGATCTTCCTGAAGGACAGTGTTGTTGTCTCTCATCCTCAGTCCAGTCTCTGTACCTGAGCAGGTCTCCAGATCTTCCTGAAGGACAGTGTTGCTGTCTCTCATTTTCAGTCCAGTCTCTGTACCTGAGCAGTTCTCCAGATCTTCCTGAAGGACAGTGTTGCTGTCTCTCATTTTCAGTCCAGTCTCTGTACCTGAGCAGTTTCAGAAGCAGTGTGAGATCATCTCCACAGAGAACAGAGAACAAACGCAGCCAAAATCCAAAGCAGAGCTTTTGGACGTCCTTCAAGAAGCCTGGAGAAGTGTTCCTGAACTTAAAGAAAGGAGCTGATCTAAGAGAGCTGAGGCTGTGCTGAAGAATAACGGTGGTGGTGGTGAATATGGACTTTAAAGCTGGGTAGAATGAAACTTTCTTTGTGTTTAGACTGGAGTTACATGTGTTTGTACACAAATCACTGAACCTACCATCTCACCTTCACACAGGACCGAGAGAAACGAGGGGATGAAGACTTTTGCACAGTGCTGTACATCAGCCAGCAAGGCAGGTCAGTATTTTATAAGCTAAAGGCTGAATTCAATCGCTTTATAAATGACTTCAAACCATTCATTCATTAACCAGTTAGCAAAGTTAGCTAGCTTTCATTTCACAATAAGCGACGTTAGCTCGATGTTCAGGTCGGTGTTCTTTAGGAGACAGCAGCTAAGCAGAAAGGCAAAGGTACGTACCGTTGTGGGTCAGGATGATGGCCATGTACTGCTGATGGTAGGTGGTGATGCTCATCAGCATGGCCGGAGCCTTTGTGGTGAGGAACCTGAAGGCCACGTTCTCCCGGGACTTGCTGCTCTGGGCGTAGATGGCCGACGACTGCCGACTTCTGTTGCGCATCACAGAGAACGGTTCCTGGAAGGTGTAGGTCACTGACGTGCCGCTCTCGAAGGACACGGACACTTCTACAGATGAGGACAAGGGGACGGGTGGAGGGAGCACAACCTTAGCACTGGGGACAGGGATGCACCACACCCAGAAATCTCCCAAATTCTAGCTTTTATTCCTCTTTATCTGGAGGACGTGGAACAATCTGTGAACACGGCAGGTGTATGCTAACGCGATCAGGAACAGGATTTCCGCTGTTACGCTACACTCGTTTCCATGGATACACTAATCACAGTCCATGCTTAGTCTTCACCCTATTCCTTTCCTATGATTATGAGACATCTGTTTCTGGAGTCTTCTTCTTCTTCCCAATCTTCACGTTCACGTTTCTATGGTGTCCATTATTCCTGTTTCCATGGTAACACTAGACCCATTTCCATGATTACACTAAACTCATTTCCATGGTTACACTATACTAATTGCTGTGGATGCTCTACACCCATTTCCATAGGTACACTTTTCCATGGTTAAGCTACACCCATCACCATGGATATGCTACAATTATTTCCATGGTTACACTAACCTCATTTCCATAGTTGCATCACGGCTATTTCCATGGTTATGCTAAACCAATCTCCACGGTGAGACTAAAGCTAGTCATTTCTGCAGCCATTTCCGTGTTTAATCTTTACCAATTTCCATGGTTACGCTATGCCTGTTTCTTATGTTATGTTGTTGTCATGGTTACGCTACAGGCATTTCCATGGTTATGGTACGCTTGTCAACTTTACTTGGCTGCCCGGATTCGGGCCTCTTGCCTAAATGGGCGGGGCTAAAGTGAGTATGGGCGGGGTGTGTGTAAATGAAGGCCGTGACATCACACAGATCAAACCGGCCGGCTACATTTCCACATACGCTCCGGAGAGAACCCGCGTTAAGTTATGCCGAGCGCGAGCCGAACACTTCGCACGTCAACGGCTCCCTGCACTCGTTAGGGGAAGCGTCGGCCCCCGGGGGCCCAATGAAGAGGAGCCGGGAGCGCCGTGGCTGTCTGATTAAAGGGCTGTGAGTGGCGTAGAGGCCTGAGATATCACAGGAGACGCTGCCCTGCCGGCGCTTCAGCTCGGCAACAGGACCGACAGCGAGAGTCCGCAGGTCGCTGTCCTCTGAGGGACGTCTGAAGTGAACGAGGCCTCACTTGAGTGAAGGATGGAAGGTGAGGGACGGAGGGAGAGAGAGCAGGGACCGTTATTATCTTTTCTCCAGACTTAATCGAGTCTCTATTATAACGAGATCTGTTAAAGGGCCCATCAATGGTGCCTTTGTCCTGCTTTGTGCGCTCAGCAGAGTCTATCAATTCATTTTTTACATTTTCCATCAAATTCTAAATTATTGTCACACATTTTTACATATGAGCCCGTTTAACCCACAGCAGATTAGCGAATATTAGCGATATTAAAACGGGGAAATATAAATAAATCAGAGCTTCAAATAAACAGTAATACTGAGCGATGGGGGAGAGGGAGGACCGCCCTACACACCCAGAGAGAGACAGGACAGTTCTACTGAGTGATGGGGGAGAGGGAGGACCACCCTACACACCCAGAGAGAGAGAGGACAGTTCTACTGAGTGATGGGGGAGAGGGAGGACCCCCTACACACCCAGAGAGAGAGAGAGGACAGTTCTACTGAGTGATGGGGGAGAGGGAGGACCCCCTATACACCCAGAGAGAGAGGACAGTTCTTTAACTGTCAAGCAGACCTTGAACGATCTCCTTAACAGCAGCAGCATCCGTCTTGTGTATATGGACTTTTCTCACAGAACCGAAGTACCTTTCTGGCAGTGAGGTCCCCCGTAGGCCGAGTGGGTGCAGTCACACATGTATCCGCTGCTCTTCTCGATGCAGCGGCCACGGTTGTGGCACAGGCGGTTCTGACTGCTGCAGTGACCCGGGCATCCCGAACTGACCCCCGGAGTCATCTTGGCACGTTCTTCCAGGTCAAGGGTCATCCCGTTTATGTTCAGGGCTCTGATGCATCCCAGAAAACCTTTCTGCCTGGAGGCGGTTCCACCTGGAGGAGAAGAGGAACTCATGCATACTTTTAACATATTTCACATTTCACACCTTCCATACTTTTAACTTTGTGATAGTATTCGACCTGTTAGAACATAAACGGTGCAAAAAATGTGAGTGGGCAGTGGTGCTCTAGTTTCTAGAGACTAGTCCCCATAACCGAAAGGTCATGGTTTCGAATTCCAGACCAGTTGGTTGGCCTGAGGTTCCCTTGAGCAAGGTACCATCCCCATCACTGCTGCTGGGCATAGCTGCCCCTGCTGGCCGGTGACAATGTTTTCAGTGCAGAAGCCATACTTTCACTTTCACTTTTAAAACATGCTGTTTTCTAAAATTGATTAAAGAGAGTAAAGTGGGACATTTTGTAACCGCACTGGTTTCCACTTTGAAGCTTTTTTCATTCGATTCCGTAGCTCTGTAACGATGACACAAATCCCTTCGCACAGAACGCGATCAAATCCGTCTGATGTCGTTCCTCTTAAGGGAAGTGCAGAAATAACCATTAGCTTTAATAAGGAAATGGAAGAAATGGCTAAAAAGAGGAACTGTTTCTGTCGGAATAACGTGAGGAAGAAAGGTGGGATAATGAAAAAAAGAAAGAAAGGAAATGATCCAACGCAAATCTTGTCTTCAGTCACACCCTGTGATTCTCAGCTGTTCAAGCTGCCAAGCGAGGGACTAATGAGGAGGAGAAACGGAGCGGCAGATCCCAGAAGAAAACTGATGATGGTGAGGCTTCATAACGATACAAGATTTATCTCCTTCTACCTCCGGCTGCTCCCGCTAGGGGACTCCACAGCGGATCACCCGTCTCTGTTTCTTCCTGTCCTCTGCATCTTACTCTTTCACACCGACTTGTCCTCTCTCATCCATGAACCTCCTCTTTGCTTAATGACTGTTTTGGAATTCCAAGCTGAACGGCTTATGTTTTACTCTATAAATTCAAAATCTCTTTCCACACACTCACTCAGTTTCTAAACCGCTTGTCCTGATTAGGGTCACGGGTGGGGTTGGAGTCCCGGCTTTCAGAGGGGGACACCCTGGACAGACCGCCAGTCCATCACAGGGCAGGCAAACCAACAAACAAACAAACTCACTCCTAGCGGGACAATTGAGCATCTCCAGTCATCTGGACATGAAGGTCTTTGGACGGTGGGTGGAAACCCGAGCTCCCAGAGGAAACCCACAGCGACACAGGGAGGACATGTTCGCTCCACACAGAAAGAACCCGTACTGTCCCGCCTGGGAATCAAACCCTGGACCTTCTCACTGTGAGATGACCTACTACACCACGATGGTAATTCAGCCTATGGATCCCACATCGGTGAATCCCTCACGTCCACTGAAGACATGAAACATCTTCTGAGATACTAGAGAGAGGAGAGGAGGGGTGTGGCCTACCTATGAACAGCTGGCTGTTGAGCTGCAGGCGGGCGTGACCGTCGGGCGGCACCTCCAGGAAGCGCAGGGGCAGCTGGTCCACCTGCAACGATGTCTCCTTCACGTTTCTCTCGGCCCGGATGTAGTGCCACTGCTTGTCGTTCAGTGGGACGTGGGACTTCACCGTCAGCACCACCGGCCCGTTCCCCACCTCGAAGATGAGCGTCACCACCGATGGACCTGAGCAGGAGTCCGGAAACACCATTACTTCTGCTCAACTTGAATCGCTCAATCAGGAAAGACACGTCTGAAGTCTGCCGTGTTTGGTTTCGGTGCTAGCTAACGTCTCTAACATGGACTTCTACCGTATTCGGGATGTCTGTTTTCATAGGAAGTGGACAGAAAGCACATATGCATGTCTTTTACTGAAAAACTCCAGACTGTGACGAGTCTTAAGACCTCCGTGTCTTCAGATTTTGCTTCCAGACTCTTGTATGTTTAATGTGTTGCTGAGGAACAGTTCTCTGGTTCTCCCTGAAAGACAAAGTTTTTGTCTCTCATTTTCAGTACAGTCAGTACAATAGAACCAGTCATCCAAATGTCCCTCACGGACATGAACTGGCATTGGAGACACTACCTGATATCTGAGACCAGCGTTTGGAAAAGATTTTGGACTGAAACTGAACCCGTTTGCGAGTTCAAGGAAAGTGATTTCGTGATTTAGACTATTTGACCATCATCACCGTCCCCATAGAGACACTCAGAGACACATGGAGTCTCACGAGGGGACATAAAATGCGCTCAACTGGAACCACCTCTGGAACCAGAAGTTTGTCACTGCATTACACGAGACTGTGGAGAAGAAATAGAAGAAATGTCCAGTTTATCATCGTATTTAGATTTATTCGCTTACTGGTGAACATTGACCTGATGTTCTTGTTCTGCTGTGGGACAAACTGAAGGTCCATCTCTAAGAGCAGCAAAAAAAAAAAAAAACAGAACTATGAATCTCTGCTTGCCCTCTACCACAATAAAGCCTTATTGACTTTTACAGTCTTGTCTCGAGAGTCTCGTGGGTTTATCCTTGAACCCAGCAGGAACCTGGAAGGTTCTTCCACTGTTGGACGATCCGACGCTGAGCAGCAGTGTTTCATCTTTCTGACAGCGTTGCTGTTTCCAGGTCCTCTGTCTCTAATAATACAGTGCACCCTTTGAGTAATTGGACGGTGACACAGCATCGGATCCTTCATGGGGCGGAAGGTCACCGAAGCAAACATGTCCCTCAACAGTCCGCCTGCAGAGCTTTTGGAAGTTAAATCTACTAAATGGTCCATTTCTGTTTCTTTGAAACGGTTCGAGATGCTGAAACTCACCGCTCAGCTCCATGCGGACGAAATCCTTCACGCCGAGGTTCTCCAGGAAGACTCCGGAGGGTGCTGTGGTTTTGAAGTAGAAGGAGATGTCCACACTGAGCTCGGCCTGCAGGGTGGGGAAGTGCAGGTAGGAAGAATCCTGATAGAACGAGGCGGAATTCCACAGGAACCCTACAAAAAAGGGAACACCGATCAACCCCCGTCCACTAAACCATCAGAGGGCGCCGTAGTTTAAGACCCGCAAGAAACAAGAAGAAATGAAAAAAAAAATGTCCTCAGCATATAAAGAAATGTGTCTTAGCAACCAGATCTAAAATGAAGCTTTTTAGAGGCAACAACACGAATATCGTTTCTCACTTTGTTCATCTAGACTCAAAAGGTGAAACCAGAGACCGAGACCACCAGTGAAGCTGCAGGTGTCTCTGAGTGTCTCCATGGGATGGTGATGGTGGTAAAATAGACTAGAAGAAGAATATAATCTTCACCAAACTTAAACAACGTCTCAGGAATCAGGTGGCATCCTCATGTCTGGGGAGCTTCCGACGTCTGGTAGAGGGATTTGGTGTGAGGCTGATTTACTTCACCACCAACACCGTCCATTAGAAACCCTCAGAGACACATGAAGCTTCACTGGCGCTGAGGAGATGTCTGGTTCCAATCACCACCACCGGAAAGAGGTCTGAACCCCAGACCTGCTCTGGAGGTCTTCACAAACATTGCATTGCAAGGAAACATGGCATTTTAAGAGTCCACCCAGGCAAAGGTCTTCTGGAGTGGAGATGGGAGTCTACCCACTGCAATAAAGCCTGAGAGGACATGCTGAAGACAAGGCTTAAGGAGAAGGACAAAAGTGTCCACTCACGGTCTCCGTAGCACTGCAGAGACCCCACTCTGTAAATGGCTTCCGAGCCCGTCCGGTTCGTATCTCCGACCACGATCTCCGTCACCGGCAGGTGGTCCTTATAGGACAGCAGTCCCGTATCGTTCTCCCTGGAAGCAAGTCGGGGGACAACCTTTAACATGGTTTTGAGGACACATAAACACCTTCATGAAAGTCCCAAAAACAGTGAGTGAGCGGTAATCGCCAATTAAATCCTGATCTGGGGGCGGTCGCTCCTCCCAGCTTTGAAGTCATTGGTGAGCTTCCTACTCTGGTTCTAAACAATACAGAACCTGGGAAACCCAAGAATCGCCCAATTTTGTCTTAATTGAGCCTTAGTATCCTTCCGCCACAAAAAGTAGATCCAGAAGGAGAAACAATAACAGAGGTGGTGGATCAGACTTTCCTGAATGTGGTTCCGTTCGAGCAGCCTTTGCACCGGTTCTGTTTGGTGTTCTGTTCGGTTCGGCCCAAATCACACTCTCCTTCAGAACCAGATCAAATGGGCTGCTTTATGAAGTTCTCGAAGGGTTTTCGTTCCTGTTCTGGACGTCGAATAAAATATTATGTACAGAGAGACGGTCGCTACTTAGCAACCAGTGCTCAATGTAGGGACACAGTTTAGGACAAGCCAAGCTGAGAACCAGTCGGACTGTCCCGCCGCTCAGATGGAGCCTGGAATAAACAGACTGCCCCGTTGTTTGAAGCGGGGGGTTTTTCTTTACAGCTTCAAATCCAATAGGCTAAAGGGGACAAAAAGCCTTTTTCCAGAATGTATTGAAGAAGTGACTGTAAAACTGCAGCACGAAAGACAAAAAGGAGCTTTTAAAGCTTAGAACGTTCTCTATTTGGCTTTTAATTGGGGTCGGAAGACTGAGGAACCACTGAGGAACCACTGTGGAAACATGGGAACTAAGGTTGTTTGCTAAACTAACAAAAGTAATAAATGTAATTAAAAAAAAACACTGTAATTAAAAATGAAAAATAATAATTCATATTATTTATTCATAAAAATAATAAATAATTTATAATGACTGTGGAGTCATGGAAACAAAGGCTGATGAAAAATGAAAAACCGATTGATAAATATATATATATATAACATTAATATTACCAATAGTACCAATACAAATAAATAGCAAATTAACAAAAAAAATAAAAAAAATAAAGGATAAAAAATAATGCAATATTAATAATTATAAATATATAGCATGTATATATACTATTAATAATAATAATCATCATCATAATAATAAATTATTTAATTAAACATTAAATGGATATGTCTATGAAGAATATTTGTTATAGATTATTAACAGAGTACTTTTAAATATTTAATTAAAATGTATAAATTAAAATAAATAAATAAATACATAATAAATGCAAAGTTCCGTGGTCCACATAACAGTCAAAATAGTGTCCCACACAGAACGTCTGGACACGGAACGTGCAGGTGGGTTCTCAGTTCCCGGGCTTTACCAGGAGTCCCTGTCGGCGTCACAGTTGCAGAAGTAGTTCATGTCGATGCAGTTCTCCGCCAGGCTGCAGGAACACTGCTGGACGCCGGGCAGGAAACCACCCCAATAGGTTCTCCGCTCGCCTCCTCGGTCCAACCACCAGGACAACGGAGCGCCGTCTGGAACCGAACACACGATGGAAACGTTGAGGAGCACCACAGCTCTCCGCCTATGGCCACTTTATTGGAAACAAGCTCCGCCTGGCGGGTGAGCACACACAGTGCAGAGCATGTGGAACTTCTCCAGACCTTCTCCAGGGCTCGGTGTCCCACCAAAGACCACCCTGAAGGTGTTTCCAATAAAGTGGCCAGCAAACACGCATGAGCTGGGTGTTTCCAATAAAATGGCCATGGATCTCTAGTTGATGAATTGTTAACTCTCTATTTCAGTCTGTCTGTCTGTCCATCCGTCCGTTCGTCATCCATCTGTCCGTACGACCATCCATCCGTCTGTCCGTCTGTCCATTCATTCGTCTGTCTGTCTGTCCGGCCATCCGTATGTCTGTCTGTCCATCCACTCGTCTGTCTGTCTGTCTGTCCATCAATCCATCCGTTCTTCTGTCTGTCTCTCTCTTTCTATCTGTCTGTCTGACTGTCCATTCATTCGTCTGTCTGTCTTTCTGTCTGTCCGTTCATCCGTCTGTCTGTCCACCTATCTATCTATCCATCCGTCTGTTTATGTTCTTCCATTCGTTTGTCTGTCTGTCTATCATCTATCTGTCTGTCCATCCGTTTGTCTGTCTGTCTGTCTGTCTGTCTATCTATATATCTGCCTGTCTGTCTGTCTCTATTCTTCCATTCCTTCGTCTGTCTGTCTGCCTGTCTGTCTCTCTGTCAGCCGGACCGTCTATCTATCTGCCTGCCTGCCTGTCTGTCTGTCCATCTATCTGCTAATCCTTCTGTCCACCCGTCTGTTGTACCGTGGTAGTAAACGATCAGAGGTCATGTGATGAAAGCTCGTCACTCCCTGCCTGATTTAATCGCCTCATCTGATTGGCCGATTAACGCGTCTGCCTTGATTGGCTGATTTGTTGGAGTGATGTTTCGCTCTGGGGTGTAACAGGATGTTAATGTGATGAAGGACTAACGAGACTCTAATTAAGCGGATAATCGATCAGATCCGCTGACAGTTATGGACTGAGTGTCCTCTGACGTCAGTCATTGATTAGTGACTCGGTGAACAGGCAGTGTCCCCACAGGACGTCTATACCTCTAAAAACAATCACATGTTCTCCTATGTTAGTATTAAAATATACATTAAATACACGTTTTATTTGCAAACAATGTAACATTATAATAAACAAATGAAAAGATTAGAAAAAAAGCAGTAAGAAATAAATACTTTGAAAAAAAAGCAATAAGAAAAAACAAACCCAATAATAAATGAACTATATAATACATTTTTTCAAATATTAAACTGATAAAATAAAAAAAAAAGCAAAAAAAGTAAAAAATAAAAAAAAAATTCAGAAATTAAACGGACAGAATATAAACACAAATAAAAATAAATAACATAAAACGAATTGCAGGGTCACTCCAGACTGGAGAAACAGTGACCAGGATACAGGAGTTAATGTGCACTGACTCACCCCAGGTGTTGAAGAGGCGGGACTTCCTGCAGCGGAACAGCACTTCCTGTTGGCACTGCTCGGCGCGGTGCAGCAGTGTGCTGAGCTGCTGCAAGGTGGCGCTATAGTTCAGCTTCATCACGTGGGGCTTCTGCAGGGAGGAGCCTTTAACACTGACGGGCACCGAGCTGTTGTGACCAACCACCATCCACACCTTATCCTCTACACACACACACACACGCACACACACACACACACACACACACACACACACACACACACACACACACACACACACACACACACACACA
>CM029391.1:843518-861018 GCA_017165825.1 Hepsetus odoe
AGAGAGAGAGACAGAGAGAGAGAGACAGAGAGAGAGATACAGAGAGAGAGAGACAGACAGAGAGAGAGAAACAGAGAGATACAGAGAGAGAGGGAGAGACAAAGACAGAGAGAGACAGAGACAGAGAGAGAGAGAGAGAGACAGAGAGAGAGAGAGAGAGAGAGAGAGAGAGACAGTGAGAGAGAGAGAGAGAGAGAGAGAGAGAGAGAGACAGTGAGACAGTATGAGGTCTGGAGAACCATTTCAGTGCCTCCCAAATGCTTCTGGCTTTCCGTCTCTTCATACAAACAGAGCTCCTGGAGAACCTTTTAAATGTGGTTCCCAAAAGTTCTTCATGCTCCCTCGTCTTCATCCACCATCGGTGATGAAGGGACACTGCAGGTGTGGTTTTAGTTCAAGGAACAATCCTCTCCACTGTACATCTGGGTCCTTGAGGTCCAGTTTTAGCTTAAAGACGTCCCAGGTCTCTAGAAAAGCCGCTCCTAGTGTCTGCGGGAGAGTGGAAAAGAGAGACGGCCAGGACGAGGGACGTGACGGAGGGATGATCGCTCGCTCGAGGTGTCCATCTCCGTCCCTCCTGGAGAAAAAGACGCGCTAATCACTCCGATGACGTGTGATTTTTTGGGGGAAATCTCTCTTTGAGCTTCTAATTGGCCTGAAGTGAGAAAGCGATGGAGTGGTTGGCTGTGGACGGTTGTCCCCCGCTGTGGACGGCTGTCCCCCGGCCTCGTGGAGGCTGGACACCCTTCTCCGCCTGAATGTTATTAACTTTAAGCGAAACCCACGGTGCTTTAAGCTCCGTCTGCCCCCCGTCTGAATTCTAAAACGGTGGACAAATGTTAGCATGGCGGCTGAGGTGTGTGTGCAGAGCGGCACCTTGATCAGCCCCGTATTTAGATAAGCCTGAGAAAGCTCAGACGAGACACTCTGGGACATTAGTGGTAAAAGCTGAGATTGAGGGACCTCTGAGGGACCCTGAGGACCTTCTGGACTCGACTTTGAGGCGCGAAAGAGGAACAGCGGGGCGTTCCTCTTCTTTAGGCGCCTAAAAAAGGAGAAGAAAAGGCAACGTAGTCTCGCTTCAGCCGAGGCGAGACACTTCCAGCCTGGTTTACGAAAAGAATTTCTTTACAAATTAAATGATTTTTTAAGAAATAATTCAAAGACAAATATTTCAATATTCAAATGAGCAACATTTTTGAAATAATCGTTTTATTTTATTAATGAATATTTTTTCATTCTTTTTAGTAACCGCAGCTCTTAATACTGACAGGTGCAAAATGTCCATTTTTTTCCTCGTTTATTTTTCTTCATTTAAGCAGATATTTAAATGTCCCAGAAACGCCTTCTTTTCCGACCCGCAGACTTTCGCGGGGAACACCAACGCAGACGGGGTCGTCCACCATAAACTGTTCCACTCCATCAGGACGCGGTTCCTTCGCTTCCTGCCCCAGGACTGGAGCGTGGACGGATGGATCGGACTGAGGGTGGAAGCGTACGGCTGTACTTACAGTGAGTGGACAATCTGTCTCTTTCCTTCTAACCTTCAGGACTTTTGAGAAGATCCCTCCCTGCAGCATCTCCAGCTCCTTTCCTTTTGAAGCAGAGATGAGGAACCTTTTTCTTTGGCTACTCTCGGATCATTCTGACATTTTCAAATTTCCACTCGTCTCATTAGCCGCCCGCCGAGTGACATTTACCCAGAAAACAAAGGAAATCAATTGATTACCCTGAGAGATCCCAGCGCCCCTCGCTGCACTCCGAGCGCTGAAATATTCATAAAGGTCGCCCTGCTTGCCGATACTCTAGACTCTAGCGTTCATAACAGACCTAGAACCGGCTCTAGAACGTCAGTGACGGATCAGTGCGAAGACATTTCTCCGAGTGTCCTCGTTTTTGGAGCAGGAGGGTCGGGAGTCAATCTCAAGTAGCTCTTTTGCACCAACAGTGAAGGTTCTCGAACCGGTTCCTCTCAGGATTCTTTGAACCTTGGAGCTTTCTGGCAAATCAGCCGCCTGATTGGAGAAAGGAGAAGAAATTCTGTGATCCAAGCTTGATCGAAGGAACCTCAGAGGAACCTCCTGGTTTGGGATTTGAACCCACGACCTTCCAGCCTGGGAACTAGTCCCTAAACTCTAGGACGCCACTGTCCCTCTTTAAGGAAGGAGAAAGGTTTGAAGGATTCCCGCGCCGTCTGCGCTGGGTTCTGGCTGCAGGGCGTCTACGGTGAGGAACGTTGTCTTCAGTGAGACGTCCCCTCGTCCCCTGCTGCGCATGCCAGACGGAGAGACAGCGAAGAAAGGATAGACGGAGGTGGAGGGAAAGGGGCCATGGCGGCGGAGACGGCGGCCCCGTCTTGGCTGCTGTTAGATGGACAGATTCACTCGAGCCTTTTTTTTATCACCTCGCCTCGCCTCGCCTCGCCTCGCCTCGCCTCACCTCGCCTCGCCTCCTTCTCTGCCCCAACTCACAGCCTTAAAGCTGTCTGCCTCTTTATTGCAAATTAGGGCCTATTGTGCATGTTGACATACTGCTTGGTGTGGAGTTTTGTGGGCGTGTGTGTGTGTGTGTGTGCGTGCGTGTGTGTGTGTGTGTGTGTGTTTGTGTGTGTGTGTGTGTGTGTGCGCTTGTCACCTTGAGTTTAATAAGTGACAGCGATGCTCCGCCCTATTTATGCCACTAAGAACATTTATCAGGCCTGACTGAATTCTATTTTCAGTGGATCTGAGAAGGCCAAGCTTGCTGCAGTGTGTGTGTGTGTGTGTGTGTGTGTGTGTGTGTGTGTGTGTGTGTGTGTGTGTGTGTGGGGAGAGTCCTGGAAGTGACACTAGAATTAGCAGTGTGCACTTTCCGTAACTACCTTCCACACAAATGTCCCCACCATGCAGCGCAGGGACAGGATTGTACTCCAGTCTAGACTCCAGTTTGAACTCCAGATTGGACTCCAGTTTGGACTCCAGATTTGTCTCCAGATTGGACTCCAGATTTGACTCCAGTTTGGACTCCAGATTGGACTCCAGTTTGGACTCCAGATTGGACTCCAGTCTGGACTCCAGATTTGTCTCCAGATTGGACTCCAGATTTGTCTCCAGATTGGACTCCACATTGGACTCCAGTTTGGACTCCAGTTTGGACTCCAGATTTGTCTCCAGATTGGACTCCAGATTTGACTCCAGTTTGTACTCCAGATTTGACTCCAGATATGACTCCAGTTTGTACTCCAGATTTGACTCCAGATATGACTCCAGTTTGTACTCCAGATTTGACTCCAGATATGACTCCAGTTTGGACCCCAGATTTGACCCCAGATATGACTCCAGTTTGTACTCCAGATTTGACTCCAGATATGACTCCAGTTTGGACCCCAGATTTGACCCCAGATATGACTCCAGTTTGTACTCCAGATTTGACTCCAGATATGACTCCAGTTTGGACCCCAGATTTGACCCCAGATATGACTCCAGTTTGTACTCCAGATTTGACTCCAGATATGACTCCAGTTTGGACCCCAGATTTGACCCCAGATATGACTCCAGTTTGTACTCCAGATTTGACTCCAGATATGACTCCAGTTTGGACCCCAGATTTGACCCCAGATATGACTCCAGTTTGTACTCCAGTTTGGACTCCAGTCTGGACTCCAGATTTGACTCCAGATTGGACTCCAGTTTGGACTCGTTTGGACTTGAGACTCGAAACGCAACTGGGGACTTTTGTTGATTGGAGATTTGGACAAACACACACACACACACACACACACGCACACGCACGCACACGCACACGCACACACACACACACACACTCTCTGTCTCTGTGCTTTTTCCTTGTCCGCCGGTTCCTCTCGTCTCTAAGTCCAGCAGACGGCTGTAAGGGTCACTCTTTTTCATTCACTTGCCGTCTCTCCATCTGACTGACAGAGATGGACTGACGCAGGTCGTCCACACGTCCAGGTGTCCCTCAGAGGTCTGTCCCTGTAATGCAGTCCTGAGCCCCTTCCTGAGCCCCTTCCTGCAGAAGGACCTTCTTGTATTTATATCACAGCTTGACTTTTTAAGGTGGAACTGCAGGATTTAAACTGGCTCTAATAGAGTGAGTGAGTCTGTAGGATTTAAGGTAGAACTGAAGTGTTTAGTGGCCCTGCTGCATTTTTTTAAGGTGGAGCTGCAGTGTTTAACCTGCAATGCAGTATTTAAGGTGGAACAGCACTATTGTCGTCCTGCATGCTAATGCCTGTTTTCTGTCAGAGTCGGACGTGGCGGATTTCGACGGCCGCAGCTCCCTGCTGTACCGGTTTAATCAGAAGTCCATGAGCACCGTGAAGGACGTCATCTCATTGCAGTTCAAGAGTCAGCGGGCCGATGGGGTTCTGGTCCATGGCGAGGGACAGCGGGGGGACTACATCACACTGGAGCTGCACCGGGGCAGCCTGTCCCTCCACATCAACCTGGGTGAGTAGAACCACCAGAGTCATGCGGCCTGTGGAACTGAGGCCAACACTAGAGGACAGCAGTCACCCAACCCACTCCAGGTCTTCATGAAGGTGGAGCAGATCTTCATTAAAGTGGATCAGCTGTTCATTAAGGTTGAGCAGCTCTTCATTAGGGTGGAGCAGATCTTCATTAAGGTTGAGCAGCTCTTCATTAGGGTGGAGCAGATCTTCATTAAAGTGGATCAGCTGTTCATTAAGGTTGAGCAGCTCTTCATTAGGGTGGAGCAGATCTTCATTAGGGTGGAGCAGATCTTCATTAAGGTTGATCAGCTCTTCATTAGGGTGGAGCAGATCTTCATTAGGGTGGAGCAGATCTTCATGAAGGTGGAGCAGACTTGTGGGTGTGGTTTAGGACACAGTAGGACTTACTGTCTCTACAAACATCAACTAAACTCCAGACTTTTCACACACCAGGGTGTTTTCAGGAGCTAATCTAGAATCAGTCCTAAAAAGGGAGGAATCTGATCCCAGATCAGTCTGAACAGCAATCCTGGTCTTCAAGCTCCACCTTAATGAAGATCTTCTCCACCTTAATGAAGACCTGGCGGTCTGACAGCATCTGGAACTGAGCATCTGACTGTTGAACGCCTCTTCTTCTTCCTTGGGTAGATAATCTCACACACACACACACACACACACACACACACACACACACACACACACACACACACACACACACACACACACACACACACACACAACAGGCTCTAATCAGAATCCCCCAGGGGCTAATTATGGCCTACTTACACACACACACACACACACACACACACACATGCGTTCACACACACACACACACACACACACACACACACACACACCATCTAGGTTGAATACAGTGACAGAATCTCTCCAGGAGAAAATAAATAAGAGGAAAGGAAGCAAAACTACAAAAGAAAAATGAAAAAAAATGAAAGAAAGAAAAAAGTGGTCAAAAAATATAAGGAAGAGGGAGGAGATGAAAAGAAAGATGATGACGATGAAGAAGGATGAAATGAAGGAATGCAACAAGGAGTGGAAGTAGAAATAAAAAAATAAATACATATTTATTTATAAGAAACAAGAATTAGAAACAGATAGACAGATAGATAGACAGACAGATAGATAGACAGACAGATAGGTAGAGAGACAGATAGACAGAGATAGATAGATAGATAGATAGATAGATAGATAGATAGATAGATAGATAGATAGATAGATAGACAGATAGATAGATGGTAAAAAACCCAGTGTCTTGTATTTATTCAGCAATAAACCTTCTCTCCACTCATTTTCTCTCTTTTCACTTGTTCTCTCACTCTTCAACTTGCGATTCACACTCATTTTTCCTCTTAAAGTCCCCCCCCCCCCTCTCTCTCTTTGTCTCTCTGTCTTTCCCTCTCTCTCTTTCTCTCTCTCGCTCTTTTCCCTGCTTTCTCTTCACTCTCCTTTCTTCTAATGCCTCCCTCTTTTCTCTTTCTTCTCTCGATCCCTCCCTCCAGACGATGCTAAAGTGCTCCCCAGCAGTGGTCCAGTCTCCGTGTCCCTGGGCAGCCTGCTGGACGACCAGCACTGGCACTCCGTCCTGATTGAGCGCTTTAATAAGCAGATTAACTTCACGGTGGACAGGCTGTCCCAGCACGTCCGGACGGGAGGACAGGGGGACACGCTGGAGGTCGATTATGAAGTGAGCGTGTTGCACATTAGCGTCAAAATCGCATCGATGCGGACAGATTTTTGATTGAAAAAAGATTTTCAGCATCGGATTTTCCCGATTTTTAAAAAATTCAATGTTTGTTGATGTTGATTTGATCACTTTTTAACCCTAAATAAATAAAAAATGTTGATTGAATTCATTTATTGTTATTTCTAAACTAATAAATTAATTAACTAACTAATTAAAATTTTTATTTCAATTATTCTTATTATATATATATATAAATTTACTTTTTTTAAATTTAAATATATATATTTACATCTAAATGTTTGTCTTTATTATTATTTTTTTAAATCAATCTCATATCGGTGCAGTCTTAACAGCTAGAAAAATATTTTTTTTGTACATCTATTAAAGTCCAGTTCTCTTTAAAATACACTCGGTAATGATCTGTAATCTTTATTTGATCCATACGATCAACCTGACAGACTTTCATTTATGTGTTGCTTTTTAACACTCTTTCATATTCATAAAAAACTTCTCGATCACTCTGACAGACTGCAGTTCCCAACAGGAAGCGTAGGGGGCGATGTGCTTTCATTTATGTTTAAAAGTGTGCTGTAAGGTTCACACAGGGGTGTTCTGATGGAAGGTAATAGTCTACAGGAAGTGTAGAGGACGATGTGGCTGCAAAGTGCTCTATAAGGTTCTATAATCCTCCCATGTTCCACGTGACAGAACGCAACACCCTGCAGGAACAGTAGGGGGCGATATAAAAGCTAGAAGGTCCAGAATGGGGCGATTGGCACTTTTAACGTACACTAACCTCCTGAAGGTTCTAAAAGCTCTTTGCTCTCTTGGTTTCACAAAGCTCAGCTTCGGAGGAATCCCTTTGCCTGGAAAACCGGGAACGTTCCTGCGGAAGAACTTCCGCGGGTGCATGGAGAACCTCTACTACAACGGGGTCAACATCATCGACCTGGCCAAGCGCAAGAAACCCCAGATCTACAGCGTGGTGAGTGGTGCTTTCATGGACAGGATGTTCCTGTTTAGGATACAGTTACTGTTTTAAAATCGACATAGCGACAAATCCCTCACTCGTTTTCTGAGCAGCTTGATTAGGGTCATGGGCTCCGGGTGAAAGGCGGGGACACACCCTGGGGAGGCACGCAATCACCCGACATGCAGGTCTTCGGACGGTGGGAGGAAACCAGACCTCCTGGAGGAAACACACACAGGCACGGGGAGGACGGGGAATGGAACCCAGGACCTTCTCGATGTGTGGCGACATGCTGGCGCGGTGGATGGCGCTGTTGCCTCGCATCTGGAAGGTCCTGTCTGTGTGTGTTTCCTCTAGGAAACCGTCCGAAGACCTGCATGTCGTTTGGACCGGATTGTCCCCTTAATGCGAGTGTCTGTGAGTGTGACTGTGTGTCCCCCCCGGGTGTGTCTGCTTCAGAAATGTCCAAATATACGGTGCTGTGTTGAAGAAAGCGGCCTGTTTCCTTTTCAGCAGATTCGGTAGCCCGCCCTCCTCGCCGCTCGTAAGCCTCTTCCCTGTTTGGGAATAAAGGCGGCGACTACACGTGTTTCCTCCGAGGCGCTCGGGCTTGGCGCTGAGCTCCTCGCTCCAGCCACCAGCTGTGTTGAGCTGCCAGGTTATTCCATGACACACAATACACTCATGTGCTCAGTGTGTTGCTGTAAAAGAGAGATATACTCCAACCACGCAAGCCCCTCTGTGCAGTCGTGGCATCAGGGCTACTGTTTTGGATTGGCCAGGGGGCTGAATTTTACTTCAAGGGCGACCGTAACCGAGGCGAGTGCCAAGACGACAACTCAGTCTGCAGTCTGGAAAATCAGCTCGGGTTCTGCAGCGCACTTCCTGTCACTGTGAGGGGCAAGCAGCGTCTTGCTTTCCATCTTGGATGGTCCGAGTTGGGTGGCTGGTCTTACGGTTAGAGCAGAGGGTTGGGGTTTGATCCCCAGGACTGGCAGGAAAAGTACGGGTGAGTGGAGGGTGACCACCTCCCGGGTGCAGCCCACTTCTCCTGGAGTGTGAGCTCACTTCAACTGAAACAGCCGTCAGGGCTCGATGTCGATGATGGAACCAAACAGTAGATTTCACTGGTTCTACTGGTCCGTTCATAATAGTTCTAAGCAGGACGTTGGTCCATTTCATGCTAGCTAGCTTCTTTAGTGATATAGCTTAAGGCTACATCAGTATATATGTTCCAAACCCTTGAAAATCTCCATCGCCTGAGAACTAACTCCACATTTTGAACCGTTCTGAGCATCTCAGCCCACTCCAGAAACGTCCTTTCTCCAACATCAGTGGGCGTGTCCCCCTTTTTTACTCCCATTGTGAAGCCCCTCCTCCGTTGATAACACATGATTATAGCAGTTCCTCCAAAGTAGGGACGGTTTGAAGGACCAGCCCCCTGCTGGTGGAAAAGTGTTATTAAAGGTCATCCACGTGTTTATGGTAGCTGGATCGTTCTCACGCAGCACCACGGAGATTAGACGGAAGTCCATGCTGCAGATCATCCGCACAGAAGATGTTTAAGGTAAACGGACGACTTAATGTGGCTCTGCTGATGTCACTTAAGAAGCATGTTTGATTGCGCTCCATGCTCCACTACCTGTCTCTGATCCACTCTTAATCAGACCTGTCGGTGATGGCCTCCCTCGTGGTGGACGCGTCCATCATCCAGGCGGGGTGGGACTTCCCGCGGGCTTTAATGACGAAAATGTGCAATTTTCCCCTTCTTTTCTTCTTCTCTCTCAATTACGGAGCGTTTGCTCCTACTCGGCTAATGGATGGGGCCCTCGGGGGCCTTTGGAGCCCAATTAGCGCGAGGCGGCGAGGCATGGTGTCTCCGTCGGAGCGACTGATCATAGCGGGGGACTGCGGCCTGGGAGAACGGCTAAGGCAGGGATGGTGAGGATCAGATAATGGGGGAAATATTTCACCGCTGAGAGTTTACAGAGTTCAGCCGTGTCCGAGAAAAAGACGAACGGGACATTTTTCTCAGAAATGGTGTCGGCCGGATGTTTTCTTGCTGGGATTTCTTTTGGGAAAGGACAAGTGGACATGATGAATCCTGATGAAAGTAAATGTGAGGGTATTCCAGGCACTTGGAACAGGACTATGGTTTAGGAAGAGTTCAAGCTCTTAGGTCACATGGTCTAGCAGCCTTCCTACTGTCCACTCGAGGCGAAAATTGGAAAATAATTGAATAGAATTTTTGATGGTTAGAAATCAAACTATTTTCACAAAATGTTTGGACCGCGGGACGTCCTGTATGGACCATAAAGACGGGTTCGGTCTCAGGGTCGATGCTGCTCTGGGTAGAATTGGTATGCCATGAACCTGCGCCGGCTAGCTGTCTGAAAGTTTACGGGAAGTTGCATCATTGAGCTTTCCACTGCATGCACCGTCGCTATTGGACACGTCCAGGCCCAGAGATCTTCCCTGTTACCGTGGAGACCTGCAGTCACCCAGGCCCTGACATTTGACTTTGCTCCAGCCTCCCTGGAGCCCGCCGCTGAAAAGCTGTCAGGGAAAAATGTGTTTGTTTGGGTGAGTGGGGAAGGAAACAAGCAATGAGGCATCATCCCTTTCCTGCAGCTTCTTTGGCTTTTAAGCTGTCAGGTGGTTCCTTTGTTTTTCTGTTGTTCTTTTTTCACCAGAGAGCCAGTCTGGTGGTAGATATTTGAAGGATCTATCGGATACTCCGTGATCCTGGGAAGAATTGTCCTCGACTAGCTCAATTGCAATGACATTTTGAGAAAAACGAATCCGAAGTGGATCCATCTTAGCCTAAAGATGCAAAAATATATAAATGATGTTTGAAGAAATCGTCTGGAGTCTTCAGGAAGTCAGGAGGTGGTCACCAGTCACCGTCTCTTTAACCGGGGTGTAAATACGAGGCGACGCAGTCTCGTGAACCGTTGAGGGAATAGACAAGTGGATGTTTATGAAATGAAAAAATGAACATTAAAGATTCCTGAAGAAGCCGATGTCTGTGAGGAGGATGCATGTTTACTATAATCCACATCTCCATGAGCCACTTGGTTAAGACAGCAGACATTTCTCCAAGGATCATGCTTTCCCAAAAACAGATCATGGGTTCTGGACCTTCCAAATCCAAATTTATGCCAAAAAGATGGTTCAGTGACCACAGGAACATGCCAGTTCAGAGATAAACGCCGTGGAAAGCCAGAAAGCTGAAGAGGAGAGTCCAAAATCAATGGTGCCTGGAGGATCTGGAGAAGTTCTGTAGTGAAGACACTTCCTCTCAATGGTGGCAAAGGCAGTTGCACCTTGTTGTAAAAGAAAGAACATTGGAAAAATAACTCTTTTGGACCATTTCTATTGAGGAACATCTGATGCTTCCAGATGGTGTAGAACCTAAACAAGGAGAAAAAATGCAAGTGATAGCCACCAAGGCCTTGGTCTAGAGACTGAAGTACGTTGGTGGAAATTGTCTAGTGCTCTAGTGTTTAGGGATTAGGATTGGAAGGTCATGGGTTCGAATCCGGGATAGGTTGACCTCAGGAACCCTTGATCAAGGTACCGTCCTCATCACTGCTCCCCGGGTGCTGGATATGTCTGCCCCCTGCTGGATGGTATGTGTGTTTGATGTGTTCGGTTGTGGGTTCAGAATGAGAAATAGTCACTTTCACTTTGTTGATGTCTGTATTTGGCCTATTTCAGGGGAACGTGACCTTCTCCTGCTCGGAGCCCCCAGCGGCTTCGGCCACCTTCCTGAGCTCCAGCAGCAGCTTCCTGCAGCTCCCTGCGGACCCGCCGAAACAATCAGTTGGTGAGGACGTGTCCGAAGGCTGGTCGACTGGGTTTCAGTTCCGGACATGGAACAAGGATGGGCTGCTGCTGTGGAGCAGCCTGCAGAGGATGGAGAGACTTCTGCTTCTGCTCACTGATGGACAACTCCGCCTGACGCACCACAGATCGGCTCTACAGAGTGCAGAGATAACCGTCGGTGAGGAGGAATGTGTGTGTTTGTGTCTTTGTATCTCCTTTAGCATTGGCCCAGGCTCTTTCTCCAAAAGATCTTTAAAATATTACCCAAACTTTAGATGTAGATGTTGGTAGATGTTCACATAGCAACTTCTTCAGAGATCCTCCAGTCTTAAAGATGAGCTCATCAAGCACTGAAACCCTTGGTCTCCACAGGCTCCACCAACAGACCCTACATGAAGGATACATAAAACAAACAAAGAGGAACCGAAGAAGAACCTACAAAATCCATTACTTTCCTACAACATCTGAAGTGGTGAAGTCACTTATCTTTCCCTGGACAACACTTACATTGCTTGTTTCATAGTGTTTTTGTAATAATTTAAATAATTTAAATAATATTTAATAATAATATTCTCAAGACCACAACCTTTCCAGCAGTGGGATGTTCTCCACAAACCAATCAAACTCCAGAAGAGCTGTGAAAGAGCTTTGCTAAAATATGTCAGTGACTAGGGTTACTAATCAGTCTTTCAAACTCTCAAACCACCAAGAGAACCTTCATCTCTATCCATCCATCCTTCCTGGACAGGTTGTCAGTCCATTGCAGGACTCAACCACGGGAGCCGTTTATCATCTCCAGTCCAAACTACGAGGAGACACGAGGACTCCATTCAGAAAGAGCAGAGGGAACCTCTGACCTACTGTGCCACTGTCCCACCCCAGTCGTCATCTCCAAATCAAGGAAACCAAATGGGAGTAGATCTTCCCAGGAGTGGTCGTCCTAGCAAAGGTTCTCAAAGAGATCATGGAAAACTCATCCAGGAAGTCGCGCCTACTTTCCAACTGAGTATCTAGATCTTTCATGAACGGTGGTGTTTGGTAGCTTTGCTGAGACACACACACACACACACACACCCAATCACACACTAGTGTGCGATTTCAGGGACTAACACGATGCTGTCCTCTTGCAGGTCGTGGTCTGAGTGACGGTCAGTGGCACTCCGTGTCGCTCAGTCTGGATGGACTTCAGGCGTCTGTCGCCGTGGACAACGAGCCACCGTCCAGCGTGCTCCTCGGCGAACCCGCCCAGCCGGGAAGCACCGTGCTGATCGGAGGTACGAGCCTTTACCTCTACCGTGTCCTCACGTCACGCCTGAATTATTCGTCCAAACCAAAAAGCGGGACAGTCAGAGACACGGGGTGATTTTGGTTATAGTCCTTCTGAACATAAGGGGACACTCCTGTCCTCCACCTCTTGGAGCACCTTCTCCTCACCTGGGTTCCAGTGCAGCAAATCCTCTTCTGCACAAAGGATTCCCCACTTCAGCCTTTAAGGTGGAACTGTGGAGTTATGAACTGACCTTAACTGAGCTTTAAGGTGGAAGTCCAGTGCTTAAACTGGGCCCGCTGCAGTATTTAAGGTGGAAGTCCAGTGCTTAAACTGGCCACCCTGCAGTTTTAAAGGTGGAACCACAGTATTTGAGCTGGAATCACCACCGTGTTTAAGGTGGAATGATAGTATTTAATAGGCCGTCTTCAGGGTGGTATTTCAAGTCAAGTCAAGTCAAGTCAAGTAGGATTTTATTGTCATTTCAGCCATATACACAGTACACAGTACACAGTACACAGTACACAGTACACAGTACACAGTACACAGTGAAACGAAATAACGTTCCTCCAGGACCCTGGTGCTACACACAAGACAAGACACAACACAAGACACAAGACAACATAAGACACAACACGGGGCAACAAGTGCGGACAAGACAGACAAGACAGACAACAACAGACGGGACGACAGACAGTACATTCATCCGTGGAAGGCTGCAGTGTTTTGGAACAAAGCAGCCCAGGCACATTATGGTGTAGCAGTGTGGTGGAGCGGTGTTACTGTAAAACTTAAAGTTACTTAAAGTGCAAGAGTGCAACACGAGATAAATAAATAAATACAGAATGAAAAGTGGAGGAAGTGGTGGGTGAAGTGGTGGGTTTAAGAGTTTTGTATTATTGGTGGGTTTTTAAGAGTCCATGATATTGGTGGTTCCAGAGTTCAACAGTCTGATGGCCAGGGGGAAGAAACTATTTCCCATCCTGGAAGTGGAGGCCCGTATGCTGCGGAACCTTTTCCCGGATGGCAGGAGGGAGAAGAGAGTGTGGGAAGGGTGGGAGGGATCATCCACAATGCTGGTTGCTTTGCGGATGCAGCGAGCGGTGAAAATGTCTTGTACAGAGGGCAGAGAGATCCCGATGATCTTCTCAGCTGTTCTCACTACCCGTTGTAGGGACTTGCGGTCTAAGACGTTGCAATTCCCGTACCAGGCAGTAATGCAGCCGCTCAGAATGCTCTCGATGGTTCCTCTGTAGAAGATGGTGAGGATGGAAGGTGGGAGATGGGCTTTCCTCAGTCTGCGCAGGAAGTAGAGGCGCTGCTGGGCTTTCTTTGTGATGGAGCTGGTGTTGAGGGACCACGTGAGGTTGTCGGTGATGTGAACACCAAGAAACTTGGTGCTCTGGACCAACTCCACAGGTGAGGTGTTGATGATAAGTGGAGTGTGGTCCCGACGTGATCTCCTGAAGTCAACAACCATCTCTTTAGTCTTGTCGACGTTCAGAGACAGGTTGTTGGTTCTGCACCAGTCCGTCAGCTCTTGTATCTCCTCTCTGTAAGCTGCCTCGTCTCCACCGCTGATCAGACCCACCACGGTTGTATCATCAGCGAATTTGATGATGTGGTTCGAGCTGTGCTTGGCTGCACAGTCGTGGGTCATCAGTGTGAACAGCAGTGGGCTGAGCACACAGCCCTGGGGGGCTCCTGTGCTCAGTGTGATGGTGTTGGAGGTGCTGCTACTGATCCTGACTGACTGGGGTCTCCCAGTCAGGAAGTCCAGGATCCAGTTACAGAGGGAGGTGTTCAGGCCCAGCAGCCTCAGCTTCTTACTCAGGTGCTGAGGGATGATGGTGTTGAATGCTGAACTGTAGTCAATGAACAGCATTCTAACGTAACTGTCCTTTCTGTCCAGGTGAGAAAGGGCCAGATGGAGGGTGGTGGAGATTGCATCGTCCGTTGAGCGGTTGGGACGATACGCAAACTGCAGGGGGTCTAGTGAGGAGGGGATCTGGGACTTGATGTGCCTCATGACCAGCTTCTCGAAGCACTTCATGATGATGGGTGTGAGTGCGACGGGACGATAGTCGTTGAGGCAGGAGATGGATGGTTTCTTAGGCACTGGAATGATGCTGGTGGTCTTGAAGCACCTTGGAACAACAGTGGTGCTCAGAGAGGTGTTAAAGATGTCAGTGAGAACAACTGCCAGCTGTTCTGCACATCCTCTGAGCACTCGACCTTGAATATTGTCTGGACCGGCAGCTTTTCGTGGGTTGACTCTGAGAAGAGATCTTCTCACCTCGGCTGTGGTCAGACGGAGAATCTGGTCGTTCGGAGGAGGGGTGGTCTTCCTCATTCTCGTGTCGTTCGCTGCATCAAACCGTGCGTAGAAGTGGTTCAGCGCATCTGGGAGGGAGGAGTCACTGTCACAGGCAGGTGGAGATGTCCTGTAGTTGGTGAGGGCCTGGATGCCCTGCCACATGCGCCGTGTGTCACCAGTGTTCTTGAAGTGGCCATGGATTCTCTCTGCGTGAGCTCGCTTCGCTGCTCTGATGGCCCGAGACAGGTTTGCCCTCGCTTTTCTTAGGGCGGCCTCGTCCCTTGAAGGCCTTGTCCCGGGTTCTTAGGAGTCTGCGCAGCTCCGCAGTCATCCATGGCTTTTGGTTGGGTCGTGTTATGATGAACTTGGAGGCAGTAACATCCTCAATGCACTTGCTGATGTAGCCAGTCACTGAAGCTGTGTACTCCTCCAGGTCGATGGAGTCACCGTAGGTTGCGGCCTCCCTAAACATGTCCCAGTCGGTGCGTTCGAAGCAGTCCTGAAGAGCAGAGATGGCTCCTGTGGGCCAGGTCTTTACTTGCTTCAGGGTGGGTCTCACGCGCCTGACGATGGGTCTGTACGCTGGGATCAGCAGCACAGAGATGTGGTCTGAGTGTCCGAGGTGGGGGCGGGGCTCCGCTCTGTACGCGCCGGCCAGGTTTGTGTAAACACAGTCCAGCGTGTTTTCCCCCCTCGTCGCAAAGTTCACATGTTGATGGAATTTAGGGAGAACTGACCTGAGATTTGCATGGTTGAAATCTCCGGCAACAATAAATAATCCGTCTGGGTGGAAGTTTTGGAGTCCGCTGATAATTCCATAAAGTTCAGCCAGCGCGCTGTTAGCATTAGCGCTGTTAGCGCTAGCGCTGGGTGGGATGTATACCGCCGAAATAAACACTGTAGAGAACTCCCTGGGCAAATAAAACGGTCTGCACCTGACTGTTATCACCTCCAGCAGTGTTGAGCAGTGTACTGAGACCAGCACAGCGTTTGTACACCATTGTGTGTTTACGTAAACACACAGCCCCCCTCCGCGGGTCTTTCCGGACAGAGCGGAGTTTCTGTCTGCACGAAACGCGGAGAGTCCGGCGAGCTGGATGGCGGTGTCCGGAACGCTGTCGCTGAGCCATGTCTCCGTAAAAACAAAAACACAGCAGTCTCTGTACTCACGCTGGGTGTTCAGCTGGAGTCGTATACAGTCCAGTTTATTATCCAGGGAGCGGACATTGGCGAGGAGGACGGACGGGATAGCCGGTCGGCTAGCGTTAGCCTTGAGCTGAGCCCGGACCCCAGCACGCTTGCCGCGTTTCTGTTTCCTCTCACACCGCTTCCTATGTCCTCTCAGTCGGCCAGGTTCAGCAGGCGATCTCGGGGACTGAAGGCCTGGTCTTCTCAGCACGCCGAACTCCCGTAGCGTTGTTCGGAGAGTCGCTGGAAGACTGAATCCTGGCTGATTCCTGAGCTCCAGCAGTGTTTGGCGGTTAAGTTTAAGAGCATTCACAGATGTGACGCTCATGTGCAAGTCTTACGGTGAAAAGTAGTCGGATGAAAGACTTTTTACAGACTTTAGCACCAAAGTTTGGACCCCGGAGCGGCCGCTGCGTGTTACCGCGCCGCCATCTTGGGTACACCAAGGGGAAACCTCAGTAATTAAGGTGGCCTCACTGCAGTTTAACCTGTTTTCCCTGCAGTATTTAAGGTGGAACATCAGAATTTAAACTGGTTTGCTGTAGTATTTAAGGTGGAACATCGATGTTTAATAAGTGTCCTTTAGGCTGCTGATGGTCTAGTGGTGGGTACTTGCTTATGGACCTATGGCTCAAGAGGTCCCACCTCTGGCACCACTGGGTCCCTGGGCAAGACCCTTAACCCTGTGTCTCCAGGGGGGACTGTCCCTGTAATGAGCACATTGAAGCTGACTTCACTGCAGCATTTAAGGTGGAATGTGAGTATTTAAGGTGGAACATCAGCGTTCAAGGTGACAACAGCAGTTATTAAGGTGGAACACCTGTGTTTAGGCTACCTTGATTGAAGAGCTTAAGGTGGAACACCAGAATTCCTGCTGGCTTTACAGCAGCATTTAAGGGGTAATGTCTGCAGCCAATCACAGGCCCGTTCTGCATGTGCTTTTGTGCGTGGTGTTTATTTCTGCTCACCAGCTGAGAGTGATCATGGGTGAGATTTATGCAGCTGAAGTGAAGAGGCATGGGTCTGTAATTGTCCGACCAGTTTGGGAGGCAAGCTGAGGAGGCGGAGCTACACTTTCACTTCGTTTTTTGGGGCGTTCAATGTCGAAACCTCGTCACAAGAAATGAGTCTGGACAGCTTCCGGAGACGGAAGTGTGTGTGTTTGTGCCGCACTTTCTGTGCGTGTCTGTTGCTTAATCAGAGGAAGAGCAGATGGCGTTCTACAGTGTCACCAGTTCGCAGTTTGCAACCCTCACTTATGGTGACTGATGGTGCCGCCGCTTCGCAGATAAATATAGTCACCAGGCTTTGCTGCCCCATCAGTTCTGACCCACGGCTTTGCTGTCTTATCAGTTTTTTTGTCCCTACAGCTTTGTGCTGCTTTGACCTGACACTTGCTCTTTGGGGTTTTGGAGGAAATGCTCTAAAGGACGTCTCATTTCCTCCATAAATATAAAACTATAAAAAAAAGAATTCTATATTTCTGTAGCAATTTATCTCAGTAAGCCCCACCCACTCAGGTTACATCACTGTAGCTCTGGCCGTTCAGCCTACAGCAGTTTAGCTCCGCCCCATCAGCCAAAAATTACCAAATCGAGTTTAGCTCCACCCAGCATCTTACTGCAGTTTAACTCCGCCCATTCAGCCTGCAGCTATTTAGCTCCACCCACTCATTTTACAGCAGTTTAGCTCCACCCACTCAGCCTAATCATGTTTAGCCCCTCCCACTCAGCCTGCAGCAGATTAATTATCAACACCGTTTTTTTTTTCCCAGG
>CM029391.1:864646-879646 GCA_017165825.1 Hepsetus odoe
CTCTCTCTCTCTCTCTCTCTCTCTGTCTCTCTCTCTCTCTCTCCTCTCTCTCTCTCTCTCTCTCTCTCTCTCTCTCTCTCTCTCTCTGTCTCTCTCTCTCTCTGTCTCTCTCTCTCTCTCTCTCTCCTGATCAATTATTTTTTACACAGTGTAAAGTACAGGAGTGTACTGAGAGTATAAAGTAAAAAGTACAGGAATGTACTGAGAGTGTAAAGTAAAAGTACAGGAATGTACTGAGAGTGTAAAGTAAAAGTACAGGAATGTACTGAGAGTGTAAAGTAAAAAGTACAGGAATGAAATTACACTCAACACACCCTGAACTCCACCGTCCACTCTCCCTGTCCTCTCTCTCACGTCTCCTTCACTCTGTCCTGCACCGGTGGACACTCAGAGGGACGTCTCTTCTGTGTTCCTTTAGTGTGAGACGGTCTGGATGGAGGGACGGTGACGGAGGATAAAGATAATGGAGGAGAACTCCGATTCAGACTGAAGGACGGAGTCTGTTCTGAAGGAGGAAGACAGGACGGAGGTTTGGGTGTTTATTTGCTGCATCTTAATCAAAGCCCAATTTGCTAAATTGTCTCTGCAGCGATCATTTACTTCATTCCTCATTTGCATAAAATCCCGGTGGATTAACGCTGCTCTGATGTGCTGGACTGGTGGAACAGACTCCAGATTAATGGATCCACAGATGGGTGATAACGCACAGTTCCGCGCAGTCCGCGTCTTTAGCTGGACTGGAAATGATGAAAAAATAAACTCCTGGTCTGAAAGGTTAATTACCTTAATGATCAAAAGTCTTCACCCCCTCATTTCCGTATGTTTAGTAGTGAATCTCCTTGTTGGTGTAAAACTACTGCTTCCTGTCAGACTGTCTGATCATTGTCAGTCTTTTTCTTCTTCCTCTTCTTCTTCTTCTTCTTCTTTCGGCTGCTCCCGTTTAGGGGTCACCACAGCGGATCGACCGTCTCCATTTCTTCCGGTCCTCTGCATCTTCCTCCTTCAAACCAACCACCTGCGTGTCTTTTCTCACCACGTCCATAAACCTCCTCTTTGGTCTTCCTCTTCTCCTCTTTCCTGGCAGCTCCATCTTCAACATCCTCCTCCCGATATAATCCTCGTCTCTCCTCTGGACACGTCCAAACCAACGCAACCTTGCTTCAAAGGCACAATGTAACTCCTTCTGACCTTCTCTGAACTTCTCCATCAACACCCTCAGAGCAAACAATGTATCTTTCTCAGCATGAAACCATCCTGCTGTTCACTGATCCTCACCTCTTTTCTTAACCTGCTTCCACGACTCTTTCCCAGAACTTCATACAGTGTCTGATCAGCTTTATCCCTCTATATGGACTGAAAATGAGAGACAGCAACACTGTCCTTCAGGAAGATCTGGAGAACTGCTCAGGTACAGAGACTGGACTGAACATGAGAGACAACAATACTGTCCTTCAGGAAGATCTGGAGAACTGCTCAGGGACAGAGACTGGACTGAACATGAGAGACAACAACACTGTCCTTCAGGAAGATCTGGAGAACGGTTCCTCAACAAGAGAAATTTGAGAGAAGAAGATGGAGGATTGAGGGCATGAGGACTTTTGCACAGCACTGTCAATTAGCAATAACACCTAAAGTGAAAGTGAAATCGACTACTTGTCATTGTGAACAGTACAGCACAGCACACAGTGAAGCATAATGAAACGTTGGCAGACATATCCAGCACCCGGGGAGCAGCGATCGGGGCGGTACCATGATCAAGGGAACCTCAGTATAACCTACTTAGCTAAAGGCATGTTTGGAAACTTTTGGTTGACATGGATCATGTATGTCTGCTACACTTTTTGTTTCTCATTTCTTGAAACAAGTCTCTGACTGATCTGTTGCCAGGAAATGAAAGAAGAAGAAGAAGAAGAAGAAGAAGAAGAAGAAGAAGAAGAAGAAGAAGAAAAAGAAGAAGTAGAGCAAGTATAACCATAAATAAGTAATGTCATTACTTATTAATTACATATTCTGGATGGTATTTCTCCTTTTCCTTCTGATTCTCTCTCTCTCCCTCTCTCTCTCTCTCTCTCTCTCTCTCTCTCTCTCTCTCTTGCCCCCTTCCTTTCTTGGCTTTCTTTACTCATTAAATATTAAAGTGTTCAATACCAGCACCCAGGATTTTCATTATCTCTGGACTTCATCAAGCAATCCATCCAGCTTAACCCCTAGAAGAGCCAATTATCTTCAAAAACAACTGATTTACTGCCCTGCTCAAAAGTTTGCGAACCCTTCCTGTAGCGGCAAAGCTACAGAAAGTCCTAAAAGTGGATCAAGAGAACTCAGTTATACGAACAAGACAAAAATATTATACCTGCTAATTGATTTCAGGATAAAAACAATCCGGAATTAGAGATCTGAGAAGGTAAAATAATGTGAAACTCTTGGAGTAGCAGGTCATTTGAAGGTGTTTTTCATTTCATCTCTTCAGCACAAAATGGTAGATGCTAGAACAGGCCTACAGAACCATCTGTGAAGAGTTAGGACCACTCCCCGGGAGTGGTCGACCTGCAACACTGACTCTAAGATGTCTGTAAAGTCACAAAGGAACCCAGAGGAACTTCTAAGCAACTTCAGGTCTCCCCCACATTGGCTAGTGTTCATGAGGCTACCATTAACCCTGAATAACGGTGTGGAACCAAACAAACGGTTCTCCAAAAGTAACATCACTCAACTGATTACCAAGGGTTACATCAAGCTATAAGACTGTTGGACGAATGTTTTGTGGACAACTTTTGGGTTTAACATGAGAAGGATTATGTTTGGAGAACACAGGCCTGGGCACACAAGCTGTTCTGCCAAACAAAGATTAAAGAAGAGTAAAGCTAAATTTCAGACAGGTTCCTGCCTGGACCCCATTAGAACCAGCTATTGGAGGAGCTGAAGTGAGTCGTTCAAGTGAGGAAACCCACCAATATCCCAGAGTTGGAGCTCATCTCTACTGTGGAACCATCTAAAACTCCTCCAAGCTAATGTTCAGGACTGATCAGCAGTTTCTAAACAGTCACCAAATGTTTGCATAAGGAAGGTTCCACCAGATCCTGAAAGGTTCACATACTTTTGCCCCTCAGAGACCCTTAATGCTGGATCTCTTTCCCCAAATCATGAGTAAGAGTGTAAATGGTTTTGGTCATATTTGTTCAGTAATGTTGAAAATCATAAAGTTCCGAGAAATAACTCTAAAGCAGGCAGGAACTGCTGGAGAACGACGAGGTGGATGATGAAAGGAATCAAATGTCACATGACCTGCAGAGGCAGGAGAGGCATCAGTACAGAAGAAGAAGCGGGTCGTCATGGACGTATTAACCTTCCGTCGTCGTCTGTTATCAGTGGGGAGATTGGATTTCTGCTGCAGCTCCGAGGATCAAATTTGTCTTGTTTTTCTGAGGCTCTTCTTTAATGTTTAATGTTTAATATCATAATATCATCCCCAATCTGAGAACCCTTCCTGAACAGAACCGGGCGGAGACGGACACGGTGGCAGAACAAAAAGATTTCATTTTTGTTATTTTCAGCCTGCTCACCCAAAACCAGACCTGTAGAGCCGTGATTTGAGCAGGTTTCAGTGGGATCTAGATACGTCACTGAATGTAGAACTTTGGTGTAAACAGGTCACAGTCAGTTCTAGATATGTCAGGTGTCAGTCGGTTCTAGATACGTCACTGACTGCACAGGTGAGCTTTTGGTCACTGGCAGTAGAGCTGTTATCAGGTTTCAGTCCATTCTAGATATGTCACTGACTGCAGCGCTGAGGTTCCAGTCAGTTCTAGATGTCACTGATCAATGTAGAGCCAATGTTTTGGTCACAAACTGTAGAGCTGATATCAGGTTTCCTTGGCATAACCATGGCTCTTTCAGTTCTAGGCATTTTTCCCATTATAGAGCCATAAGGTTGTTTCAGTCCGTTCTAGATACAGAGCCGACTGCAGGACCAAGTTTTCAACCAGTGCTAGATATGGCACTGATTGCAGAGAAGGTCTCAGTCAGCTTTAGATACTGAAGAGCCATGGTCTAACCAGGCTTCATTATGTTCTAGATATCACTGACCATAGAGCCTGAAGTGTCTCTCCCTCAGCTCTAGATATGGCAAAGACTGCCCTGCCATGATAAAAGCAGGTTTCAGACCATTCTAGATACACCCTTTGTCTGCAGAGCAAAAGCAGGTTTCAATCAGTTCTGGATATGAAGCGGGGCCAAGGTTTCACTCGGTTCTCGATACGCCAGCTTTTCGTGTAGTTGTAATATATCAGGTCTAGATACTGTGTTACTGTGTTCCAGTCCCTTCCAGAAATGCTGTTGGAATAACTTGTTTTTAAGATTAAAACTTGATGTATAAACAAACAAACAAACAAACAAACAAACAAATATTTATTTTGCTGTCAGTCATGCAAACAGAAGTGTCCAAACCTTTGACGTCCACCTCAGTCGCATTCATCGCACTTCAGAGCTGGAAGGAGAGCAGAGGGAACCTTCGGTACCACAGCGGGTGGCTCTGTGTGCAGAGCTGGACCCGGCACTGAGGGCATACTGGCATGTGGCGGTCTGGCTATAACAGAGATCACACACACACACACACACACACACACACACACACACACACACACACACTCACCCCGCCCACCCCTTAATCCAAACACACTCGATCGGTCAAAGCGGTCTGGTGTACGAGGTAGGCGTTTCCGATAAAGTGGCCAATGAGCAAAAAGCTCCGGGTGTTTCCAATAAAGCGGCCACTTTGAATCAACAACGGTATGAGTGTTTCCAATAAAGTGGCCGCAGTGGAAATACGTTTTCGCATCTGTCTCTCACTTCTTTTTGTGATCTCTCTCACCTCTGTACATGCTTTTATTCTTTTCTTTCTATTTTTCTTCTCACTCTCTGGTTAGTTTCTCGTATCTTGCTCTTCATAGATGCACAGACAGACAGACAGAAAGGCAGACAGACAGGTTGATAGATAGATAGACCTCATTTAATCCCAGCTCACAGCCGAGCCTCGTCCCTGAGAGGATCTTCGCTCCCGTCCCTCTCTGGAACTTAGCAATGTTAGCATTAGCATTAGCCCCCACAGCTGTGAGCAAACTACCCCCCCGCCTGCCGGAGAACCTCGAGGCTGCTCCCGGAGCCAGAGGGGTGAAGAAACACCTGGAAACATCCACAAAGGCCTGCTCTACTTCCGGACTGTCAGCCGTGATGTATTTATTTTGGGTGAGGCTACAGGTGGACGGGGCAATCCCGAGAATCTACACACGCCAACGCCTCGGCTGAAAATGAAGGAGCGCAGCGGTTTGGGAGCACAGCTGTTTCGCAACCTCTTTGACCTCGAAATGACCACACCGACTTCCAAAAGACAAACATTGGACCTCAATAGTCACTGAAATCTCACCGAAACATCCATCAAACCTCATCCAGCTCTTCAAAGGTGGAGCAGACCGTGGCGTGGTTTTGGACACAGCAGGACTCACTGTGACTTGTGTAGCACATCCTGCTGGTGTGGGTTTCCTCCCTTTCAATAGGGCTCACAAACGCTGTGATTGGCAATGAAGCCACACGGTAGTATCTAAAGCATCATAATTTAAGATGACCCTCTATGCTGTTCCACTGATCAGAGCCACGCCACACTCTGATTGGGTCCACAGATCAAATCTAGCAATGAGTAGAAATAGATCCAAAGACTTTTGTATTAGTCGCTAAGTCCTAAAAGATTTGTAGTTGTGCTGGATTACAAAGTTGGAAGGGATTTGGTTGCATACGCAACTATGGTTGAAGCGCAGGTAAAAAGATGCTTCAGGTACAAAGAGAGGTGGCACGTAGCCCACTCTAGCAGGCAGCTGCATCGTCAAATCACACTAGCAGAGTTAATTATAATGGGAACGCGTGACCTGACGGACGATGTGTCCAGTTGTTTGGGTCGTCCCCACCAGTGAGAGCAGCTTGGAGAGGAAACAAGCCAAAATGTTTCTCTTAACAGAACCGGACAGGTGGTGTTGTCTGTGTGAGCTGAAGTGGAAAAAAAACAGAGAGAGAGAGACACAGAGAGAGAGAGAGAAAGAGAGAAATAGATAGAGACAGAGACAGAAGCCTGCCATTTCTAAAAAACTGGCCAGTAAGAAATGGTACAAGGTGGGTGTTTCTAATAAAGTGGCAAAATCGGAAGCGCAAGGTGGGTGTTTCTGATAAAGTGGCCACCCACTGGAAGCCCACTAGAAACGGAACCGGGCCTGAGGAAATGCTCAGTTGCTTTGGGATTTGGTTGCTGTGCCGCTTGTTGTCCATTCAGAGGGGACGTTTGTCCACAGCTCGAGCGCGTTGTCCCGAATTGCTCTGTCAGTAATAACCTCATTGTGTCTTTGCTACTGGGAGACAAACCACTGAGATCTACTCACCTCCAGCCCTGCCAGCGACGAGCCTGACGAGGATACAGAAATGTGGGAGTGCTGAGATATGATGGTATAAACAATGATTCCAAGTCGTCAGAGCAGGCATACAAAACCACACAACAAATTATATTGAATGCCTATAAAAGAGCAAATGTGTAACAACATGAAGAACAAGAGGAGTAATAATGTCGTTTGGGGACAGTGTTCCAGGTGATGACTAGGATGTTTACGTTAATCTAATCTAATGATGTACAAAACTCTTGATAATGGAGAAGAACTAAACTGATCGTGGCCAAACAAGATACAAAGTGTTGTAGATCCCCTCCTATAAGATGTTCATCACCGATGTTGAAGTATTAGCGCCTCCAGTGTTACAATATAGTTCCAGAGTGCTGAACTTATTTGGGAGAGTTTTTATACATTTGCATCTAGAACTGAATCAACATTGTACCACCCCTGAAGTCTTTTGCAGCTTCAACACATTCAATCCCATTTATAAGCAATGCTTTTAACACCCTTGATTTCTGAAGGACAGGACTTTGGGAGATGTTACATCAGCAAGTTCTCCAAAAAAGCAAATAAAAAAAGCAAAAGATGTAGACTGTCAGAAGGCAATCAAAATAAACAGATTTCCAGAAGGACCTTTTAATCAGTGGAGCTCACCATGGTGCTGAACTTCCACAGAGTATATTAGTGTTTACTGTAAGGTTTATACACTAATATCTCCTATTCCCAGTATATTAGTGTTTATTGTGTTTATACACTAATATCCTTCATTCTAGTGTGTATATATTAGTGTTTATTGTAGTAAGCTGAGTACACTTAACATTCTCCATTCGTGTACATGTTTATTGTGTTTATACACTAATATCTCCTATTCTTGCTTATATTTGTGTTTATGTTTATACACTAATATCTCCTATTCTAATGTATATTAGTGCTTATTGTGTTTATACACTAGTTTATCCTATTCTAGCAGATAATAGTGTTTATTAGTTTATACACCAATATCTCCGTCTAGTATATTATGTTTATTAGTGTTTATACACTAATATCTCCTATTCTAGTGCATATTAGTGTTTATTGTGTTTATACAATTCAACATTCCTATTCTAGTGTATATTAGTTATTGTATGTTTATACACCCAATACCTCTCATTCTAGTGCATATTAATAGTGTTTATTGTTTATACACTAACACCTGTCTCTAGTGTATATTAGCAAGTTATTGTAGTGTTTATACACTAATATCTCCTAGCTCTGTGCGTACAGCGTTTATTGTGTTTATACACCAATATCTCCTGTTCTAGTATGCAGTTTGTGTTTATACAATTAAATATCTCCTATTCTAGTGCATATGTTTGTTGAATACACACCAATATCTCCTATTTAGTGCAGGCTAGTGCTTATTAGAATATACAACACATCTCTCCTATTCCCAGTATAATAGTGTTTTATTAAGTTTATACACTAACACCATTCTAGTGTATATTAGTGTTTATTAGTTTATACACTAACATCTCCTGCCTAGTATACATATGTTTATGTTTATACACCAATATCTCCTATTCTAGTGTATATTAGTGTTTATTGTGTTTATACACACTCACATTCCCATCTGTGGTACAGTGTTTATTAAATACACACTAACACCTTATCTACAGGCAATAGTACACAGTTTATACACTAACATTCCATTCATGTGTATATTATTTATTGTAATATACACCAACATTCCTATTCTAGTGTATATTAGTGTTTATTGTGTTTATACAATTAACATCTCCTTATTCTAGTGTATATTAGTGCTTTATTAGGTTTATACACTACATTCCCATTCTAGTGTACACAGTGTTATTGTGTTTATACACTAATATCTCCTATTCTAGTACATTATGTTTATTGTAGTGTTTATACACTAATATCTATCAGTGTAAAATATTGTTTATTAGGTTTATACACTAACATTCCTATTCTATATATTAGCGTTTATTGTAAGTGTTTATAAGCACTCCACATCTCCTATTCTAGTGTTTATTATGTTGTTTGGGAAGTTATGGTTACCCACATTCCTATCTCTAGTGTGTATATTAGTGTTTATTGTAGTGTTTTTACACCACACATCCTGACCCAGTGCATATTAGTGTCGTCAGGTGTTTGTACACCAATATCTCCTATTCATGCATATTAGTGTTTATTGTAGTGTTTATACACTAATATCTCCTATTCCCAGTGTGTGTCAGTGTTAATTATGATTACACACTAATATCTCCTATCTATGTATATTAGTGTTAATTAGAAAATACACTAGATCTTCCATCTCTAGTGTATATTAGGTGTTTATTGTAGGTTTATACACCAGTCTCCTTTATTCAGAGTGTATATTAGTGTTTATTGTGTTTGGTACACTACATGATCTCTGATTTGTGCAGATGTATACATTGTAGTGTTTTACACTAATATCTCCATTCTATGTTTATTAGTGTTTATTGTGTTTACACCACATCTCTTATCTCTAGTGTATATTAGTGTTTATTAGGGTTTTATACACTAACATTCTATTCTAGTGTATACAGTTTATTGTAGTGTTTTATACACCAATATCTCCTATTCAAGTATATTAGTGTTTATTAGAAGGCTTATACACTAACATTCCTATTCTATGTATATTAGTGTTTATTGTGTTTACACTAACACTTATTCTATGTATATTAGTGTTTATTGTGTTTATACACCAATACATTCCTATTCCAGTGTATATATTAGTGTTTATTGTGGTTTATACACTAATACCTCCTATCGCATATTAGTGTTTATTAGTTATATAATAATTAACATCTCTCCTATTCTGTGTATATTAGTGTTTATTGTGTTTATACACACATCTCCTATTCTATGTATAATAGTGTTTATTGTGTTTATACACTAATATCTCCTATTCTAGTGTATAATAGTGTTTATTGTTTATACACCAATATCTCCTATTCTAGTATATTATGTTTATTGTAGTGCTTTTCTATACACCAATATCTCCACCCTAGTGTGCATATTAGTGTTTATTGTAGTGTTTATACACTAATATCTCCTATTCTAGTGCAGGCCAGTGTTTGTTGTGTTTATACACAATATCCTCATTCTAGTGTATAATAGTTTATTGTAGTGTTTATACACCAATATCTCCCATTCTAGTGTATATAATAGTGCTTATTGTAGTTTATACACTAATATCTCCTATTCTAGTGTATATTAGTGTTTATTGTAGTGTTACACACCAATATCTCCTATTCTAGTGTATATTAGTGTTTATTAGGTTTATACACTAATATCTCCTATATTCCTAGTGTATATTAGTTGATTGTAGGTTTATACACTAATATCTCCTATTCTAGTGTACATTAAGTGTTTATTAGTTTATACACCACATTCCTCCTGACTATGTATATATTAGTGTTTATTGTATATTGTACACATTCTCATTCTAGTGCATATTAGTGTTTATTGTAGGTTTATACACCTGGCTGACTTCATCTATATATATTAGTTTATTGTGTTTATAGACCAATATCTGTCCCATGTGAAGTATTAGTGTTTATTAGTTTATAATAAACATCTCCATTATATACTATGTTTATTAGGTTTATACACTAATATCTCCTCATCAGTACAAAATATGTTTATTGTAAAATACAACAACATCATTCTATATATTAGTGTTTATTAGAGTTTATACATCAATAATTTCCAATTCTAGTGTAGCACAGTGTCATTAGTGTTTATACACCACACTCTCATTTTATGTATATTAGTGTTTATTGTGTTTATACACCACATCTCCATCAGCAAATATTAGTGTTTATTTGTAGTTTATAATTACATCTCCTATTCTAGTGTATATTAGTGTTACTGGGAATACACCACTCACCTCTAGTGTACACAAGGTTATTAGTTTATACACTAATATCTTATCTTATGCATATTAGTGCTTTATTGTAGGCACACCACATTCCTATTCAGTGTATATTAGTGTTTATTGTGTTTATACACCACACTCCTATTCTAGTGTATATTAGTAATATTTAGAAATATACACCACACTCATCTAGTGTATATTAGTGCTTATTGTAGGCTACACACTAATACCTTATCATATACAGTGTTATTGTGTTTATACCCAACATTCCATTCTAGTGTGTATAATATAATATTAAATATAATAATTTAACATTCCTAACATTCTAGTGTATATATTAGTGTTTATTGTAGGTTTACATACACCTAAATGTTCTATCTTATGTGTACAATAGTTGATTAGTCATGTTGCAACTTAATACTTCCTATTCGTGTATATTTATGCTTATTAGAGTAGTTTATACACCATACTCATTCTAGTGTATACTGTGTTATTAGAATACACTAATATCTCTCATTCTAGTGTAATATTAGTGTCATTGTGGTGGTTTATACATTAATATCTCCTATTCTAGTGTATATTAGTGTTTGATTGTAGTTACACTACACTCTCATTCTAGTGTATTATGTTTGATTAGTTTATACACCATATCTCCTATTCTAAAAAATATTAGTGTCAGTGTTTATACACTAATATCTCCTATTCTAGTGTATATTAGTGTTTATTAGTTTGTAAATTTCAGTTTTCAGGTATTATCTTAACTGACCTTTAAAAGTTTTGTTTTTTTATGTTCATTTGTTGTAAATATACAGAATAGCCTGATTGTTTCTGGACGTTCTTTCATCTTGAGCAGAATAAAGTGCCCCCTTTAGCGCCTTTCTTCATCTCCTCATTAAGACTGTGAGTTCACCGGTTGAAGTGGCGAACCTTTATTATCCACTCCAGATAAATAGAAGTGGCGCAAACGTCAACAGTCGAATTTGTCAGAGGTAATTACCTCAGAGAGGAAGGAGGCTTTCTGAAAAGCGCCCGAAAAGCAATTAGGCATAACTCCTGTTTCTATGCAAATGGACGTAACGGGCGAGCAGATAAAGCTCTAATAGGACCGGAATCGAGATGGTTCTGGAGGCAGCGGGCCGCGGAAGTGGAGATTAACCTTGCTTTTAATTGTGCCGCTCCGTCTCGTTTGAGGGCCGCGGGTTCGGACTGTTACTGAGGACACGAAGTGTAGCATCGCTGCTTATTTTTGGCCCAGCACGGCAGCGGAACAATAGAAAGGGCACGGCTTAAGTGGCCCCCGTGGGGAGGGTCATCGCTCGGGCCGGGCCGCTCCAGTTCTGGATGGCGCCGCGGGCCGAACACCTTTGCGGAATCTGTGCCACGCGCTAACGCCTGCTGTAAACAAGAGAACTGGGTTTGGAGGTGATCACGCTTGGCCGGCGGGTATGTGGGACAGGGGTGTGACGTGGGACAAAGTGGGCTGCAAGAAATCAGGTGCGCTACCTGGCCACTTTATCAGAAACCCTTCTTCTGGAGCAGAGCGGAGTCCATCTGCTGAAGCACAGTGTTTATTTTATAAAACCCCTTCCAAACCCTCGCATCAGCAAGATGGGTGTTTCCAATAAAGTGGCCAGACCACAGTACGGGTCCCACGGCCAACCACAACACTGGTACCACAAAACGAGGGTGTTATAAGGCAATAATGAAGGACGAGCTCCCACTGAGGACGTGCTGAGCGAGAGCGCCGTAATGAGGAAACGACAGTAATCACAGATCAGCCGGCGTGTCAGAGCTGCAGTAATCTAAACGGACTGTTCCATGAATAATCATCGCTGCATTATTTCATACTGGAGCGTTCTCCTGAAAAAGGAACGTGAGGACCGTCCGGGACACCCAAGCCTCCCGCGCTGTGATTAAAGAGAAGATGATTCCCTGTCAAACAGCAAATCGGTTTCTAATCTGTGACAGAAATAAAAGCTCAGCCTGCTTCATGCTGGACGGACGTCACTGGTCTGCGATTGGTTGAAATGGTGTTTATTACAACCGTTTATTACTGTAATAATAACGAAATAATCACAAAAAAAAACTCCATCCGCGAAGTGTTGGAATGAATGGAGAAGAGTGACCGGAGTGATCTGTGACCGACAGGGACCAGCAAGAGTGAAAGGGAAGGTTTACAGGATGACACTTTTGCTATGTTTAGTTATGTAATATGGGTTGGAGACGGTAGTGAGAATAGTTATGTTATACGGGTTGGAGACGGTAGTGAGAATAGTTATGTTATATGGGTTGGAGATGGTAGTGAGAACAGCTATGTAATATGGGTTGGAGACAGTAGTGAGACCTGCTATGTTATCTGGGTTTGAGGCGGTAGTGAGGCAAGCTATGTTATAAGGGTTGGAAACAGTAGTGTGAACAGCTTTGTTATATGGTTTGGAGATGGTAGTGAGACCAGCTATGGTATATGGGTTGAAGGCAGTAGTGAGAACAGCTATATTATAAGGGTTGGAGAGGGTAGTGTGAACAGCTTTGTTATATGGGTTGGAGACAGTAGTGAGACCAGCTATGTTATATGACTTGGAGACGGTAATGAGACCAGCTGTGTTACACAGGTTGGAGACTGTAGTGAGACCAGCTATGTTACATGGGTTGATACAGTAAAAGATGCTGAAGATACATTGCCATGTTCTCTGATTAAATGTAATGAGCTCGTACTCTTGAGGGAACATCCCGATAACAGAAGGAGGTTCCGCCCTCTTGGCATCCTAGAACCTTCTTTCAGTACTAGATCAGCATGTTGAAGCAGAGCTTCAGCCAGAAAAACGACAAAGATCACCGTTCTGGTAACTTTAACTTTCAACGCCAACCTTGAGAAGAAACCCGACCACACTTCAGAAACTTCACTCCTGGCGTCTGGTCTGTCTGTAAAGTATTTGATCTGGAAAAGGAAAAAAACATTGAAAACCCTCAAAATGCCGGTTCCTCAGTTGACTGACGTCAGAGCTTGATTCGTGGATTCGGCTCGGAAGGATGTTGACTCTCGACGCTCCATGTCTCCCGTTGCCGTCCGGCGACGCTGGATCCACTTTCATCTTCATAGATTTCTTGGCAAGTAGGAGATAAACACTGCTCAGCAGAAGCCGGCGAGATAGATAGCGAGAGGGATGAAAGCGTTTAACCTCTTTAAGATAAAGGCTGGCCATCGTTCCCTCCAGGTTCAGAGGCATCTGAAGGATGGAAGAAAGCATTTTTTCTTCCTGCTGTAGAAACTGTAATGACTAATGACCTCCACCAACCCCCGCTGAAAGTGAGATGCAGGGCTGGAAGGAATCTCTCACCAGGCTTCTCTCGCAGCTCCTGTGAAGACGGCACTTTGAACGTACGCCCTCTAATATTTTACCACCATCTCAGCCGCCCCCGTCCTGGAAATTAGCTCACGTCTGCACATACTCTTGTCTTCTGGCTGAGAGTTCCTCCACAGGAGAGATACCACGATCTAGAAGATGATACAGCCAGGGAGAGGCTGAACAGTTACACTCCCAAATATGGGAATCTCACTCACTCATTTTCTTAGCTGCTTGTCTTGATTTCGGTCTCGGGCGGTGCTGGAGTCTATCCCTGCTCTCACAGGGGACACAACAGGCCTGGACAGGTTGCCAGTCCTTCACAGGACACACACACATTCTTAGGAGACAATTTAATTTAATCCAGTCCACCTGACCTGCATGTCTTTGGATGGTGGGAGGAAACCGGCGCTCCTGGAGGAATCACACACACGGGGACATCATGTCCACTTCACACAGGAAGGACACGGACCGTCCCACCTGGAAATAAACCCAGGACCTTCTGCACTCCACCGCAAAAGCATCCAAAACACAAGAACTAGAAGGTTGTGGGTTTCCCTGAAATTCCCTTGATCAAGGTTGCGTCCCCACCACTGCTCCCCGGGTGCTGGACGTGGCAGACCCACTCTCTCTCTGGACGACGTGTGTGGGTGAACGGAGAAGGATGTGCAGGACGGAGCTGCCAGGATAGTGGAGAAGAGGGAGGTTTAAGGTAGTGGTGAGAGAGGACATGCAGGGGGCGGTGTGAAAGAGGAAGATGCAGAGGACAGGAAGACATGGAGACGGAGACTGCGATGCTTTGTGTAGTTTTTTTACTTATTCTTTATTTCTATTCATATTTATTTATTTTATTTTTGTTCTTTTTCTCTGACCTGCCACAAAATGAAGAGACACTGAGGTCGCCAGACGTGAACTTTAAAAAGTCAGGCAGTCGACAGACACTTATTGTTAAAGAGAAAATGTGTGTGTGTGTGTGTGTGTGTGTGTGTGTGTGTGTGTGTGTGTGATGGCTTCTAATTGTCAAGGACAATTTCCCCGCGGTGTGTGAGAGCTGCCGGGGTGTGTGACCCTGTGGCCTGTTGAAATGAAGGTGGTGTGTGACAGCATAGATTGGTTCACCCCACTGATCCAGAGAAACCCACACACACACACACACACACACACACACACACACTCACACTTACTCACACACTCACACTCACTCACACACACACACATTCTGTGCCAGGAGGTAAAAGATGAGGAGAGATGATTTGAGAAACTGACAACCTGAGATGTGTATGTTTGTGTGTGTGTGTCTGTGTGTGTGTGTGAGTGCGTGTGTGTGTAT
>CM029391.1:884646-889768 GCA_017165825.1 Hepsetus odoe
TCGTTTTCAACAGAACCTTGTTTGCGTGGTTCTGCTCTGGTTCTGGTTGGAAGCAGCTGGGATCCTTGAAACGGAAAATGATCCAATCACGACAGTGAATCTGGACTCCTGGTAGAGCTCTCCCATTGGTCAGGCCTTCGGGGGCTGGACTGTAGTCCTAATGTCACCATCACTGATGGCAATGCACCAATAGAAGGACATCATTTGTGGCATGTCTTTCTCCTTGGTTATTTCCACTGTGTATCTTCTCCAAAGTGATGGAGGTTATTGGATCTCCAGACGTCACCAAGGTACAATCGTGCTTCAAACGCTGGTTGAAGATGTGTTTTCCTGCCAGTGGAGAAGAGCAAGAAGAGGAATCAATCAAATTCCATGGAGATTCTTTGGTCCAGCTTCTCAGTTCAGCGCCTTCAGACAGCAATTCTGATTTAGAAATGTTCTCGCCACGGTTCTCAAACTCAAACGTGGTTCGATCCCAACAGTTCCCTTGAAATGATCACGTGGGCCACTGTGATGGAACAGTGCCTTCAACAAGGGAACCTCGGGGGAACCTAGCCGACCTTCAAGCCCACAATCTTCAGGTTATAGGGCCCAGGACCTGAACACTAGGACGCCGTCGCCCAATGTTTGTCCATGTCAAACATGCAGTCCAACCACTTTTTGGAGAGCTTATTAATCCCACATTGAATCCCTCTCTTGCACTCTTTCTTTCCATCCCTCTCTTCCACTCCGTCATGTCCGAACCACCATCACAATGGATGCATTATGAATAAAGAGAACGGCGGCGCTCCAGAAGAATAAAACAATATGTAGGGCAGCCTTATGAAACCTGTTTAGACCCAGACTCTGTTTTCAGAGGATAATTGGGCCTAGTTATGAGAAGATTAATAATTCAGTAAAGACGGATGAATAATGGATGGAGGTAAAATGCCGCAACTCTTGGAAAAGAAAAAAAGAAGCGTTTGACTTTAAGACGTCTTTTTATTGTGTGATGAGAAAACCTACCTGAGCAAGATCACGGCATCCTTGTCATTGACCTTTAAATGTCGCCTGATTGGTGGAGAGCTGGACCGGTGGTTCTTCTCAAATCTTTGATTTTCTGGATCTCATAGTGGGAAGGGGAATTTGGACCTCACTCTTGGTAGCCATTGGGTTCTCCCTTCTCCACTAAGGAACTCTGGACCTTTCTTTTGGTGACCACCTGGTTCTTGGCTCCCTGACTGATTTCCCATTTTCCTAGATTACCCAGAAGAATGGAACTACTGAATTATAACCATTGGGTTCTTGATCACAAGAAACTTCGGACTATGTTCTTGGTGTTCACTGGGTTCTTGGTCAATACAAACTCAACAAAGGAAGTCTATCGCAATGCTGGAACTCTGGATCTCATTCATAGAAACCACTGAGTTCTTGTTCACACCCATCTTCACAAAACAACTCTGGACCTTAACCATGGCAACCACTTGGTTTTTGGTTCCCTGAGGAGTTTCCCATTGTTCCAGATTACCCAGTTTATGTTTGCAGCCAGATCTTTAAATACTGTTGATGGATCTTCCATGCTTTCAGGCTGCAGAAATGTTCTTGTATCCCAAGATGTGTCTTGACTGAACCCCAGGACTTGTTTTCCTGACAGAGACCATCTTCTGTGACCTTATAAAGACACATTTTTAGAGCGACTCTTTCAGTCCCATTGATACAGACCCCCTGTAATTAAAGTCAGGTGAATATCTAGAACCTCCACTGGAACACTTGTTCCAGAAGGACCAGAGTGATGTTCTCCTTTACAAAACCCAACCATAAGGAGCCATCTTCTTAATGATGCTGGTGAAAATACTTTTCTCCTGAAGCCTTGACCAATCAGAGAGCACCCCCAACAGCATCTAGCCAGATACCACAGAGAGAAATGTTCTGATTGGACAGCTCATGTGAAAAAATTAGGACACCCTATGAAAGCCTGTGTGTTTTTGTAACGTTCTCATTTTACTGGATCTTTAATCTCAATTTGAACAACACTGGGAGACTCAAGTAAAATAACTAAACAACTTAAACTGAAGACAAGACTTTTCACAACCTTCTGTAAAATGTCATTTCTGGTGAGGAATAAATTAGGACACGCCCACCTTTATTCCCAATTAAAATGGCTCAAATCACACACAGGTGTGGCATATCAGGTCACATGATCAGAACATCGTTACTCAGCGTTTTGAAGGAAGTTTGCTGTTTTTAACCTCCTGACTGTTGAGGTGAGAGTGAACACCATGGTGAGTTCAAAAGAGCTTCTGAGGCCTTCAGAAAGAAGATTGTAGCAGCTTATAAGTCTGGTGAGGAATTTAAAAAGATGGAGGAGAACTTCCAGAACAGCTGCCAACATGCCCAGGTCTGGCTGTCCAAGCAAGTTCACCTCGAGAGCAGACCGCAAGATGCTAAAAGAAGTCTCCAAAAACCCTCAAATGTCATCACAGGACCTCCAGCAGGCTCTTGCTACTGCTGATGTGAAAGTGCCTCTGCAATCAGAAAGAGACTGAACTTTAACTTCATAGTTGGAGAACGTAGACAAAGACCAGGATTTCTGGAATAATGATTTTTGGACTGGTGAGTCTAAAATTGAATTATTTGGACACCAGGACAGAGGACATGTCTGGAGTAAACCAAGTTCCAGGAAAAGAACCTCATACCAGCTGTGAAGCATGAAGGTGGAAGTGTCATGGTTTGGGGACCCTTTGCTGCAGCAGGACCTGACCAGCTCACCATCATAGAATCCACCCTGAATTCCACCGTGTATCGGAGGGAGTTTGAGGAACATGTGAGACCATCTGCAAGATCATTAAAGCTGAAGCGGAACTGGACCCTGCAACATGACAACAACCCAAAACACACCAGTAACTCCACCAAGGACTGGCTGAACACTAAGGAATGGAGAGTCCTGGAGTCAAAGCCCAGATCTTAATCCCGTTGAGATGCTGTGGGGTGACTTGAAACGGGCTGTACATGAAGAAACCCGGTTATTTCAGCCAATGGGGGAACACTAGCTATTAGGGGGAGCGTGTCCTAACTTTCTCCTCAGTTAGAAACACATTCCTTAATAAAGAACTGTATATTTAATGGGGTGTCCTCATTTTTTCACATGACTGTACATGGATGAAAGTGAAGCGGTGAAGTCAATGTTCAGTCGATGGTCTTTATTGTGGGGTGGATTGACGAGGAACACTGAAGTCCATCCCTGTACGCCGTTAATGACGTGCATCTAGAGATGAACCTCGTCCCTGATAAAGGAGGACAAACCTGCCTTCCTGGACATCACCATGCAAATGTAGGCATTTGGACGCTGGATGTGATATTTACATTTACAAAGGGACACGTCCATCAAGTGCCGGCGAGCCGCCGCTGACCGTGACCTTGTCCATTGGACGAACCCGTCCGTGTGAAAGGCTCTGATTGTACGTTCCTTCCCTCTGGAGCTGCAGATAAACTCCTCACTCACTCTCTCCAGGTAGTAGAAAGACGTTTGGAAGGGTCCATGCTGGAGAAGTTCTTCCTCATTTTCTTAGAGATGCGAAAAAACAGTTGCAGAAATGTCTTTTACATCTGCCATTGTTGTGATGTCACAACCATTAACACATTAACAAGTGACCGTTCATTAAGCCTACAGTGCTTAGGCCGCCCGTTCAGCCTACAGCAGTTAAGCCCCGCCTATTCAGCCTACAGCGGTTAAGCCCCGCCCATTCAGCCTAAAGCAGTTTATCCTCACCAATCTTAAAGGGTATTAGCCCCTCCCATTCGTTTTATGGCAGGTAAGCTCCACCCACTCAGCCTACAGCAGTTTAGTTAGTCCTCCTCCGTTAGTTCCACCCTTTCAGCCTATAGCTGTTAAGCTCCACCCATCCAGCTTTCAGCACTTTAGCTCCGCCCATCTCACGTCCAGTGCATTAGCCCCGCCCATTCATATACAATTTAAAAAGATTGTTGATAATATATTTTAAAAGAAAATATTTGCAAGAAATTTCAAATAAATTAATATCGGCATGAAAGTTAGTTCATAAAAGAACTTTGTTTTTATTACTTAATGAAATTTGTATTTTTTTTAGAATTTGGTTCTCAGAGTTTACACCCAGAAGGAGGTTCTGTGTTTGAAATAAAGTTCTAAATTCCCAGGATTTAACAGTAAAGAAATTAAAATATGTAAACAGACTTAAAGCCGTTTGGAAGCAGAACAACAGAAAATGGGGAAAAAAAAAAAAAAGTTCTTCCTGTTTTCTGTTGTTCTTATTGATGGACGTAAATGTCCTGGGTCCAGACTGGATGCTGCCGCTGCGTCCAAAAAGCCTAACTTTTATTCCTGAACGCCCTCCCCCTCCCCCAGCCCTCCAGAGTGGGACCGCCTGCCATTTCTGGACAAATATGGACCGAACGATGCAATCAATCACACAGACACTTTCTGCAACAAGCTCGGGGACTTTGGGTCCTGTCTCCAAACCGGACGGCCCAGCGGTGCGGCCAGAGACACACCTGGACCTGCCAAGGACAGTTTACAGCTGGAAGGACATCTAGAATAAAGTGTCCACTATTCAAGCTATGCTTTAAATCTCTTCAACGCCGCTGCTGTCTTTTAACCTGGACAGAAGTGTTTCATCCGTTCTAGTCCAAACCAGGATGGTGTTGGTTCCTGTCCTGAGATGCAGGGACGCCCTGGACTGGTCGTCAGTCCATCGCTGGACACAGAGTCACAGATAGGGTGGATTTGTGCCTTGACCTGATGAGTCCTTGGATTTGAGGAGGGGACAGGAGAACCACAGAGACTCAACTAAGAACCCAGGGAATCAAACCCAGAACCTTCTCGCAAACGATGGTTCTTCAGTAGCAGCTGGACACTCAAAGAACCACTTGAACATCATAGAAGAAGTCTGGTCTCTCTCTCTCTCTGTCTCTCTCTCTGTCTCTCTCTCTCTCTGTCTCTCTCTCTGTCTCTCTCTCTCTCTCTGTCTCTCTCTCTCGCTGTCTCTCTCTCTGTCTCTCTCTCTCTGTCTCTCTCTGTCTCTCTCTCTCTCTCTCTGTCTCTCTCTCTCTCTGTCTCTCTCTCTGTCTCTCTCTCTCTCTGTCTCTCTCTCTGTCTCTCTCTCTCTCT
>CM029391.1:902388-1268096 GCA_017165825.1 Hepsetus odoe
GGACACACAGCACTGCTGGAAAGTAAAGTCTGTGAATTTCTCCATCAATCTGACCTGAATGTGATCAGATCTTCAATGAAGATCATAAAGTAAACCCAGTCAACAAAAAACACAATCATATCACTTTCCACTCGTTTACTGAAGTGATCCCACATTAAATGTCTTTGTTGTTAATGTGAACATACAGAAAGATCAGGTTGGTATCGAGGATCGTTCGGGTCAGGAGGTCCAATAGACTGGATTAAACCCTGCAGTTTTAATAAAACATTAACCTCCACTATGAAGATCTGCTCTTGGACCACATTTTAGGTCTAGTTCATCAACTAAAACTGGTTTTAAAGGAAATGGGTCTCCTACCTGTGAGCTGCTCGGCTTTAGACGGAGATCAGAGTCTGGACCGTGTCCACATCCTCTTGAAGATGGTTTGCAATTTCTTGTTTGCAGAGCTGGAACATGACATCAGTATCACTTCAGTCAGAGTCACTTCCAGTAAAACCTCTTAAATCCAGTCCATTCAGCCACTAAAGGCTGTCAGAAGGATCTAGACTGAATCTTGGACTAGATGTGGTGGCAGGACATGAAGAAATGACCTGCTGGTTTGTACATCTACACGATCACTCACTGATGATGGTAAAGATGAAAACACAGCTCAGCAGAACAGATGTGAGAGTCAGACTCAGCCATGGTGTGGGATCTTTCTGATCTGTTTGATCTCCACGCACTGGTGTTCATCCTGTAAACAGAGTAACAGATCAGATGGAGTCTTTCAGTAAAAATGGATCAATAATGGAGTCCATGAGGTCTTTAAAGACACTTACTGGTGGAGTGAAGTCTTGTTCCATTACTGAAAACCGGGTCTCCAGTTTTTACACAGTAATAATCTCCCAGTTCATCTTCTGTGATGTTCTTTATCACTAAAGAGTTACTTTTTACTCGTAATGAAAACTTCAGGTTAAAATCTCTGTTTAAGTATTGAGGTGAAACATCTTCACCAGAACTAAAACTGCGTAATATCACTACCGGGGCTCTGGACGATTTCTGTATATACCAGTATATCTCTGTTGTACTGGTAGAACCAGGAAGATCACAGTTTACCGTTACGTTCTGTCCCAGTTCAACTTGGACAAACTTCAACCCTTTCACAGCCTGAGTCCACAGTAAATCTACTGTGAATCTGAGTAAATCTACAAAGAGAAACACACAAACTCACTCAGATCATCACCTTCCCTCTAAAATCAGGCCTAAAATCTCTTTTACAGCTTTACTAGTGAAATAAAGACTGACTCACACAAGTGAAGGAGTGAAGTCGTCATGTTTAGACTGAAAGCAAGGCGTCCTCTTTTGTCCAACTGAAGACGTTTTAAAAGAGGATGTAGGACCTGAACATGTACTGAACACAGATTATCTAGTCATCAGTTCAGAGTTAGACCCAGCTTAAAGTCTTTCAGCTCGATGTCTCCAGCTTCTATTACTAATCCCCTCATTTAAATTTGAAGATGTAGCTTAAAAACAAATGTGCTCACTGGAAACACACACACACACACACACACACACACACGAATGCACACACAACCACTGAAGGTGCTGGATGGAGTTGAGATCAGGACTCTGTGCTGGTCTCTGTCTCTGTATTTCATCTACAACTTTATCTGTCATGACTGTTTTCCATCTTCCCTCTGGTTCCTGTTCACCTTCTACCATTTACTGACTGCTGCCATCTGCAGTGCTTTAACCCACACTTTTAATCTTAGAACTAGAATTATTACATTCAGCTTAACGTCACTTGTAGAGCCGCTTAATTTCATTTAAATCAGCTTAAAGGACTTTGTAAAGAAAGCATAATAAAATAACCAGATTATAACTTTTATTAAGAAAAAACTTTTAAAATTAAGAATAAGATACAAAAATAACAAAAAATACACACAGAAAAACCGAAACAAGTTTTCATCGTTTCACTACAAAAGTGTCGCTCTGAGAAAACTGACTGCAATGTTGGTCTGTTTCACATCTACCAGTTGATCAGAATCGCATGACCAAAATCATGAAGCTGAATTTAGAAAAACCTCAGACGTTTGTGAGGTAGGTGTGAGTGTGTGTGTGTGTGTGTGTGTGTGTGTGTGTGTACATGTGCGTGCAGCAGGGGCAGCTATTGAAAACATTGGTAGCAGTGACAGAAATGGTACCTTGCTCAAGGGTACCTCAACACTTAAAAATAACTTAACTCAAATTATTTACTCTTAACATCGAAGCTGGGATGTAACAAAGTACAATGACTAGTTTATTGTTTTTAAGTGCAGTTTTTAGGTATGTAAAAGTAGTGTTTATATTTCAGATGACTTTTTTTGAGCCCAACATTTCCACTTTCTGTTCCTTTCCTTTTCAGAAGAGACTCACTTTTCTTCGAATGCATTGGATGGGAATCCTCATTATTTTTATTTTCCATCGCCTTTCCATTTATCAAGACCCGTTTCAGCCTAAAACTTCAGCTTCAACAAAAACTCACAGAAAAGTCAATCCCTCGGCGCGTCCATCGATGCAGGGCAGACCGAACAAGACTTACAGAGAAGACAGGGTCAGTGGCTGGAGGAGGAACAGTCTGATTGTCCGAGCCTCCTCTGGAACTCAGTCAGGAGAACATTTCAGTCGGTCTGAAAGGTGAAAATTGGAAGGAATGTGCTCGTGTGGAAGAACTGCCACTTGAGAACTTGAGAAGAAGAACTTTTCTCCCTGACGGCAGTGTGAAGGGAGGGGTTCTCCACAAGGCACATGCAGATGTTGCCAAAGTGGAGCTCCAGCAGGGACTTTTAGGGACTGAAACACTGAGGCGGATGCTGGATAAGAATCAAAAGTATCCATAGTTGACAACATTCTCTTATTTATTGATCTGCTTGATCCTGTAACATTTATTTTACTTTGCTTCGTTTACTTGGAACAGAGGAAGCAGCGCACTGCTGTTTTAAATTCGAGGCCTGTAGCCTAGTGGCAGCGGTGGCCTAGTGGTAGGGAGTTGCCCCCACATCGGAAGATTGTGAGTTGCCCTGAGGTACCCTTGAGCAAGGTACCATCCCAGTCACTGCTCCCTAGGTGCTTTCAATAGCTGCCCACTGCTGCACGGTGTTTGAGTGCATGGGTTAAATGCAGAGGTCCAATTTCGTTGTGGTTCAGGTGTGCTACAACCCTCGCAATGATGAGGGTTGTCACTTTCACCTTCACTTTCACGGTGGCATTCATGACTGTGTTATGACTCTGCTTTCAACCTGTGTGAAGATCTTCTGTGAAGATATCTCCACCAGGGGGCAGTAGAACACAGCAAGCATGAGGTTATATAAAGGGGGAGAGTCAAACCTTTATAGCACCATCCTACCATCCGAGCATTTATTGTAGAGCAGTAACTAAATTATCCTACATTACTGCTATCACCTCTTGTATTAATTTTATCACGTAAAAATGTTTCAATTTGAGGACGTTAAAACATGTTTATTGGCATCACGTGTCTATAAGATGAGATGGTTTCTCTTGTTCTTATGAAAACTGCTCCTTTTTGTTCATATTTGCAGCAAAAAAGACATTTGGTTATAGAAATATAAGGCCAGAGAGTCTGCGTTGTTGTTATTCTTTATGACTGTATGATGTGGCCTCATTACAGAAGAACCAGTAGATGTTAAAAGATCTTATCTTGCATTTTTTTACGTGTCAGACAGTGTATCTACAAAAAAAAACACAACAAAACCAAAAACCACAAACCCTTATTGCAGAGGTGGCATAGCAGTAACAGGAAAGCTGTGTACCGTGAGAAACTAAGAGACGATTAACTTCCTCCAGTAAGTCTGTTGGTCTGCAGTGACAAGATGATGACACCAAGGAACTGTCACGTTCACCGGTAGAGCTCCATTTTTACTGTGCAATTTATCAAATTGAAGCCTTTTCTTTACCTTTATTTTCTACAAAGTGCAACACAGAGCCCTTCTCTGTTATTGAGGGCTTTGCTGGTCTTCTCTGGGTTAACAGAAAAGAGCTTTCAGAGTCTGTAGTGGTCATTAAAAGCTTTTCAGCTGATAGTAGAGTCTGTAGTTGGAGTTCATTAAAATTTCCATTTATTCTTAAGAAGCCGTTGCAACAACGATCACTACTTTCACACCAAATCTGTACACTAGCATTTTCAGCACCTGGCTTTTTCTAGTCCTAACAGGGGGCAGAAAGACCCTTAAAGGGGATAAGAGGTCTTAATGTTGGAAAAAGAGGCCTAACAGGGGTAAGGTGGTTCTAATAGGGGCATAAGAGAATTTTTAAGGGGGTAAAGAGGTCTAACAGGGGTATCAGAAGTCCCTAATGGGGCAGAATCATTAATGGGAGTAAAGAGGTCCTAACAGAAGTATAGGAGGTTCTAATGGGGCGATATTATTAATAAAGTAAAGAGGTCTAACAGGGGGTATCAGAGGAGTCCTAATGGGGCCAGAATCATTAATGGGGTAAAGAGGTCCTAACAGAAGTATAGGAAGTTCTAATGGGGCAGAAGTATTATTAATAAGGTAAAAGAGGTCCTAACAGGGGTACTGGCTGCTCTAATAGGGGCAGAAGAGGTTTTAGGTTTCTAGAAAGAAAGAAAAACTTGGCTCAAAGCTCAGCCTTTCACTACTGTTTTTTGCTGGGTTAAAAAAAATTGAATGTTTTCTACTTTTGCTTCATATGACTTGATTCAAGTTCCTCTTTCATGCAGTAATTTGTATTTGTAACCTTATTGCAGTAATTTTGTATGTGCATCCTATTTAGAGGGCCTCTACCCAGACAAACTTAGTACAATTAGTTTTTAGTCGTAATTTAACAAATAAATGACGTTAAATTATATTTCCAAAAAGCAAAAAAAGCACCCATTCAATCTGACAGGGGTCTCTCCAGACCGTTCTGTCATCAGTGGTTGCTTTGGTAGTGCATTTCACAATAAATCTGCAAAGAAAGTGTTGGCTGCTCTGCTCTGACCTTAAAGCGAACAAAAATCACAGACATCATAACCTTCATAACTTTGGTTTTGAGAAGATTTGAACTACACACTCATCAAACCACTTTCAAAGAGATGTAGGAAGGCTTTTCCATCAAACACCATTAACAATGAAAACACACGGTACTGGAAAACAAACTTAATTCTTTTATTTAGAATAATAGAAACATGGGCAAACAGTTGGACAAAAAAGCAGTAATTTAAGTCAACAGAAGTTTGTATGGTTAGACCAGCATTAATAAACCTTAAAACCACATTTTATTGTGGAAATGAACTGGGAGAGAGAAGCTGCTTTAATTCAATACATAAACATTGTGTCAAAAGATAAACAGGTTATAAATAAATAAAAGTTATTTTCTGATTATTGCACGATGCAGTTGATAGAGAAAAAGCGTCGTTCCAGAGGAACATCTGGGGTCTCCCAGATGTGAAGCGATTGATCCAATCAGTTTGCTTGTCACCTGTTGCTGTATGAAGTGATCTGGCAGCTGATGTTGTAGAGGGCCTGCTCGTCTGAACAGAAGCTCCAAAATACCTTCATACATTCTCTTCAATCCGTTCTGCTTTTGCCTTAGCAAAAAACATAATCAGTTGGTTTCAGAAAAATCTGCCGATTACTTTTCTCAAACCTTCGCGAGCTTTTAGACAAAAAAGATGAAAACATCTAGACTATTAAATATAGTGCAGAAGCGTTCCAACAAAACAACTCATCTGATAAGATATCTGATATCTGATATGAGATATCTGTATATGTTCGAATACACCAATGTCCAGTGCTAGAGTCTTTTGTAGCAGTGTGCTAAGAGTGCAGTCGGCTGGAAGGTGTGTTTGTAGCTTTTAAAAAGTGGGTGCTGATCTGGAGCAGCTGCTTTTAAAGTAACTGCAGCAGGAGTGTAACTTCGGAGTCATGAGTAAGAGGGCGTGGAATCTGTGATTTTGCAGACTTGCAAGTGTCTGAGAATGCAAGGTTAAAGACAGGAAAAGACATGAAGCTGCAAAAACAGATTCTGAACTTTAATGTACTTTTGTACACTGAGAGAGGAAAAGCTGACGTTGCTATGGAAACTCAGCGAGAAGTGAGAGCTCTCTTTAAACAGACTAATATGAAGAGATTTAGGAAGATTCCAGGAGTAAAGGTCAAGCCAGCTTACATCCATCCAAGAATTTTTTTAAGAACTAAAAAATTTTTTAAGTGCTTCGTCTATGTCAGGGGTCACCAACCTTTTAGAAACTGAGCTACTTCACCAGTTACCTAAACTTATCTAAACTTCATGTGTAATAAACATGTTTTAATTTTTTTTTTTAGATATTGTCATTTCCACTTTCAAATTTATATAAAATGCAAATGTGATTGAAAAAACTTAAACAGGATCAATACAGAACTTTGTTGCTTCCATGGTGAGTTTTAGTTGCTTTTGATCGTTATGTTGGTGACCCCTGGTCTATGGAAACTACTTTATCATGTCTGAATTGTTCTCACAGTGGCCGACTTTATGAAGACACACCAGCCATTAACCAAAATGATTTTATGATTCAATTTTAACCTGGATGCACTCTTTACCTTTAATAGAAACCCTGAGCATAATGGAGTAAACAAGGTTTTGTGTTCCTGTTCCTGGAAATGCAACCTCAACCTCACCGAGATGTTTCTCTCGTTTGTCATTTTTCTAAAGACACACATAATCTGACTTCAAGCAGTGTATTATGTAATTGTATTTGTCTTTAAAGATAACAATTTCCACATCATGAAAGATAGAGCGAATTCTGCTTCGTCAGTTTTGCTTTTGAGGCGAGGTTTTAAGCTGCTGAGATGTTCAGTGAGAACCTCATGTTCATGCTGACGTTCTAACATGTTTGCGCTGCTCTTGTTGTGTGGTGGGGGTAAATACGCTGCCCAGCTTCAAAACAAAAACGTCACTGTTTTTAACGTCACTGTGATGCAAAGTCTTGTGAGTGGACAAATGTCACGTGAAATTTACATCTTTGAAGACAAATGATTTTTACATTCAGTGTATTTTCTGCAGTTCCTCTTTAAAATTTCAGTCTAATGGAAAGATAATAGACTCCTCTGGTAGCAACTTTACTCACGCAGCTTCCTGCTTTATAGATTCCTGCAACAAAGCTCTTCTGCCCAGCTTGGGCACAAATTACTCACTCAAGGTCCTTTGTGACTCAGGCGGTCAACTTGGGGCCAGTCAACAGAAACAGAAGAATCCATGCTGCTGCTCTCCACCGTGGTTTTGTGATTTGGAGGATCTGTGGAAGACACAAAATGTGATCAAGGTACTGTGACACACAACTCGCGAGGCTGCACCGTCAAACTAGTTCAGTAAACAAGACTAATGTAATAAAGTAAAAGTTTAAAGTAACATTAGCGAAGCATTTCAAGCGAATTATATTCACTGTAACATAAAGATACCATATTCACCCTCTTGGAAATGTAACTGGAAGTAAAGACTAAAGTATTATTTTGTGATAAATTACATCTGTATTAAAGTTTTTTCAAGAACAAAATACAAAGTTCCGAAATAGCACTAATGTGTAGAAGCATTTTCCACTCGTTTATTTTGTATTTTTTTAGCCAGAGAACAATCTAGTGTGCTTTATTAGCGTGTGATAACCTTCCGTACAGATCAGGTGCAGCGGACACATATTGGGTAAACCCCGCCCTGTTCGTTTTGGACTCGGCTCCAAAGTCTATACGGAGCAGAAGTTAGTTTGCCCACGTGTGTAGCTGGAACATGGCGTTAAACAGACCCTCAGGCTGTTGGCTGAAAAATGGCGATGTTTATAGTGTTGCATTGTATTAAAATCTGACTGGAAAAATCTCTTGTAAAGCCTTCACTTCCTGTCTTGAAACGTGACCAAAAAAAAATGTGATAAGGTGGTTAACTTATGCAGGCTTGTGAAATTCACAGTGCAAACCACTTTCACAATCAATCACTTCTCAGTTCAAATCGAGCGCAGCAAGCAGGTGGGGAAATTGGCATCGTACAGAAGCGGTGAAGTTTACTCAGAATTTCACCCAGTGTTATTACTTCTACCACCTTCACGACACTTTCTCTTGAGCGAGGCGGGCTGCAATGAGGAGGTGCAGAGGGGTCGGGACCCTGACGATTCCCACCCGTGTTCGTTTGAGAACCGAACTTGTAGACTTTATGAATATGCAAAGAAAAAGCCCTTATTAAAGAAGCTAAAAAAGGAAAGTAAAGAAAAGTTAAAATAAATTTCACAAAGCCAACACACCATAAACTGAAATTAGAATTTTGGGGATTCTATTGTTGATGTTAGCAATGAGCTTGAGTGTAAAGTCATGCGTGTGCGCTTCACCCGGACTGGGCTCTGATGGAGAAGTTTCCTTTGGTCCCTCTCCTGGAAAACCATCATTTCTGTTTTTAGACATTCCCTTCCTGTTAGATTTTAAAGGATTCTTTACTGCCAATGATGTTGTACACCGTCTTGGTTTCTCTGTATCGCCAGAAGACAGTCACTTTGTCCTGAAGTGCCTTGTCACTGTTCTGACAGGGCAAGATCACCTCGCGTCCTCTGATAGCTTGAATCTCCAGCAGGAGAGCTGAAAAACAGAAAAAAATAAATAAATAAAAATCAATTGCGAGGCTGCCAACACCTCAGGCGTTAGTGTGCTTTATTAGTGTGTGGCGTTTACGGGGCGTGACGCGGCTCTCACCTTTGTGATTCAACAACAGGAAGAAGAGCAGCAAACAGCACCTGCAGGAACATGAGAGAGAGCTTTAGGAGAAGCCTGTGGGATTTCTCCACGTCATTTCAAGCCGAGATCAAAATCGCGATTGAAATGAAAGGCTGATTATTTGAGGCGTGACTAGCGGGTCCAGGGTGTTCCTCTGCCTTTCGCCCAATGAGAGCTGGTGTAGATATTGGGAAGCCTCCACAGAAAAAACAATGAAGATGAGGAATGGAGCCATGGATGGATGGATGGATGGATGGATGGATGAATGGATGGATGGATGGATGGATGGATGGATGGATGAGATGGATAACATCCATGGCTTCAAACAATTCTACAACTGTCCTGCTTCCTTCTTGAGAATAGCACCTGCAGAAAACACGTTCTGATCACAACGATAGTCCTTCATGCACAGAGGCAGGGAGGATGGAGATCACGAGCCTCGTTTCTGATACAGATCTCACCGTTTTACCCAGATAAACAAGCGGATAAGCAGGCACAACAGGTTGGACAACCACAGTGTGAAAGGCAAATACAGGAAGAACATCTCACAATTAACAGTTCAGACTGTGCTCAGCTGGCCTGCGTCAACCAAACAGCACTTTTTACACATTTTCTCTTAAAATGGTCATTTAGTGAAAACTACCTGCGAAACCTCCTCTCAGAACTAGCTAGTCGGAGCTGAAATAACCAATAAAGCGGCTCTGTGAGAAATATAACGTGATGTGAAGGTCAATATTACTTTAATATTTCTTATTGCAGCCAGCCAGCCGATATAAAACAAGTTAAACATGTTTATTTGGTGTTTTTATGAGAAAATTCTAGTTAGCATTGTTAGCTTTTCTGAGGCTCTTCCCACTTCAGGCTCAAGATAACGGTCCAGCAGGAGGCCTCACTTTTTATCTGTATGTACTTCATTTCTGATCACACACATACCTTATATGATCCATGAGCTTCCAAAAAATATTACCGACCTATTTGTAGCGTCACGTTTTAATCAAACAAGTAACAAATTTAAATTAACACAATTCTCGCTCGACACGCTTAATCCGCGGACGGCGCATGCGCAATTTTCATTGCCTTTTCAATATGATCAATTTTCTTATCAGGTTGATTATGGTTTTTATTTGTAATAATTTTTATTTAACTAATTATCTCTTTTTTTATTTCATTTTTCTTTCTTTTTTTTTCTTTTTAGGAAAACCAGACAGACTTTCTGGTGACAACCTGCGCTTACAAAATAAAAGTCCAAAACAAACTGAGCATTGGCTCCTCCGGTCTGCCAGAGATCTGTACGCTGCTGCTCTAGAAAACAACAACTCTGGACCAAAACAGCCGGAAATATATAGTATTATATGGTAGCAGTGGGCAAGTGATGGCCAGCACAGTTTAAAAGCACTAATACACCAAATAAACTCAACAAAATGTGTGAAATTCCCTAAACTTGGCAAGAATTCCCAGAATTCCTGGCTCCTTTACTAGGGTAATAAAATGCTCTGGTTATTTATCAATTTATCTTTCTAAAAACCCTTTCTCCACTGGCACCCTTCATAAAGACCAGCAAAAAACCTCCATAACCTTCCCCATTGTTGGTTTAATTAAAGCAAATAATCATTTTGTTTCGTTAGGTTTATGAGACAGTAGTGAGACCGGCTATGCTACACGGCTAGTAGATGGTGGCACTGATGAGGTGGTGTTGGGAGGGACGAGGATGGAGAGAATTAGGAACAAGTGAAGTAGAGAGACAGCTCAGGTTGGACGATTTGGAGACAAAGTCAGAGAAGAGACTGTTGGTTTGGACATGTTCAGAGCAGAGATGAGTATGTCAGGAGAAGGATGTTGAGGAGAAGAGCAAGGACAAAGGGGGGACAACACGGAGGTTTATGGAAGAGAAAGAGAGGACAATGTGAAAGAGGAGGATATAGAGGACAGAGAGAAATGGAGGCAGATGATCGGCAGTGGAGAGCCAAAAAGGAAAAGTAAAAAGGAGAAGTTTGGGGGATTTAGTTCCTGGTGAGCCTTTTTCCAGAGAATGCTAGTTTTTCCAGCTTAACGGAGAGTGAAGTAAGAGAGAGATCTATGGCTCAGGAGGTCCTGTAATTAGGAAATGAAAGTCACTCTGGATAAGAGCGTCTGCCAAATGCTGTAAATGTAACCACATCATTACTCACATCCTCAAAAATAAATAACCAACAAGAAGCAATACATGACTGGCAAACACACAGGAGTATATTATTGCACCGTTCATCAGCTGGACAGTGTGTTCCTGGAACCTTGCATGATATGGATCTGTTACAGTTGCAGAACCCTTTGCATAACCTTCTACCTTTTATCAGCATATATGCTTGTGCATGCATGCCACACGGTATCGTGGTCTGAACTTCACAGGAACATGGAAGAGCTGCTGAAAGCTTAATGTGGGTGAACCATAAAACTTCACCATCATTTCTGCAAAGCGTCCTGTCCTGCTGACTATTTGCTTTCATGACACACGTCCAAGACCAGATGCATCATAATGATGAAATATTCAAGGTTACTTTGACAGATTGCCACATTGTCTTTTTCTTCCTCATGAATTCTCCTTAACTGGTGTTCCCCACCAGTTCTTTGCTCATAATCATGGACCGAAAGTCATGAACTGATCCTTTGATGGATTGATTCTTTCATTTTTTCATTCGGTACCTCAGCTGCTTTTCCTGAGAAGGATAAGAGGCAGAGAAACATCTCCGACAGGTGGCCAGTTTAATGCAGTGACGGAAATAATGATATTAATGATATTATATTATATTATAAATAATAATACAATATAATCTGGTCAGTTGTTAGAATTGACCAGATTTACAACAAGACATGGATTATAAGAGCACGATCTCATAGGTTCATTGTTCAAAATGATAAAAAAAGTTTTAATTGTATTAAAGGAAGGAAAGACCCAATCATGAAATCATCTGAATGCAAATTCACATTTAATCTGAATGTTTTTACATAATGTAAATGCATTAAATTATTTTTTTTAATTATTAGTGTGTTGTTGTTTTGGTGCATCACTTTTAGTTTGTTCAAAAACTATTTCTTTTCAATTCCCGAGTGACGGTTAGAAAACGCATCTATGGTTTCCGGATGATATCAGACCACTGAGAGCCTTTACAGAGGAACTATGAGAGCTATTTCTTTCCCAGAAGTAACATAAAGAGGAAAAAACAGAGCAAATTGCTAAACATATTTGCCTACAGACCTCTGGATTAAGAGGTCCCAGGTTCGAATCTCACCTCTAGCACTACCACCACTGGGTCCCTGAGCAAAACCCTTAACCCTGAGTGTCTCCAGGGGGACTGTCCCTGTAATCAGGACATGGCAGTTGCTCTGGATAAGAGTGTCTGATAAATGCTGTAAATGTAAATGAAAAAACACTGATCTGACCCCATTCTGCTGTTCACAGTGCCACAGTGCCACCTAGTGAACCTTGACATGAACTTGAATCAAGAACTGAAAAAAGCTTCATGCTCTGTTTTACAAGATGACATTTCAGAAAATCTCAGGAAAAGTGTCTCTAAATGATGGATTACATGTCCTGAATGGGGCAACTACATCTCGATGGAAAGTCTTAAAGGTTATCAGCGGTTTTTCACCTCACCTATCCGTGGGTTTTAAGGCAGTGGTGTTTCTGATAAAGTGGCCAGTGGGTAGAAACCCTCAGGTACTCATCAAGTAGTTTCAACAAAACAATGGGTTTAGATGTATTCATACACCACATCTAATAAATAGATTATTATTATTTTTTTGAATGTTAATTCATTTATTTGTTCACTTTTACAGGCAAACTGGAAGACAATGACCCTTTCAGTGTGAAGAAGAAGGATATTTACACGAAAAGGTGAAAAACAGAGATTAGAAGATCTATTGCTGAAATCCTCAGATGAATGTAAGGAACGCTGACAGACTCGGTCGTTTGAGCCCAAATTAGGAAGGAGCTGCATGGGCGAGTGATGTCATACCTGCTTCCCAGATTCCACCTCTCGCCTACACCACATGGAGTATTTCCAGGAGACGAAGTCACACACAGAAAATATTCTGCACTTCATGTGAAATGGAAGTGTTCTCAACGTATTGTCGTATTGAAATAAAGTGATTAACATCGGCATGAGCGAAGTTTCTGTTTATTATGTTTACTATAGTGTCATAAGGTGCTGTGTCATCTTGGAGGCCTAAAAAAGGCCTTGGGGTGGCGGTGGTCTAGTGGTAGGGTACTTGCCTACTGGGATCAAGAGGTCCCCGGTTCGAATCCCACCTCTAGCACTACCACCACTGGGTCCCTGAGCAAGACCCTTAACCCTGAGTGTCTCCAGGGGGACTGTCCCTGTAATCAGGACATGTAAGTCGCTCTGGATAAGAGCGTCTGCTAAATGCCGTAAATGTAAATGTAAATGTAAAAAAAAAAAAAACGGGGAAGTTACCGTCGAAGGCATTTTTCAGAATAATTTGAGGAAAACACAAAGCAGTGACACATCTGGGGAAGAGAATATGAGTTCGGTCACGACCTCCATTGTCTGCCTGCTCAGTTTCTATGAAACTGAAACTGGAACAACCAAACTTGGGTTTCCAGAATTCCAGCACTAAGAAGCAGCATCAGTTAGCTTAATATTTAACCTTTGATTCTGGTGTGACTCTAAAACAGTGTTTTAACCAGCTAGTGTTCCCTGTGGAGGTGATGGTGAACTGTAACGGTCCTGTGCCAGTAGAGGGCGCCCTGCTCTGATTGTGCGCACCTGGGCTTGGGTGCCAGGTGTGTCTCATTGGGGCTGGGGTTATAAGCCCCAGTGAAACAGAGCAGGGCGCAGGTCATCCTGTGTGTGCACTGTGAATTTACTCGGGTTTTGTTTTACATTTGTTACGTTTAGTTTGAGTTCTGTGCACTTTATCCGTTATTAAAGTCCAGTACGACGCTCTCGGCTCTGCATTGGCGTCCAGTCCTCAACACCGCCCCGTGACAGTGAACAAGCTTCACTCAGTAATTAAAGCCAGCATTTCCAAATACCACAACTAAAGGCGAGCGCTATAGACGTGGATGTGATGCATGTTTTAATTGACAAATAAAACATTTTTAAAATTCAGTGTTTAAAGTATCACCTCAAACACCAAGGTGGGGCAGCGGTGGCCTAGTTGGTCAGGGAGTTGCCCCGGATCAGAAGATTGTGGGTTTGATTCCCTCACCAGTAGGTTGCCCTGAGGTACCTTTGAGCAAAGTACCGTCTCTGTCACTGGTCCCTGGGTGCTTTCAATAGCTTCCCCCTGCTGCACGAGTGTGTATGGGTGAAACACAGAGGCTGAATTTTGATGTGTACAGCAATGACAAGGGTTGTCACTTTCACCAAGATGACTGTGCAGGAAAATAAATTTAATATGTGAATAAAAATTACATTAATAAATCAAGTCAAGTAGGATTTTATTGTCATTTCAGCCATATACACAGTACACAGTGAAATGAAATAACGTTCCTCCAGGACCCTGGAGCTACACACAAGACAACAGAAGACACAACATAATACACAAAACAGGGCAACAAGTGCAGACAAGACAGACAACAACAAATAGCACGACAGACAGAACATTCATCCGTAGAGGGCCGCAGTGTTGTGGAACAAAGCAGCCCAGGTAGATTACGGTGGAGCAGTTATTGATAAAGTGCAGAGTGCAGCATGAGATAAATAAATAGATCATGATAATGATGGACTGGGTAGACATTGGTGGTTTAAGAGTTTAAGAGTCTGATGGCCAGGGGGAAGAAACAATTTCCCATCCTGGAAGTGGAGGCCCGTATGCTGCGTGTGGGATGGGTGGGAGGGATCATCCACAATGCTGGTTGCTTTGCGGATGCAGCGAGTGGTGAAAATGTCCTGTACAGAGGGCAGAGAGATCCCGATGATCTTCTCAGCTGTTCTCACTACCCGTTGTAGGGATTTGCGGTCCAAGACGTTGCAGTTCCTGTACCAGGCAGTGATGCAGCCGCTTAGGATGCTCTCGATGGTTCCTCTGTAAAAGATGGTGAGGATGGAAGGTGGGAGATGGGCTTTCCTCAGTCTACGATGAGTGTTATTCTATTCCGGGTTTTAGACCAGATTCTAGTCTGCCACCAACGATTTATTAGCTGTAAATGTCCCGTTTTTTTGCAAACAATTGAAGACTCATATTTGCAGGACAATCATTTCCAGCAGAGCTGCAGAGAAAAGGAGGTTCTCTGGTCTTCTTGCAACATCCCTGTTCTTCAGCTGTTCTCCATGTACTAAAAGTGCTCCTGTTCTGATGGCACTGCTCTTGGACTCTTCTCCAGCTTCTGGAATGCAAGCAAAGTCGAGAAAGGAAGAGAAGTGTTGGCATCAAACTAAAATTCTACATTTGTCTTGTATTTTTAAGTTTTAAAGGCCTAACACATAACCATCTCATAAAGTTACTCACCGTAAACAGTCAGCTCTACATGGGTTCTAGAGCTGATGGCAGGAATGAAGCAGGTGTACAGTCCTGTGTCGTCCAGCTTCACCGGACTGAGTCTGATGGAGAAGTTCCCTTTTGTCCACTCTGCTGGAAAACCCTCGACTCTGCTTTTGAACACTCCTTCCTGTTCGTTTAAGAACTCTTTACTGTCAATGATGTCGTACACCGTCTTGGTGTCTCTGTATCTCCAGAAGACGGTCACTTTGTCCTGAAGTGTCTTGTCACTGTTCTGACAGGGCAAGATCACCTCGCGTCCTCTGACAGCTTGAATCTCCAGCAGGAGAGCTGAAAAACACACCTCAGTCAGAAGTGTTTAAGCTGAATTTTTCTCAAATGCATATTTTTAATGTAAATCAATTCCTCGCCATCTATTCTAAGAAATACAAATATTAACAAGGTAATCAGGGACATTTTTATACTACATCAAGATATTAAACATTAGATACTCATCAAAATCACACCTAACTTTACACCTACTGTAAAAAGATTACCATTTACATAATTCATCATTCTGAGTTCATGGTTGTGAAGATGCTGCCTGATCCCAGAGACATAGATTTACCAGACTTTGAGAAGACTGAGAAGAGTCTGAGTTTGAGAAGATCCTTAACTTTTTTCAAGATAACAAACTGAAGGAACTGATCTGAGATCATTCACAACCACTCCAAAACCTTAAAGTGAATGTGAGAGTGTGAATCCAGCAAGGAGCAAAGTTGGAAAGTAAAGAAGTACAAACATTTGTTAACTGCACTAAAGTCAGTTTTAATCTGTACTTTTTCTATGATTATTTATTCTTTAAGAACTTTTCCTTACTTGTGTTTGGAAGTGTCTGAGAGGAATTCTCATTATTATTTAACGACACAACCTTTCCAAAAATTACAATAATCCAATAATCACCAAAGGCTGAGTAACAATCACAGTAAAACCACTCAAGGGACAAAAGGTAAAAGTAATTTTCTGTTTATGTTGAAAAATTCTGTATTAAATGGTAAACTGATAGAAATAAGCACATAAAATTCTGACATTCAGCTAAGTGGCGAGAAAAAAACAAACAAAAAAACAGATACATCAAAATGTACGGCTGAATGTCTGTACTGAGGGCTCTGAAGGCTCACCTTTGTCAACAGCAAGAACGCACAGAAGAACCATCATCTGCAGAAACACCAACAATGTTCACTGTTTGACATTTCATCACTATGATGCTGATCTGTGTTCATTCAACAGACACTGTTCATGTGCTTCTGCAGGAAGCTTCTAATATACGTCATTATAGTTCAAAATAATGCCAAAGTCTCGCTTTTAGAAATTAGGATGAAGTCTTAAAACTAGAAGGGGACTGATAGAACATTAGAAAGGATTCATTAAAGTCACAAAAAAATGGCACAAATGCGGATACTTTGGTCTATTTTACTAGCTATTCCTACCGTATAGGTCCAGATGATAGTCCATCTGTTCATATAGAATTTGTCCCCTCTGTTCATCACCAAACCCTGGTCTGCTGTTCAGTAGAAACTGTTTGTGTAATGGATGGCAGACCTTTTATATCAATAACTCACTAAAAAGTACCAGAAATTACCAGAACAACCTAAATGCCCCATCAAAAGACCCAGTACTTTCCATTAAGCACTGTTTACCAACAACAGTTAAATTAAAAAAACTGATTTGACTTGACTAGTTCTGACCAGCTTCATGGTCAGTATTCACCGCCGTAATTCTTCAGCACAGCCACAACTCTTAGACCAGTTTCTTTTCTTTATGTCAGGAACACTTCTCCAGGCTTCTGAAGGACGTCCCAAAGCTCTTCCTTGGACATCGGCTGACTTTTGTTTTCTCTGTGCAGATGATTCCCCTTCTGAAGCTGCTCAGGTACAGAGACTGTACTGAAAATGAGAGACAACAACACTGTCCTTCAGGAAGATCTGGAGAACTGCTCAGGTACAGAGACTGGACTGAACATGAGAGACAACAACACTGTCCTTCAGGAAGATCTGGAGAACTGCTCAGGAACAGAGACTGGACTGAAAATGAGAGACAACAACACTGTCCTTCAGGAAGATCTGGAAGACTGTTCCTCAACATTTTAAATACTTGAAAGTCTAAGATAAAGATCGTCAGAAGGAAACATGATAGGCTGAAAGACTTTTTTGAAAAATGTTTTTAATAATTTGTTCAGAGCTCATGAAACTTGAATGAACTTGAAATGAAAAAGAACCATTAAAATTAATACAATCCATAAACAATTAGGACTCACAGACAACAAAAGTACAGTAAAAAGTAAAATAGAGAACACACACACACACACACACACACACACACACACACATGTTTATATAGCACGCAGTTCAGCTGTACAGCAGGATCAGTCCCAGCAGAGTGAAGAAGATCTGGAGCTTCTCTGGTCCAGGTTGAACATCTCGGTTCCTCTTCTGATTGTCTGAAGCTCGACCCAATGTGGAGCACAAACATAAGATTTTTAAATTAGTTTGGCCTAAAAGCTGAACCCTCAGATTAAGATGCTGGTAGAGATCTATCGATCAAACCTGTTCAGACCCTTCAGAGTGAGAGAGCCTCTAGAGAGAGATTTTCTGGTATATAGAACCTGGACAGAGTGGACTGAAGCTGCTGCTCAACTATCTAGATAACTCAGATTGGCTGCTCTTCTTTAAATAAAAGACTGAAAAACACGTAAGTGAGTCTTCAGGGTTTGGGCTTATAAGGGATTCTACTCACCTTGAAGAACTGTCAGCTCTACATGAGTTCTAGAGTTGATGAGAGGAATGAAGCAGGTGTACAGTCCTGTATCGTCTGTCTTCACTGAACTGAGTCTGATGGAGAAGTTTCCTTTTGTCCACTGTGCTGAAAAGCCCTCGACTCTGTTTCTGAACATTGCTTCCTGTTCGTTTAAGAATTCTTTACTGTCGATGATGTCGTACACTGTCTTGGTGTCTCTGTATCTCCAGAAGAAAGTCACTTTGTCCTGCAGCACCTGTTCACCATTAAAACAGGACAAGATGATGTTGTCTCCTTCAAGAGCTCGGACCTCCAGCAGCAGCACTGAAAAACACCCAAAGACACCGATGAGAAGGTTGGCAAAGTGTTTAGGGACAAGGCCCCAGGATCAGAAGGTCATGGGTTGGAATCGTAAGCCAGTTGGTACCCTTGAGCAAGGTATCGTCCCTGATGTGTGGTGACTCCTTCAGCACCACAACTGCAACCTGCTGGTCTTGAACCCACAACTTCCTGAACTTGGGGCCTCACCTCTAACCCCTGGACCACAACGGAGCAAAGTGTACGCACCTTCATCTACGAGGAGCAGGAGTGCGCAGGTGACACAGCATCTGCAGAAACAGAAATAACAAACATCAATCTCACAAACTGTCACACTTCCAGCATCCAGGGGGCTCACTCACACTACCCTTCTCATCACACTGTCCTCGTGTCCTTTCTGAAGACATCTTTTTTCATTCATTTCTTTCTGTTCTGTCTGAAAGTGAGACACTAGCAGTGATTTCTGTATTCTGTATATAGATTTCTGTGTTCTGAGTTTCATTCTAACCAGCTTTAAAGTCAATATTCACCACCACCACCGTTATTCTTCAGCACAGCCTCAACTCTCTTAGACCAGCTCCTTTCTTTAACTGTCCCTCAGCATTAAGCATACAGAAAAGTCTGGATTTTTGGAAATGACCAAGACCTTTGCACAGTATTTTATTTAAAATGCTGATGTTGTTCCAATTTGGCAAAAAAGAAGAACATCCTTCCATAAATAATCATGAATGAATAATTGAGAATGTTAAAGGGATAAATTTATGCCTTCAAACTACATGAAATCACATGTAATTCTATGACAGCGGTGGTCTAGTGGTGAAGGAGCTGCACTGGATCACCAGTAGGTTGCCCTGAGGTACCCTTGAGCAAGGTACCGTCCCCGTCACTGCTCCCTGTGCGTGGATCAAGGGTTTCTGAATTTTTTTAATTATTTGTCCATTTGAACCACACTGCAGAAAATCAGAGCTCAAGACACTGAACTTGGGGAGGAGCTGTTCTTATATTTATCATTGTTTTCCTCCTGATCCTCCAAACAGCTTGAATCAGTGATATGCACAAAATGAAAAAATGTCATATATATAATATTTATCTCTGACACCAAGGACCTGTACATAATATATCTAAATCCATAATGCATATACTGATTGTATAATACATATAACAAATCACCAGAATGAAACATCATCACTCCAAAAAGTAAAAGACAAATTCTGTTTAACGTGGAGAACAAAGTCCTCCATAAATATAGACATATATTTCTATGATAAGGAATGCACACATACCCCAAGCGGAGCGTCATCGTGTTCCTGTGTCAGAGATGAGATGAATAAGTGTGTTTGTAAGTGTGTGTTTAAATCTCCTCTCTGTGGTCTCTTTCTGATTGGTTGTTTTTTTGTGGGTGGGGCTGAAGCACATAACACCTGTGGCTGCCTTGTCAGTTCTGCTGCACCATTTAAAAATATCTAACCTTCCTTCCAGATTTGTGCAACCAATGCCAAGGTTCCACGGCGTGCCGTTGAGGATTGTTCTTCTCAGCAGAGCGGACTCGATGAAAAGAAGAAAGCCACGATTTCACATCATTAAGCAAACTGCTACGGTAATGTCCAAGTCACACCAGTACTGCGGATCAGACAGAAACCTGAGGAATCTACTGTGTAGATGTGGTTCATGGCACGTTTAGAAAATGATGTGGCAGACTTGAGCTCTCCAGACATCCCGGTCAGCTCAGAAATGATCTGGAGTATGACTCTACCTGCGAACACTTCCGTCACATTTCACCCACAACATGGTCTAAAACAAACATCTGATTTCTAAACTTCCACTGATTTCTAACTTCTATCTTACTTTTTCCTTTTACTGTTTTTCTTTATGTCTTTGTGTGTTGTGTGAAAATGAGACACTCGGTCAGTGATTTGTTTATAAACCTATAATCAGTCTAAACACAAAGAGAGTTTCATTCTTTATGAGATGAAATGTACTTTCTCTTTTCATTCCTTCTTTATTTTCGGTGTCGACCAGAGAAGGTTGGCTTCCCCTTTGGGTCTTGGTGCCTCTGGTTCTTGCTCCTGTTATGGTTCTGAAGCTGCTTTGTTACAAAAACGATTTAATAAGCTTTGCATTTTATAAATGAGACTGAATTGACAGTAGTTCTATAAAGCCGTCAATATTCACTACCACCACCGTTATACTTCAGCACAGCCTCAACTCTCTTAGACCAGCTCATTTCTTTAAGTCAGGAACCCTTCTGACTTCTTGATGGATGTCCCAAAGCTGTTCTTTTGGATGTCAATGACTTTTGTTTTCTCAGTGGAATGATCCTACACAGCTTCACTGAAACTGCTCAGGTACAGAGACTGGACTGAACATGAGGGACAACAACACTGTCCTTCAGGAAGATCTGGAGAACTACTCAGGTACAGAAACTGGACTGAAAATGAGAACAACAACACTGTCCTTCAGGAAGATCTGGAGAACTGCTCAGGTACAGAGACTGGACTGAAAATGAGAACAACAACACTGTCGGCTTCAGGGAAGAGATCTGGAGAGAACTGCTCAGTGCAGAGACTGGACTGAACATGAGAGAACATAACCACACTGTCCTTCAGGAAGATCTGGAGAACTTGTTCTCAACATTTGAATCGTGTAAGTCTGAATCTTCGGAAAGGAAACAGTAGGCTGAAAACCTTTTGGAAGAAACGTTTTTGGCTGTTTCAGAGCTCAGAAAAATTGCAAAAATGAGCATTAAACAGAAAGTGCCGTTAGAAAAAACCACACACACACACACACACACACACACACACACACACACATATATGCATATGTTGCCACGTAACGCGAGTTCAGCTGTACAACAGGATCAGTCCAGCAGGTAGCCCAAGAAAATCCAAGAACTTCTCTGGTCATGTTGATGATCTGGTTCCTCATCTGGATTTGTAAAGTGCTGAAAAGGCCTGCTGTGGAACAAAACATGACATTTTGGAGTTTAGTTTGGCCTAAAGTCTGAATCCCTCCAGATTAAGATGCTGAGTGAGATGTCGATCCAGCCTATTCAGACCCTTCAGAGTGAAACCACTCCTAGAGAAGGATTTTCTGGCGCAAGAACTGGACCATGAGTGGACTAAACCTGCTGCTCGACTATCTAGATAACTCAGATTGGCTGATCTTCTTTAAATAAAAGACTGAAAAACACTTTAGTGAGTCTTCAGGGTTTGGGCTTATAGGAGATGATAGTCCTCTTCCTTAACCACGAGGCCCACTGGTTAGGCCATAACAGATGGAGGAAGCGCTCCTTTACCCGTTCTAAAATATTTGTGCAGTCCTCATTTAGAGGACATATCAGAAATTAAACTGATAAGAACAGATACTACCTCCATCTTGATCAAAGGAAAGCGATCCCTGCCTTGGTGAACAGTCAGCTTTACAGAGGTTCTAGATCTGATGAGAGGAATGAAGCAGGTGTACAGTCCTGTATCGTCTGTCTTCACTGAACTGAGTCTGATGGAGAAGTTCCCTTTTGTCCACTCTGCTGGAAAACCCTCGACTCTGTTTCTGAAAACTCCTTCCTGTTCGTTTAAGAATTCTTTACTGTCAATGATGTTGTACACTGTCTTCGTGTCTCTGTATCTCCAGAAGACGGTCACTTTGTCCTGCAGCACCTTGTCACCAGTGGGACAGATGATGTTGTCTCCCTTCAGAGCTGGACCTCCAGCAGCAGCACTGAAAGCACCCAAAGACACTGATGAGAAGGTTGGCCTACTGTTTAGGGACAAGGCCTCAGGATCAGAAGGTCATGGGTTGGAACCCCTGGCCAGTAGGTACCATGAGCAAGGTATGAGTCCACACTGATGTATGGTGACTCCTTCAGCACCACAACACCACCAGCCTGCTAGTCTTGAACCCACAACTTTCTGAACAGGGCCTCTTTACCTCTAACCCTGGACCACAACAGGAAACTAAAATGTACTCACCTTCATCTATGAGGAGCAGGAATTGTTGCAGGTGAGAACTGGCGTCTGCAGAAACAGCAATAACAAACATCAATCTCACAAACTGTCGACCCTTCCAGCATCCAGGGGGCGCTATAGGCACCAAAATCAGCAGATTAAGCACCAGTTTATCTTCACAGATCATTTTCACAGGCAGTCTATTGAGCTCTTTCCTCACACTACCCTTCACATCACACTGTCCTCGTGTCCTTTCTGAAGACATAATTTTTGTTAATTTTTTTCTGTTCTGTCTGAAAGTGAGACACTAGCAGTGATTTCTGTATAATCCAGTCTAAAAATGAAGAGAGTTTCATTCTAACCAGCTTTAAAGTCAATATTCATCACCACCACCACCACCACCACCGTTATTCTTCAGCACAGCCTCAATTCTAATAGATCAGCTCTTTCTTTAACTGTCCCTCAGCATTAAGCATACAGAAAAGTCTGGATTTTTGGAAATGAGGGGACCAAATCTTTTGCACAGTATTGCTTTTGAAATTCTGATCATAGGAAATCAAATAATCATAAATGAAGAAATAAAAAAGTTAAAGGAATAAACCTAGAAATCTATGCCTTCCAACACCTACAAACTGGTATATTTACTGAATGAAATAAAGCTATTTCACCACCAGAGGTCGCTGTTGGGCGGCGGTTGAAGTGATTCCGAGTTCCCCCCCCCCTATTGGTCCATTTGAAACAAACAGACAAACAAGCTCCAGCCAATCAGAGTTAACGACACTGAGTTGGTTCTATGGAGCTATTCTTCATGTTTGTGATTGGTTTTCTCCTGGTCCTCCAAACAGCTTGAATCAGTGATATGCATAAAATGAAAAATATGTATGTTATATATGTATATATGTGTGTGTGTGTGTGTGTGTGTGTTTGCAACTTGAGGACCCTGTACATAAATATATATACAAATCACATACATTTACTGATTCTATAATACATATAACAAATCACCAGCATGAAACATCACTTCTCCAACAAAATCAAAGACAAATTTTATTTAAAGTAAGAACAAAGTTACACACATAAATTTAAACATATATTTCTATGATGAAGGAATGCACACATACCCTAAACGAAGCATCATCGTGTTCCTCTGTCAGAGACTGAGATGAATGAAGTGTGTTGTAAATTGTGTGTTTAAATCTCCCTCTCTCTGCTGGTCTCTTTCTCATTTTTTTTTTTGTGGGCGGGGTGAAAGCACACCAGTATCAGTAGTAATGGGGGAAACAGCTTCCGTGTACCATTGAGTTTAACTTCCTGAAGACAGAAGAAACCGACACGGTACCAGTATTAAACAAACTGCACGGTAATGTCCATCTCACACCAGTACTGCAGATCAGACCGAAACCTGAGGAATCTACATGCACAACAAATCTGCTGTGTTGTGGTTCATAATGTTTAGCAAATGATGAAAAAAATTTGCTTAATGAAGTATAACACAATTTATTTTTTTACTTCAGTTGCAGTAGTTTTACTGGAGCATCATCTGATCGCCAAAACATCATCAAGTGGCCTAAAGAGAGAATAAAATGATAATGAGATAAAATAAAAGAATATAAATATATAATGACTATTTTAAAATGGTACTTAAAATGTATTTTTGAATGTCATTTTTATGATGCTGTATGCTCTCTGAGCAGCTCGTCCTGATAAGCGTTGTGGGCGGTGCTGGAGTCTATCCCAGCTCTCATAGGGCGAAAGGCGGGGACACACCCTGGACAGATTGCCAGTCCTTTGCAGGGCAGACAGACAGACACTCCCACCTAGGGGGACAATTTAGGGTCTCCAATCCACCTGATGTACAGTTCTTTGGATGGTGGGAGGAAACCGGGGCTCCTGGAGGAAACACACAATATATGGGGACAACATGTCCACTCCTCACTGACAGCACCCGATCTGTCTAACCTGGGAATCTGATCCAGGTCCTTCTCACTGTGAATGCTTCCCTATATATATATTTTGTTTTGTGAAGGTAGGAGGCTGTGGTTACTACAAACATTAGCTTTATAAGCCGTCTTCCTGAAGGACAGTGTTGTTGTCTCTCATGTTCAGTCCAGTCTCTGTACCTGAGCAGTTCTCCAGATCTTCCTGAAGGACAGTGTTGTTGTCTCTCATTTTCAGTCCAGTCTCTGTACCTGAGCAGTTTGATAGTTCTGTGTTGGTTAATCCACACAGTGATCTACGTCTGAACCTTCAAGCAGAAGGAAGAATCTAATTTAAGACATGAAGCAGTGAAGACACAGGTGCAGATGATTCCAGATGATCAGGTGATTAATTTATTCGTTTGCTGAATGCTGAGTGGAGAACCCCTTTATCTAGAACTTTGTATTTTTAGACTTGCCTGAAGCACTGAAACATTTGTTCCCATTACATTTAATCAACTCAATCTGCCAAATAAAAGGCAATTTCTAGTAGAAGACAGGATTTGTGCACCAAGAGTTTTTGCACCAAGAGGATTCCGAAGTAAATTATTTGCAATAATTTTACATTTGCATCATGTTACAACTTATTTCATTTACTTTCATTTTCGTTTCATTGCATAAACATGCACTCATTCCACCTTTCAAGTACACACTGGGAGATTTTCTGATTACACATTTTTTTGAGCTCCTGGACATTTTGCTGTCAAAACAAAAGGAGGAAAGTTATGAAGACTGCAGCATTTCTCAAATATCACAAAGAAACACAGTGATGTCATTCGATTAAACTAAAATAATCTACACAGTACGCAGTGAAATGAAACAATGTTCCTTCAGGACCCTGGTGCTACGCATAAGAAAACATCTAACATTACACAGAACACAAGGCAAGTACAGACAAGATAACAAGCAGTGCAAAAACAATTGCATGACAGAGGACAGAGAACATTCATCCGACTGTATGAGCAGCAGTTAAACAGTAAAATGGTGTGTAGGGACTGGGCCTCCAGACTGGAAGGGTGCCAGTAGGTTGCTGTGAGGTATCTTTGAGCAAGGTTTTGTCCCCATCACTGCTCCCTATTCTCTAAGCACATTCTTGCAGGGTGGTGGTGGTCTAGTGGTAGGCTACTTGCCTTTGGCCTAGGTCCCAGGTTCAAATCCCACCTCTGGCACTACCACCACTGGGTCCCTGAGCAAGACCCTTAACCTTGAGTGTCTCCAGGGGGGACTGTCCCTGTAATCAGGACATGGAAGTCACTCTGAATAACAGCATCTGCTAAATGCCGTAAATGTACTTTTAACTTTACACTTTTAACTTTTAACTTTACACTCTCAGTACATTGCTGTACTTTTTTTCTCTTTTTTTCTGAGTATCTTTTAATAGTTTTGCAATTGAACTGAGTAAAGAAGTGGGGACAGTACTGCACAAAATGACAACTGAGTAGCGTTAATCTCAGAGGGAACTTTCATTTCCTTATTTTCACTGGAGCATGTTGGGACTGAGGGACTTGTTTAGGAATCCAATGTTGGAGGTGCTGCAGATTTTGAAACTGAGACCTTTTGGGTCATAGATGAACATCCAACCACTAGACCACCACCATCCGTCTTTCAAAGAAGAAACTACAAACACTCCACAATATACAGATGGTTCTCAGCTTACCATGGTTTGACTAATGATTTGACTAATGATGAAGTTATAATAGTGATAGTGACACCAGCGGATGTTTTTGTGGGCCGAGAGATGAGGTACAATACATTGGGTTGCTGTCAGGATGCTTTGAACTCCCACCTTGTGAGATACCTTAGTCTCATTATTGTTGTTTTTTCCGTTATTTTATTGTAAACTGGTGTAGCCTAAATTGTGTTTTGTTAAACTGTGGCCTATTCTGTTAGCAAATTAGTGCATTATTTATTAGTTTCCAGAATCAGGGTGGACTGGGCTTGGTTTATGTAGGCTTTGACTACAGTCCCTTAGGCTTGGTTATGTGAAAATGTACATTTTCTTTTAGAAATGTAATCCCATCGTCAGTCCAGGAATAACTATTAATCAGGTTTAACGAGTCATCTGGTCCCATCTCTTGTGGTAACTCACCAATCACGTTGAGGTGAAAATCCTGACTGAGTGTTGTTCAAAACTGTAAATGAATAAAGACCAGAATCCGTCATCTTCAGGTCGTTGATCTTCAGGGACAGACGGAGGTTTGCGTCTCCACTGTATCTCATGTGACTTTATGCAGAAAGGCATCTGCTCTCGGCGATACGCTGACTACATTCAGAGGTGTATTCCCAAACTATTATGAAACATTCCTGCACTTCAGAGAGATCGGTGTGTAAAGTAACTTTTCCTCCCAGAAGGTGGAGCTTCATCTAAACCAGCATGTGCACCCTCAATAAAACCAAAACTAAAAATGTTCATCGTGTTGAACATGATTGAAGATTGTTTTCTTTCTTTTTATTCTAGCAGTTTATTCCTTTTTACCTCTTTTCATAGTTTGCCCACATGGAGAAAACTATGAAAATCTTTCTTCTGTTGATCTGCTTGTAGTTTTAGCAGTTCTGTTTCACCAAAATCTTAGTTGTTGTGTAATTGCACGCTCTAACCGATGATGCTGAATTTATACAGAATCTCAACAGAGACACAAAGTCCAGCAGAGGACACTGGAGTTATGCTGTTGGACGTGTCTCTGTTTTTGGGGGGGGGGATGAAAGAATGGACACTAGTTATTTAAACATCATTGCAGTGAAACATTATTTCAAAGCTCCAGTGTTTTAATGATTGCAATTGTAGTCGTATCTTTACCAGGTTGTTCTGGCTTATTTGTGGACCAGATGGGCTGCATCCCAAACCAAATAACTCTACACTTTACACCACATTACTGAGTGCCTGTTCAATGGTCATGCACTGATTTTACACACTGTCTAGTGTGGTAGTGTGCATTTTTGGACAGTAACTTTGGCAGTGAAATAACACAATATTATTACTCCTCTAGTTAAAGGGAAAGATTCATTTTAAGTCTGAAACCTTGTTTTTAGAAAGAGGTTAGTAGCTAGTATTAGCTTATTAACCTTTCATTAATCAATGTTCTGGACTTCATCGTTAAGTATAATTGTCCTGTCCACAGTGAAATTTTAAAAAGCTGTCTGTACTTCAGTGTCAAAGGCTGGTTCAAGAAGCATGAGCGGGTATCCAGAGTTCTGGTGGAGGTCCTCAGGATGAAGGTTCAGCAACTGGGTACCTTAATGCAGTTGGTCCTCTTAGTGGAATAATCAGTGAACTGACGTTTAAAGTTCAAAGATTGGAACAAACGCTTCAGGAATCTGAAAACGCTTGGTTGTCTCTTCTTGGCGAAGAAAGACGGGCCAAAAATGTTCTTGCTAAGCAGCTCCAAGAGATTGGGGCTGAACTCACCGCCAAGGATCATGAAATTTGTGCACGGAACCAGGATCTTGATGTTTTGAATGTAAAGTTAAGGGATGCTACACGGGCCAATTGTCCAGTCTCAGAGAAGCTTCAGGAGACAGAATTAGAGGCTGAAATGAGCAGAAACCATGTTCAGGAGATTTTAACCAGCACTCAAGCCAAGGAAAATGAGAATAGCGAACTGAGACACGTTTTGAACTGGAGGCAAAGTGTAAGAGATTGGAAAATGAGAACGTCTCCCTCCACGCCATGAATCACCAGCTACAGGAAAGCAACCAGTCTGAGGTAGCTGAGAAGCCTCCGAGTTACAGGTGAATGCCTCGGTCCCAAACGATAGGTTGAAACACAAGGAAAAGATCACCAATCTGCTTTCTCAACTTGCAGAGACCAAAGGACTCTTGTCTCTTTGTTTACAGCATTCTTTCCACACCTGCCTAAAACTTTTGCACCGTACTGTATTTGTCTGGAAAAGAGGGAAAATGTAACAGTCCAGTTATTCATCTATAGTGAGTCATGTGAGTGAAAAATTTTATTGTTTCAGTTTACAAAATGAAACATGAAAGAGGTGAAGTAACACAGAACACAGATTTTAGGAAATAAAAAAAATTATTTTACCAAAGTTTTATACAATTTTCATAAACACTAACATTTAGAAATGGAAGATTTCATTTTATTTCATTTGACTGAATCACATTCTTCGTTGCCTTCTTATCTTCATTGAATTAATAAATAAATGAATTAATTTTGTGAGAGCAGATTATGAACTAATGACTGGAGATTCTGCAGGATTTTCAAAATTCATGGTTCCATCAATGAGAAAGCATCCCCCCACCATCACACTACCACCACCATGTTTCCCTTTGGCTGGGACGTCAATGTGAAGTCCTTCTTGAAGGTTTCACTGTGTTTAGGTTCAACAAAAATGTAAGCAGACAAAGTGTGTGTGGTCCAGTTGATCTCAAATATCAACTAAATCTGGTGAACTGCTGAACGAGGGAACTCATTGGAGGGGTAACCTTTGGCTTGGCCTTTTAAAATGAACAAAACAAAAACAAAAAGATCCTCATCCATCTTTCGACATACATTTCTATTGTCTTAAAAAACAAAAACATCACAAATGGTCACAAATGTTTAAAAGTAAATAAAACTAAACTGATATAGATATAATCTTTCCATAAATGATATAGATATGGATAAGAACAGAGATACACCAAAGTAGAAAACACACATAACTGAACAAAGTGTACCAAATATCAAAATCAACTCGTGTGTAAATGGAAAAGTAATAAGGAGTTTACATGAGCTGTTTAAAGAAATTTGATTTATTTCACTTAATATCCAAACGGTCCTTTTCTTTTACAGAGTCAACAAGTAAAAATCCCGTAAATCAGAACAACACCAAAAATTACTGCCAAAGCTGCAGACAATGCTGAGGAAGAAGAACCTGTCAAAAGATAAAAACCAGTAAAAATTTACAATCAGAAATCTCTCTGCAGCAGAATAATCAAGATCATGTTTACTCTGAATAATGTTTATATGGTTCTGTGCAAAAGTTTTATGCAGGTGTGAAAAAATGCTGTAAACAGAACGCTTTCAGAAATATAAATAATGATTGTTTATTTTTATCAATGTACAAAATGCAAAGTGAGGAACAAAAGAAAAATCTAAATCTGATCAATATCTGGTGTTTCTACCTTTTACCTTCAGAGCAGCATCAGTTCTTCTGGCCCCACAGAGCCCTGATCTCAACATCATCCAGTGTGTCTGGATCACATGAAGAGACAGAAGGATGTGAGGAAGCTACATCCACAGAAGATCTGTGCTCAGTTCTCCAAGATGTTTGGATCGACCTAGCGGCTGAGTTCTTTCAAAAACTGTGTGCAAGTGTACCTAGAAGAATTGATGCTGTTTTGAAGGCAAAGGGTAGTCACACCACATATTGATTTGATTTAGATTTTTCTTTTGTTTCTGCGTCATTCTTAATTCTTCATACAAGGCCTCTTCAATAGTACACATTTCATGCATTCAGATTCTTGGAAGAGCTGCCTTGTAAATGATACATTCTGTCTTCCTGGATTCCTGTAAAATCATCAACCGAACTACAGAGTATCTTTAGAATCAAAAGCTGTAACTATTGTAGCTGCTATAAGATCAACGTTTAAGGACTTCTTTGAGGGTTTCAGTGGGTGAAACAGGAGGTACTGAAGGTGATGAAAGACGCACCTGGAATAGGTTCAACAGCATCTTTGGTGAACATGGTGGTCAGATTTTCTGCTGGGTTTGCCGCCACACAGAAGTAGGTGCTTTTGTCTTGTGCTGTTATGTTCAGAGGAAGTGTGAGGTTGACTTTGAGGTCAGGATTGCTGGTGTTGGACAGTCTCTTGTCTCCTCTGTACCAGGACAGAGTCACCTCGACATCATTCTTTACGGTACACAGCAGAGAACAGCAGCCAGACTTGGCACATTTTGTGATTGCAGGTTTGAACAAGCGAGCTTGATAGTTGGAAAAGTTAAAAAAGAAAGGATGAGTGCTTGGTCAGGAAAACTCAATATTGAATCCTCAAACTAAAATCAAAACCCTGAAGAACATGGAGAAGGTTCAACAGAACTCACCATAAACTCTGAGGTGAAATACTTCAGTTTGTATCATATTCAAAACTTTATATTTGTAAAGTCCAGAATCTGTTGTCTTCAGGTCTCTGATGGTAAGAGAGCCACTATTTTGATTCAGGGACAGCCTGAGGTTTGCATCTCTGCTGTATTTGATTTGGCTTTGGTCCAACTGACATCTTCTCTCTGCAATAAATTGGCTTGTTTGGTTGGTAAAGCTCCAAGTTATGATGGAACATTCTGGTACTTCAGAGAGATTGGTGTGTATGGTGTACGTCCCTCCTACACGTGGGTCCACTCCAACAACTTGGCGTCCTAGAAAATGAAGGATCAACATAATTGCTGTGATGTTTTATTCAAATATCATATTCATATGTTGAGCTGTAAAGGGTGTTGTTCTTCAGTGAAAGAAGGATGGAAGTTTCCTCCAGAAAGTTTTCATTATCTGTATGAGTGTTAACAAAAATGGAATCAAAATAAGCTTTCATTTTGTGTATCTAAATTTTTTTACTTGCTGTTAACAATGGATCATTAATTTGGTCTCCTGTAACTCAAACAATAGAACCATCAACCATCATTTCACTTTGTTCTGGAGTCTGCAGATAGAATAACTCTCCTACTGTAATGCTTGGGTGATGGTGTGGTCCTGATGTAATCGTTCAGCCAGGGATCTGTGACTTAACTAATAAAAGCACCTACACGGGTAACGAAACTAACAAGAATGATTGCCGCTCTACTCTGACTGTTTCATAAGCCCCACTGAGGCCACACCTCCCACCCCCGCCCTATTAGACCAGGAGTGCTCAGTCAGAGCAGAGCGCCATCAACCTTGACATAATTGTGACACCTACCAGTATTGTGATGAGCTGTCACTGCATATGGAGACGGGTTGCTAAGGAATTTATTCATGTGACGCTGTTATAATAAACAGAAAATGTTCAGAACTCACCGTTTACATTTAAATGGTGATGTCCAGTATGTGAAACAACAAAATCATCTCTCTCATAATTCTGTGAGTCTTCCACTGACAGCTGGAATGGTGAGGATCCAGGCTCCTTATCCATGTATAACCGGTCGTTGTTTGGTCCATAGTAGTGTATAACATCTCCAACTCTCTCAGCAATCAGTTGTATATTACCAAACCAATGGATGATGGTGGGCTGTTCAGTGGAGCCACTCAGGGTGACGTTCTGTCCTCTGAGTTTATCACTGATATTTCATAAGTAGCTTGAGTTTCAGTATCTGCAATGAATAAACATTTCAAATAAAAGGTTTTAAATGAATAGAAACATGCACAGATATTGTTCAGTGTCAACCTCCAAGCTAATCTCTTATCATCTCCATCCTTATTTTATCATGTGAAAAACAGTCATCATTTATTTTTACGTGATCATTTTTTTTCATTTATCATTTAGAATTCAGCAGTGACAGGAACGGTACCTTGCTCATGAGAACCTCGGTGCAAACTACTGGTCTAAGATTCAAACTCACAACCTTTCAAGCTTGGGGTGTCCTTCTTAACCACTACACTACCACAACCATGATTATTATTTTATATTTAGATTTTCCGTTTGATTTTCTTTTGTTTTTGTTGCACACACACACACATGCAGCAGGGGGCAGCTTTTTAAAGATGGGTATGGTACCGTGCTCAAGTTGTACTAGTTTTCACAAAGTGAAAGATTTTATCTCAACTTCAATTGTATATATTACTTTTAAGTTTAAACTGAAAGACAGATTTACAAAAGTTAAAACAAATGTATTTATTTTAGCATCAATACTGGTTTTACTGGAAACACATAAGTCTTTCCATTGCAGTCATTGAGGAGAAAAGTCTGATTTTTATTAAAATCTAAATTAAATTGTTACCTGAGAAAAAAATAACTTAAATTCAACACAAATCTAAAATTTCACATTAAATTCACTTTGTTTTCCTGATGATTAATTCCCACAGTTGGATTGTTTCCTGCAGAATGTGCTTCATCAGGATTCTTGTTCAGGGTCTCTGCAAAGGAGCTGGTGCATCATATTACAGTAAACAAACACTACCTGGACATTTGACCTTTAATAAGGAAAAGCACAAGACAATATTTTACCACACTACAGGAAAAATAATGAAAAATGAGGCTCAAAGTTTATAGATAAATCTGGCAATAACACTTAAACCTTTTTTATGAGGGGAGTTTTTATGCTTTCCTGCGAGGCGACATATAGAGCAGTTCCAGAGGTTCATCTACAGATCCCAGTTCAGATCTCCTCTAGAACTGCTATGATGCAAAATTATCTAAAAGATCATATAAAATATATAAATAATATATATATAAATAATATGTGATAAAACAAAATGTAATAAAGAAACAACATCAAGAAGATTATTATTCCTGATAAAATAATGCTTAGAGACATTTTGAAAATTAAACTGTAAATCAGATTCTAAATGTTCAATAAACCTTTTCTACGAGTGGAGTCTCTATGCTTTCTTGTTAATCGACATATAGAGCAGTTCTAGAGGTTCCCCTACAGATCCCAGTTCAGATCTCCTGCAGAAACGCTACGATGCAAAAGTTTTGGCGCTTCTTAGTTGACATGAATGCACTGAAAAGTTGGGGATGTTCTACGTTGACGACACAGTATTTTTTTTTTTAAATCATTGTTCGTTCACATCTTCACCCCTCTGACATGAAATGCTTTGGAAATGGTGCAGAAAGCTCATCAGCAGTTCTCGACGAACTCATCAGACAGAAAAGCAGCACATCCTCCTACCATCTATGAACATGTACCACCTCTCATCTAAACAAAGTAAAAAAGTTCTTTAACAAAAGGTTTTTTCCAATTTACCTGAAGCCCAAATGAGACAAGAATCACGGTCCAGACACTGGAAGTCGCTCCATCGCAGTGGCTTCTTTGGAGCTGAGCACCCACACCTGCCTGCTCTCTTACCTTTATATTATCTTGAAACTCGGCCTAAGAAGGCGGAGCTTTACTGAAACGAGGAGATGCACTTTTAACAAAATCAAAATTAGATAAGGTTATTTTTTTTAAAAAGATCTTTCTACTGGAGCAGATTATTCCTTTTTCTTCTATGATGAGTCTCTCTGGGCTTCTTAAAAACACAATAGCAACAGATGGGGATCAACTTTTTGATGAATTTTTGAGACGACTTGCCCAAATGACTATTTACAGTACCAGTAAAAGTGAGGCAGGTGTGAAAAAAGTGCTGTAAACAAAGAATGCTTTCAGAAATATAAATAATGATTGATTATTTTTATCAATTTACAAAATGCAGTGAGTGAACAACAATCAATATTTGGTGTTACTACCTTGCCTTTAAACCAGCATCAGTTCTTTCTAGGCACACTTTCTGCACAAAGTCAGGGATTCTGTAGGATTATAGTCGGTGTCTGATCAACCAGTTTTACCAAACAGGTACTGATGATCATCAATGTCACACGTAGGTTGATACCTAGAAGAATTGATGCTGTTTCGAAGGCAAAGGGTGGTCACACCAAATATGGATTTGATATAGAATTCTCTTTGTTCATTCACTGCATTTTATTAGATTGGATGAAAATAATGATTAACACTTCTATTTTTGAGAGCGTTCCTTTTTTACAGCATTTTCCCCACCTGCCTAAAACCTTATATAGCTTTCTCTATTTATTGGCTCTCTGCGGGAGGTCATGGTCTCTCATGGCTCTATGACATCTCTGCATTGATGACAGCTCATCACCTCAAGCTAAACCCTAACAAGACCGAGCTTCTCTACCTGGAAGGCCATCAACCACTGTGACAGGACCTTCACATCTCCTTTGGCGGTTCGCTTCTCATCCCATCTAGAACTGCTTGCAATCGTGTCACTTTCAATAATGAGCTCTCCTTCTCCTGTTCTTAATATATTCTTAATCTTTCTAGATTAGGAATAATCTTCCCAAACCATCTACTCTCCTTCCCCTGCTCCTTCTTTTCCTTAAACCTCTGCTCTCCCTTTCCTGTTTTATCTAAAAAAAAGTGTATCTACTTGTTATGAGGGCACTTAGTTTTTTGCTTAGGTGGGAGTAGCTAATCAGCAGTTTCTGAGCTGAGCTGGTTATCATGATGATGATCTTTTGTGGAAACTAAGCACTGCAGAAAGTCGTTCTGGAAAAGAGTGCCCAAATGTCAGAAATGTAAATGTAAATGAAGGTACAATTCATACAAAAATAGGGGCTACTTTCCCTTTTCAGGAACTGTGAATGTGAAAGTAACAGGATACTGTTGGTTAACTGGATCACGGAGATCGATTTCCTGCCAAGTGCACAAAAAGTGACCCTGCTGACACTGCTGATAATTTGGACATATCAGGAAGCCCGAAAGAAGCCCTCCTATATCTATATTCTATGTAACTATGTAAAAATAGTGTACTTTAAAATTTTAAATTCTAAAATTTTAAATTCTAAAATTTAAAAAAAAATTTCACTTAAAAGACTTTCAAATTCTAATTTACTGACTAAACTGCCTCTAAAAAAGTTACTTCTGCTTTTTCCAACTCCAGTCTCTCATATCTTTCCTGGTTTACGCAACATTCTAAAATATCACTCCAAAAAATGTTGCAGTCATTGTATTAAACTAAACAGAAAACACACAACAATAGCAAAATCAACACAGAATAATGAGTATAATAATTATAGAGGAAGAAAAAGAGGAGGAGGAAGAAGAAGCAGCAGAAGAAGAAGCAGCAGAAGAAGAAGTAGAAGAAAAGGAAGATGAAGAAAATGAAATTTGTTCTTTTTTTCTTGAAATCTCCAGTATCCCTTTAGTGTATGACATGGCATTTAGCTTGGCAATACATATTAATTACATGTTATTAAAGCGCTACTCATCTCTGAAGATGTGAACAGTTGAAACAGAAGGTACTGAAGGTGATGAAAGACTCACCTGGACAGAGTTTATCTTTGTTGAACTTGGTCAGGTTTCCAGCTGGGTTTTCAGCCACACAGAAGTAGGCGCTGTTGTCCTGTCTGCAAACATTGGGAGGAAGTGTGACGTTGACATTGAGTTCAGGATTGCTGGTGTTGGACAGGCTTGAAGGGTCTCACCTGTTGTGGTAACTCACCGAACACACTGAAGTGAAAGTCCTTGGACTGAGTGTTGTTCAACACCGTAAATGAATAAAGGCCAGAATCCGTCGTCTTCAGGTCCCTGATGATCAGGGACACATTCACTCAATTCAGGGACAGACGGAGGTTTGCGGTCTCCACTGTATCTCACATCACTTTGTCCAGAAAGGCATCTGCTCTCGCCGATACACTGACTAGATTCAGAGGTGCATTTCCAAACTATTACGAAACATTCTGGCACTTCAGAGAGATCGGTGTGGCAGCCCGGCAACCAGACCTGCAGAAACAGCAATGATATTAACTGTAGGGACAGCTTGGTTTGTGATGCAGGTTATATTCAAGGTAAATCGACATGTGATTGGCTGTTTTTATTACTGGCTCATTACGAAAATGCTTAATTGAAAATTTAAGGTCATTTATCGTTTGGGTTTTTAAAAAATGTAACAATATATTATTTCATTCCAAAAGCTGTAAATTAGTGAATTCAGGTGATGTACAGATTGCAGATATATATGCTTTTAATTTCGCAAATTTTCCAGTTAGTGTCCTAAGATTTTCAGGACAGCAATGGGATATTCTATATATGCTCCTGGAGATGTTTGAAGAACAATTTCAAATTCCCTGCTCACCAGTTATTTTTAAGTGGTGACCACCCTCATGTAGTAAAGTGTTATCGATCCTTTCAGAATTTCCAGACTGACTTGACGTCATAGATGGTGAGAGATCCAGTTTCTTCATCCAGATGTAAAACTTTTCTTTTTATCTCCGTAGAAAACAATGATGCGGAACCAATTCACAGCAAGTATAACTTCACTAAAGAACCAGTAGACCACATCACCAGAGTGTTTGGTTCCATCACTCAGAGCAACACTCTGTCCTTCTAGTTCTGTCAGTTGAAGAGCAACTTGGATTCCAGACTCTGAAGAAACAGTGCAAAACACATCAGATCCAAGAAAACCTCTTTAAAGTCAATAACTACATGATTGAATGTGTAACAATTATTATAAATATATAAGAATGTATAATATACACATTTATAGATAAATAATGCAAAAAGCACAAAAAAGCAAACTTAATCAGCAACATTTATGAACTTAAAATGATACATGCAAAGATACAATACAAAAAAATATCTGGATACAACACAGAATACATTATAAATATAGAAAAATGTTATATAATTATATAATATAAAATGTTACCAATAATTTTATCTTTAAAATGTAAATAAATGTATTAAATTAATATAATAAATTAATTTTAATTAAATTAAAACCTTAGCAACTGAAATTCTCATTTAAAAGTAATTTAACCGAAACACTTTAAAATGAAAATCCAGTTTTTTAAATCAAATCCTTTATCCTAAACCAGTAAAGTATAATAACGCTGGTAGGGTGTGGATAGGACATCAACACAGAGCAAGGGTTTGGGAACTTGACTTTATTTTCCATGGTGGATCAAACAAAACCAAATGAACTGATAAAACAACATTACTTTAAGGCTTAGCTTTGTGATTGAGTTACGCTCTATTCTGACACATTTGAGCTTAAATATCAGCCCCAGTGAAGCACACCTGTGCCCCCATGAGCCCAGGTGTGCTCAGTCAGAACACAGCGCCCTCTGCCGTGACAACCGTGACAGGTACATTGAGTTAAGGATAACTTCAACAAATAGAAACTAAATTAATATAAATATTTTTTGTCTTTTTTGTAAATTGGCTCAAAAAGGCAAACAAAATGGATCCTTGTCAAACTCACCCAACAATCCTCATGTGTTGGAGCTTCAAAATGCATGCAGGTAAAAATAATTCCTTCAACTGATAGAAATTCCTGATGAACATTTTTTCTTTAACACAGTTGATCTTCATTGTCGTCCCACTGTGATGAAGTTCTTCAGGAAACGGCTCAGAAAAGCTCATCAGCAGTCCTCGGCTGAGTAGATCCTTATCTTTATAAAGCACTTCATAACAAAGAAACATCTCAACTAAACAAAATAAAAGTTCTTTTATAAAAGTTCTCAGTTACACCTGAAGCCCATATGAGGAGAAAAATCGCCATCCAGGTGTTGAAACTCATCTCCATCTTTAGTGTTTCTCCGAGCACTGAGCACTCATACCTGGCCAACACTACATGTTCATACCTGTTAGATCATCTTGGAACCCAGCCTAAGAAGGTGGAGCTTCACCTAAACCAGCATGTGCGCCCTCAGCAAAACCAAAACTATAAAAGGTTCATCGTGTTGAACATGATTGGAGATTGTTTTCTTTCTTTTTATTCTAGCAGTTTATTCCTTTTTACCTCTTCTCATAGTTTGCTCACATGGAGAGCAAAACCAATCTTTCTTTTGTTGATCTGCTTGTAGGTTTAGCAGTTCTGTTTCACCAAAATCTTAGTTGTTGTGTAATTGCACGCTCTAACGGATGATGCTAAGTTTATACAGAATCTCAACAGAGACACAAATTCTAGCGGAGAACATGGTGGAGTTATACTGCAGGATGTGTCTCTGGGGAGGGGATGAAAGAATGGACACTAGTATTTTAAACATCATTGCAGTGAAACATTATTTCAAAGCTCCAGTGTTTTAATGATTGTAATTGTAGTCGTATCTTTACCAGGTTGTTCTGGCTTATTTGTGGACCAGACGGCTGTGTCCCAAACTGAATAACTCTACGCTTTACACCACATTACTGAGTGCCTGTTCAATGGTCATGCACTGGTTTTACTGCATCTAGTAGTGTGCAGTTTGGGAAAATGATTACTCCTCTAGTTAAAGGGAAAGTTTAATTTCAAGTCTGAAACCTTGTTTTTAGAAAGAGGTTAGTAGCTAGTATTAGCTTATTAACCTTTCATTAATTAATGAAGAATGTTCTGGACTTCATCTTTAAGCGACAGTATTATTGTCCCGTCCACAGTGAAATTAAAAAGAGCTGTCTGTACTTCAATAAACAAGTGCTGTTGAGGAAAGTGTCCAGTTTATTCTAATATGTTTTTTTTTTACTCTATTAAAAGGTATTTTATTATATATTTGTTCGGAAAAGAGGGAAAATTTACCAGTCCAGTTGTTCATCTACAAACTTTTTCCATTGATGGTTCATTGCCAATTATGTGAGTGAAAAGTTTATAGTTCCAGTTTACAAAATGAAAGTAGCACAGAACACAGATTTTAAAATATAATATAATTTATTTTAACCAAAGTTTAATACAATTTCTACATACACTAACATTTATAAATGGAACATTTGATTTTATTTCTTTTGATTGAATCACATTTTTCATTGCCTTCTTATCTTATCTAATGACTGGAGACAGGATTTAAAAATTCCCTATGGTTCCATTAATGAAAAAGCATCCCCACCATCACACTACCACACCATGTTTTCTCTTATTGGGACATCAATGTGAAATTTTTCTTGAAGGTTTCACTGTGTTTAGGTTTGTCAAAAATGTAAGCAAAGTGTGTGTGGTCCAGTTGATCTCAAATATACACTTAATCTGGTGAACTGCTGAGCGAGGGAACTCATTGGAGGGGTTGGCTTTGGCTTGGCCTTTTAAAATGAACAAAACAAAAACATCCTCATCCGTCTGACATTCATTTCCTTTATAAAAAACAAAAACATCACAAATGGTCATAAATATTTAAAAGTAACAAAAACAAAACTGATATAGATATACCTTTCCATAGACAATATAGATATGGATAAGAACAGATAGACTAAAATAGAAAACACTCATAAGTGAACAAGGTCCACATATCAAAATCAACACGTGCGCAAATCTAAAAGTAATAAGCTGTACATAAGTACATGAGCTGTTTAAAGAAATTTGATTTATTTCACTGAATATCCAAATGCTCTTTTTTCTTTTACAGAGTCACTGGCAAACTCAACATCATGAACAAAATCAGTTCAACCAGAACAACACCAACAATTACTGCCAAAGCTGCAGACAATGCTGAGGAAGAAGAACCTGTCAAAAGATAAAAAACCAGTAAAATATTACAATCAGAAATCTCACTGCAGCAGAATAATCAAGATCATGTTTACTCTGAATAATGTTTATATATACATACATATATAATTTTTTTCATTTTATTATTTATTCTTCATACAAAGCCCCTTCAGTAGTACACATTTCATGCAATTAGATTCTTGGAAGAGCTGCCATGTATAAAGTGAAAGTGAAAAAAAGGTGAAAGTGACAACCCTTCTCATTGCAATGTCACATCACAGCACACAGTGAACGACAATGAAATTGGACCGCTGCATTTAACCAATGCAAACACCATGCAGCAGTGGGCAGCTATGAAAGTGCCCGGGAACAGTGACGGGGATAGGTACCTTGCTCAAGGGTACCTCAGAGCAACCTACTGGTGAGGTAATCAAACTCAAAAAGTGACAAAGTCTTTCTGAATTTATGTAAATTCATCAACCGAGCTACAGAATATTCTTAGAATCAAAAGCTGTAACTATTGTGCTATAAGATCATACACCACATTTAAGGACTTCTTTGAGGGTTTCAGTGGATGAAACAGGAGGTACTGAAGGTGATGAAAGACGCACCTGGATGAAGTTCAACAGCATCTTAGGTGAACATGGTGGCTCAGATTTTCTGCTGGGTTTGCTGCCACACAGAAGTAGCTGCTTTTCTCTTGTGCTGTTACTTTCAGAGGAAGTGTGAGGTTGACTTTGAGGTCAGGATTGCTGATGTTGGACAGTCTCTTGTCTCCTCTGTACCAGGACAGAGTCACCTCGACATCATTCTTTACGCTACACAGCAGAGAACAGCTGCCAGACTTGGCACATTTTGTGATTGCAGGTTTGAAATGCTTGCTTGATAGTTGAAGAGTTAAAAGAAAGGATGAGTGCTTGGTCAGAAACCCAATATTCAATCCTCAAACTACAAAATCAAAAACCCTGAAGAACGTGGGAGAAGGTTCAAACAGAACTCACCATAAACTTTGAGGGAAATATTTCGTTTGTATCATATTCAAAACTTTATATTTGTAAAGTCCAGAATCTGTTGTTCTAGGTCTCTGATGGTAAGAGAGTCACTATTTTGATTCAGGGACAGCCTGGAGGTTTGCATCTCATGTATTTGATTTGGCTTTTTGGTCCAACTGCTGGACATCTTCTGCACAAATTGGCTAGTTTGGTTGAAGCTCCAAGTTATGATGGAACATTCTGGTACTTCTGAGAGATTGGTGTGTATGGTGTACGTCCTTCTCCTGCACGTGTCCACCCAACAACTTAAGGCCCTAGGAAATGAAGGATCAACATAATTGCTGCGATGTTTTATCTAAATATCATATTCATATGTTGTTGGTAAGGGTGTTGTTCTTCAGTAAAGAAGCATGGAAGTTTCCAGAAAGTTTTCATTATCTATGAGTGTTAAGGTGGCTGATTTGTTTCAGATTTTGTCAACAAACTTCTGCAGAGACTGATATTCCATGTTTGTTCACTAATCTCTACTAGCTTAACTGTAACGCTTGGGTGATGATTTGGTCCTGATGTAAATGTTCAGCCAGGGATCTGTGACTTAACTTTATTGAACATAGCATAAGGCCATATATAAACATATAAACATATAAGCACCTACACGGTGCTTAACCTTGACATAATTGTGACACCTACTAGTATTGTGATGAGCTGTCACTGCATATGGAGACGGGTTGCTGGCGAATTTATTCATGTGACGCTGTTAGTAATAAACAGAAAATGTCCGAACTCACCACTACATTTAACTGGAAAGGTCTCAGTATGTGAAAAGAGCAAAATCAGCCTCTCATAATTCAGAGCTCCCATTGAGATGTTTTGAATGATGAGTGATCCAGTGTCTTTATCCATGTATAACCGGTCGTTGTTTGGTCCATAGTAGCAGAAACATCTCCTCCAACTCCTCTCAGCAATCAGTTGTATATTACCAAACCAATAGATGATGGTGGGCTGTTCAGTGGAGCCACTCAGGGTGACGGTCTGTCCCTCTTGAACTGATATTTCATGAGTAGCTTGAGTTTCAGTATCTGCAATGAATAAACATTTCAAATAGTTTTCACAAAGTGAAAAGACGATCTCTTTAATTCAGTTGTATATATTACTTTTAAGTTTAAACTGAAAGACAGATTTATAAAAGTTAAAATAAATGTATTTAGCATTAATACTGGTTTTACTGGGAACACATTGGTCTTTCCATTGCAGTCATTGGGGAGAAAAGTCTGATTTTTATTAAAATCATAATTAAATTGTTATCTGAGCACAAAAAATGACTTAAATTCAACAAAACTGAAGTTTTACATTAAATTACTTTTGTTTTCCTGCCGACACCCCAGGATTGTTTCCTGCAGAATGTGATTAATCAGGATTTCTTCTTCGTGGTCTCTGCAAAGGAGCTGGTATCATATTACAGCAAACAAACACTACCTGGACATGACCCACTCTGACCTTTTAATAAGAAAGCAAAAAACAGTGACTTACGACACTACTGGAATAAATGTTACAAATGATGCTCAAAGTTTATAGATAAATCTGCCAATAACACTTTATAAAAGTAAAAATATAAAGGATAAAAACAAACAAATAAAGAAACAACGTCAAGAAGATTATTATTCAGATGTTAAACTTTTAGAGACATTTTGGAAATTAAACTGTAAATCAGATTCTAAATGTTCATTAAACCTTTCTACTATGGAGTTCTATGCTTGCCTGTGAGGTGACATATAGAGTAGTTCTAGAGGTTCCCCTACAGATCCCAGTTCAGATCTCCTCCAGAAACGTTACGATGCAAAAGTTTTAGCGCTTCTTAGTTGACATCATTGTTCGCTCACATCTTCACCCCTCTGACATGAACTGCTTTGGAAATGGTGCAGAAAGCTCATCAGCAGTTCTCGACCGAACTCATCAGACAGAAAAGTAGCACATCCTCCTACCATCTATGAACATGTACTACACTCCTCATCTAAACAAAAGTAAAAGTTCTAAATAAAAGGTTTTTTTTTAATTTTACCTGAAGCCCAAATGAGGACAAGAATCACGGTCCAGACACTGGAAATCTTCTCCATCGTTAGTGTTTTCTTGGAGCGCTGAGCACCCACACCTGCCTGCTCTTACCTTTTATATTATCTTGAAATTCGGCCTAAGAAGGCGGAGCTTTACTGAAACGAGAAGATGCACTTTTAACAAATTCAAAATTAGATCCGTTTTTTTTTTTAAAGATCTTTTTACTGGAGCAGATTATTCCTATTGCTTCTATGATGAGTCTCTCTGGGCTTCTTAAAAACACAATTGCAACAGATGGGGATCAACTTTTTGATGAATTTTTGAGATTAATTGCCCAAATGTGTTGTTATATATATATATATATATATATATATATATATATATATATATATATATATATATAAAATCATTTGGGCAATTAATCTCAAAAATTCATCAAAAAGTTGATCCCCATCTGTTGATGGTCAGTTGATGGTCAGAAATGCTGAGTCCCTTGCTGTCTTCAAACATCAGTTAAAGACCCACCTGTTCATGGAAGATCTCAGGGAATAATCTTCCCAAACCATCTACTCTCCTACCTCTGCTCCTTCTTTTCCTTAAACCTCTGCTCTCCCTTTCCTGTTTTATCTTGAAAAAAATAAAAATAATAAATGTATGAGGGGCACTTAGGTTGTAAAAGCTAATCAGCAGTTGCTGATCTGAGTTGGTTACCAAGGTGATGATCTAATGTGGAACGAAAGCACTGTTGAAAGTCTTTCTGGAAAAGAGCGTCTGCTAAATTCCATAAATGTAAATGAAGGTGAAGTTCATAAAAAAATAGGGGCTACTTTCCCTTTTCAGAAACTGTGAATGTCTGTAAAAGTAACAGGATGCTGCTGGTAAACAGGATCACGGCGGTCAATTTCCTGCCAAGTGCAAAAAAAAGTGACCCTGCTGACACTGCTGATAATTTGGACATATCAGGAAGCCTGAAACAAGCCCTCCTATATCTATATTCTATGTAACTATGTAAAAATAGCGTACTTTAAAATTCTAAATTCTAAAAGTCTTTAAAATTCTAATTTACTGACTAAACTGCCTCTAAATAAAGGTAATTCTGCTTTTTTCTACTCCAGTCTCTCATATCTTTCCTTTTTATGGCAACACATGCAAAGTGCTATCAACACAATACCAACGACCCAAAGTATCTACATGAGTACTAACAAAAATGGAATCAAAATAAGCTTTCATTTTCTTCTGCAGAGACTGATATTCCATGTTTGTTGGTTCATCTCTACTAGCTTAGCCTAAAAGTGGTTTAATAGCAGCAGTGCACAGACATTTGGAGCTGCTCACCATAAATAGAGAGAATAATAGCCCTGTTATTTTGCAGCACATCAACCATTCCATCATTTCGCTTTGCTCTGGAGTTTGCAGATAAAATTACTCTCCTACTCTAACGCTTGAGTGATGGTGTGGTCCTGATGTAAATGCTCAGCCAGGGATTGGTGACTTAACTTTATTGAACATAGCAAACATAAAAGCACCCGCATGAGTAACAACACTAACAGTATCTGCAATGAATAACCATTTCAAATAAAAGGTTTTAAATGAATAAGAACATGCACAGATATTGTTCAAACTTTTAACCCCCACACACGCAGACATGCAGCAGGGGGCAGCTATTTAAAGTGCCCAGGGAGCAGAGATGGGGACGGTACCTTGCTCAAGTTGTACTAGTTTACCCTAAGTGAAAGATTTTATCTTGATTTCAGTTGTATATATTACTTTTAAGTTTAAACTGAAAGACAGATTTACAAAAGTTAAAATAAATGTATTTAGCATCAATACTGGTTTTACTGGGAACACGTAGGTCTTTCCATTGCAGTCATTGGGGAGAAAAGTCTGATTTTTATTAAAATCTAAATAAAATTGTTACCTGACAGTTAAATTCAACACAAAAACTGAAATTTTACATTAAATTAACTTTGTTTTCCTGCTGATTAATTGCCACAGTTGGATTGTTTCCTGCAGAATGTGCTTCATCAGGATTCTTCTCCAGGGTCTCTGCAAAGGAGCTGGTGCATCATGTTACAGTAAACAAACACTACCTGGACATTTGACCTTTAATAAGGAAAAGCAAAAGACAATGTTTTACCACACTGTTAGAAGATATGTGAAAAATTATGCTCAATTCAAGTTTGCCAATAACACAAATAATATAAAAGATATAAACAAAAACAAACATCAAAAAGAGTATTATTCAAATGTTGAACTGTAAGAGACTTCTGGGCTTCTTAAAAACACAATAGCGACAGATGGGGATCAACCTTTTGATGACTTTTTGAGATGAATTGCCCAAGTGATTATATATATATATAGATATATTGCGTTCTCTGTATACTGTCTCTCTGGTCTCTCATGGCTTTTCCTATCATTCTTATGCAGAAGACACCCTTATCCTCTCTTTTCCCTCCAATGATTAACAGGTTTCTACCCAAATCTACTGCCTGGCTGACATCTCTGTATGGATGACAGCTCACCACCTCAAACTCAACCCAAACAAGACTGATCTCCTCTACCTGGACGGCCATCAGTCCCCGCAACAGGACTTCACATCTCCTTTGGCGGTTTGCTTCTCGTCCCATCTAGAACTGCTAGGAATCTTGGTGTCACTTTCAATAATAAGCTCTCCTTCTCCTCTCATATTCTTATAATAATAATAATCCTTTATTTATAATCCCACGAATGGGAAATTCGCTCTCTGCATTTCACCCATACACAGCAGTGGGCTGCTATTGAAAGCGCCCGGGGAGCAGTGATGGGGACGGCACATTGCTCAAGGGTACCTCAGGGCAACCTACTGGGAAGGGGTTCGAACCTCCGATCCTCCGATCATGTGGCTGACGCCCTAACCACTAGGCCACCTTAATCTCTCTAGATCCTGCTGACACCTTCTCTTCAACATTAGAAGAACCCGTCCTTTCCTCACCACCCAGGCAACCCAGCTACTGGTCCAGTCCCAGCTACTGGTCCTGGTCATCTCTCAACTGGACTACTGCAACTCTCTTTTGGCAGGTCTTCCACTGAGACCACTATAGCTGATTCAAATCGCCGCTGCAAGACTTGTCTTCAACTACCCCAAGTTCTCTTCTTCCTCTCCTCTGCTGCAGGACCTACACTGGCTCCCAGTGGCTGCTCGTATCAGGTTTAAAACTTGAACTCTTGCTTACAAGGCTACTAACAGCCTTGCACCATCTTACCTGTCTGCTCTAATCAAACACCGTGTCTCATCTCGTCCTCTCAGACCATCAAGCACTGCTCGTCTTGAACCCCGACCACTGAACAAAAGAGGAAGAAACGCATCAAGACTCTTCTCAGTTCTGGCCCCTCAGTGGTAGAATGGACGCCCCCTAATGGTCAGAACTGCCTGCATGAGTCCTTTGTTGTCTTCAAACATCAATTAAAGACCCACCTGTTCATGGAATTTCTCAGGGAATAATCTTCCCAAACCATCTACTCTCCTACCTCTGCTCCTTCTTTTCCTTAAAGCTCTGCTGTCTCTTTCCTGTTTTATCTTGAAAAAAAAAAGAAATAAGTGTATGTATGTATTTGTTATAAGGGCACTGTGTTTAGGTTGTAATAGCTAATCAGCAGTTTCTGATCTGAGCTGGTTACCAAGATGATGATCTTATGTGGAAAAAAGGAATGTTGTAAGTCGTTCTGGAAAAGAGCGTCTGCTAAATGCCGTAAATGTAAATGTAAATGAAGGTACACTTTATACAAAAATAGGGGTTACTTTCCCTTTTCAGAAACTGTGAATGTCTGCGAAAGTAACAGGATGTTGTTGGTAAACAGGATCAGGGAGGCCGATTTCCTGCCAAGTGCACAAAAAGTGACCCTGCTGACACTGCTGATAATTTGGACATATCAGGAAGCCTGAAAGAAGCCCTTGGGCAGTGGTAGCCTAGTGGTTAGGGAGTTGCCCCCACATCGGAAGATTGTGGGTTCGATTCCCTCACCAGTAGGTTGCCCTAAAGTACCGTTCCCGTCACTGCTCACCCGGCAGCTTTCAATAGCTGCCCACTGCTGCACGGTGTTTGCATGTGTTAAATAAGGACCAGATTGTGTTGTGGTCATGTGTGCTGTGCTGTGACCTTGCAATGACAAGGGTTGTCACTTTCACCTTTTCACTTTTTTTATAGTACTGTGCGAAAGTTTGAGGCAGGTGTGAAAAAATGCTGTAAACAAAGAATGCTTTCAGAAATATCAATAATGATTGTTTATTTTTAGCAATTTACAAAGTGCAATGTGAGCAAACAAAAGAAAAATCTAAATCAGATCAATATCTGGTGTTTCTACCTTTTACCTTCAGAGCAGCATCAGTTCTTCTGGCCCCACAGAGCCCTGATCTCAGCATCATCCAGTGTGTCTGGATCACATGAAGAGACAGAAGGATGTGAGGAGCTACATCCACAGAAGATCTGTGCTCAGTTCTCCAAGATGTTTGGAACGACCTACCGGCCGAGTTCCTTCAAAAACCGTGTGTGAGTGTACCTAGAAGAACTGATGCTGTTTTGAAGGCAAAGGGTGGTCACACCAAATATTGATCTGATTTAGATTCTCTTTTGTTCATTCACTGCATTTTGTTGATTGATGAAAATAAATGATCAACACTTCCATTTCTGAAAGCGTTCTGCTTACAGCATTTTTCCACACCTGCCTAAAACTTTTGCACAGTACTGTATATTTACATTTACATTTACGGCATTTAGCAGACGCTCTTATCCAGAGTGACTTACATGTCTTAATTACAGGGACAGTCCCCCTGGAGCAACTCAGGGTTAAGGGTCTTGCTCAGGGACCCAGTGGTGATAGTGCTAGAGGTGGGCTCTTGATCCAGAGGTCCGTAGGCAAGTACCCTACCACTGGACCACCACCACCCTTTTGTATATCTATGTACTATGTAACTATGTAAAAATGGCATACTTTAAAATTCTAAATTCTAAAAGACTTTGGAATTTATTCATTTTCTAAAAAACTTAGTCTTTCTAAAAGACTAAAACATCACTCAGAAACACATTGCAGTCATTGTATTAAACTAAACAGAAAACACACAACAATAACAAAATGAAAAACACAGAATAATGAGTATAATAATTGTAGAGGAAGAAAAATGGAGGAGAGAGAAGAAGAAGCAGAAGCAGAAGCAGAAGGAGAAAAAGAAGAAGAAGAAGAAGAAGAAGAAGAGGAGGAAGAAAAGGAAGAAGAAGTAGATGAAATTTGTTCTTAATTAGTGACATTATTTTGAAATCTCCAGTATGACGTTACTGTATGACATGGTATTTACCTAGGCATTACATATTAATTACATGGTATTAAAGTGCTACTCATCTCTGAAGTTGAACAGGCCAGGATGCCTTGAACTCCCACCTTGTGAGATGCCTCTGCTTCATATTGTTGCTTCTTCTGCCTACAATGTTTTTTTTTTTTTTAAATATGACCCATTCTGCATTATTGATCACAGTCTCCAGAATCAGGGTGGACTGGGTTTGGTTTATGTAGGCAATGACTACAGAACCTTAGGCTTGGTTATGCGACTTACTTTTAGAAACGTAACCCCATCATCAGTACAGGGCTAACTGTATTAATCAGGGTTAAAGGGTCTCAACTGTTGTCGTAACTCAATGAACTCATTGAGTTGAAAGTCCTTGGACTGAGTGTTGTTCAACACTGTAAATGAATAAAGACCTGAATCTGTTGTGTTCAGGTCACTGATCTTCAGGTGTCACTGATCCAGGTGAAATGCAGAGGTTGAATAGTCACTTTCACTTTAAACATAGTTTCATTTATTTAATCAAATCAAAATTCGCTATCCATTTGTTTCTTTTGACTGAATCAGATTCTTCTTTGCCCTCTGAGCTTCTTCATGAATTCATTTTCTGCATCCCTCACCATCACGATACCACCACCATGTTTCACTTTTGCTTAATAAGAAGTCCTCCTTGTGTTTTGGTTTGACAAAAATGTAAGTAAACAAAATGTGTTTGGTCCAATTGATATCAAATATCAACTAAATCTGGTAAACTACTGAATGAGGGAACTCTTTGGAGGGGTAACCTTTGGCCATTTTAAAATGAAATAAAAAATTGTAAATTAGGGAAAGATGAATTAAGACAATAATTTTTGTTTACTTAAATTAATGAAATAAAATTACTTTTTAAATTAAATGTCACTTTCAGTTTTATCAACAAGGAGGAGTACTGTTTGTAATACTGTTTGTAAAACAAAAATAAAAGTCTTTGGAGGAACACGCTATGTAGCTAGTATTAATGTGGCTAAAATGACTAAAATAATTAAAGTCATTAGGTCCAAAAACAAGGGGAAAAAAAGATAATGTTAAAAGGACAAGACAGGTATAAATCAGATCAGTGTCCAAAGATCTAAATGCATCCTCGTCCATCAGACATATTTTTTCTTCCGTCTTAAAAAACTAAAACATCAAAAAACTGTCACAAATGCATAAAAAATCCAATAAAGTAAAACTGATTGACACACAGACACTCCCACCTAGGGGGACAATTTAGGGTCCCCAATCCACCTGATGTACAGTTCTTTGGATGGTGGGAGGAAACCGGGGCTCCTGGAGGAAACACACAATATATGGGGACAACATGTCCACTCCTCACTTGAAGGTAGGAGGCTGTGTTTAGTGTCCTGCTACAAACATTAGCATCAAGTTCAAGTCCAAGTTCAAATATCAAACACTTTGACTTTAGTTGGTAACCAGTTAAATGCACAATGTTTTGCTGTGCAGTGACAGTTTTTGTTTTGCAGTTTGAAGGCTTGAAGTACCAGAGATCATGTGGAGCCAAGAACAATGAACCTCTGCTGCCACTTGGGGGCGTCATCTCCCTCCATCCTGAGAACAGAAACAACACACACAAAGACCATGTCGGAGACTGATCACACTGCTGGTGAAAATCATCCAGGGGTTACAGATGTGTGTATATATAGTAATGTTGAGGAACAGTTCTCCAGATCTTCCTGAAGGACAGTGTTGTTGTCTTTCATTTTCAGTCCAGTCTCTGTACCTGAGCAGTTCTCCAGATCTTCCTGAAGGACAGTGTTGTTGTCTCTCATGTTCAGAAACATTTGTTCCCATTACATTTAATCAACTCAATCTGTCAAATAAAAGGCAATTTCAAGTAGAAAACAAGATTTGTGCACCAATATTTTTTGCACCAAGAGGATTCCGAAGCAAATTATTTGAAATAATTTTACATTTGCATCATGTTACAACTTGTGTTTCATTTACTTTTATTTTCGTTTCATTGCATAAACATGCACTCATTCCACCTTTCAAGTACATAAAGTACACACTGGGAGATTTTCTGATTACACATTTTTTTGAGCTCCTGGACATTTTGAAGCTCAACCTTTCATTTAAGCATCAAACTACAATTTGAGCTTGATAAATGTTTTATTAAAACCAAGAACTGAGATACAGGTTACAGATATAGAAGAAAATGGACTGGAAAATGACTAGTCAGAACAATATACAGCCGTTTCATATTTCATTCACATCTTCAGGGTCATCCATCACAACATGGCAACCGTATCTAACACCAAAAACAGACCAACTGAAGAAGAAGCAGCACCACAAAGTTAGTAGTGCTTTTTCTACTCCAGTCTCTGATATCTTTGCCGTTTATAGAAGTACACAAAAAGGACAACGAGCATCAATGCAGTAAACAAGGCCAAAATGATCATCCCAGTCCAAAACCATGTGTCAGAGGAAGCTGTCAAAACAAAAGGAGGAAAGTTATGAAGACTGCAGCCTTTCTAAAATATCACAAAGAAACACAGTGATGGTGTTGGATTAAACTAAAATAATCTACACAGTACGCAGTGAAATGAAACAACATTCCTCCAGGACCCTGGTGCTTCACATAAGGCGACATCAAACATTACATAGAACACAAGACAAGTACAGACAAGATAACAAGCAGTGCAAAACAATCGCATGACAGAGGGCAGAAAACATCGGACTGTGTGAGCAGCAGTGAAACAGTAAAACGGTAGTGTGTACGGACTATGCCTCCAGGCTGGAAGGTTGCCAGTAGGTTGCTATGAGTTATCCTTGAGCAAGGTACCGTTCCCATCACAACTCCCTATTCCTTAAGTACATTCATGTACTTTTCACTTTACACTCTCAGTACATTCCTATACTTTTCATTTTGTACTTTCAGTACATTCCTGTACTTTTTACTTTATACTCTGAGTACATCCCTGTTCTTTATACGTTATACTCTCAGTACATTCCTGTACTTTGTACTTTTATATTCTTGGTAGTTTATCACTTGAACTGAATAAAGAAGCTGAGACAGTACTGCACCACAATGACAAGATTTGTTCTTATTTAGTATCATGAGACATTTTCTTGAAACCCTAGAGTATCACTTTACTCTATGAAATGGTATTTACATTGGCATTACATATTAATTACATGGTATTAAAGTACTGCTCATCTCTGAAGTTGTGAACTGGTGAAACAGAAGGTACTGAAGCTGATGAAAGACTCACCTGGACAGAGTTCGTCTTTGTTGAACTTGGTGGTCAGGTTTCCTATTGGGTTTGCAGCCACACAGAAGTAGGTGCTGTTGTCCTGCTCAGTAACAGTCAGAGGAAGTGTGAGGTTGACTTTGACATCAGGATTGCTGGTGTTGGACAGTCTCTTGTCTCCTCTGTACCAGGACAGTGTGACCTTGATGTCATTCTTCACAGAGCAGATCACCAGGCAGCTGTCGGAAGTGAGCTCCTTCCTGATCGTAGGTTTGGAGACACGCGCTTGATGATAAGAGAAGTTTGAAATGAGACACAACATTATTGATCACTAAACAGGACATTTAATTCATGAGTCCAGTCTTCCAGTCTTTCTATTTGAGCCAAAGGGACGTTCATTTCCTTATTATCGCTGGAACAACTTGGGATTGAGGTTCTTATTTAGGAACCCAATGGTGGAGGTGCTGGAGGTTTTAAACCTGAGAGCACTAAACCACCACCTTCCATCGTTCAAGGAAGAAACAACAAACACTCGACAATATACAGATGGTCCTCAGCATACTATGGTTTGACATTATTTTTTCAAGTTATGATGGCGATAATGATAAAAGTTTGAACTCACACCTTATGAGATGCCTCTGCTTCATATTGTTGCATCTTCTGCCTACAATATGTTTTGTTAAATTTTGACCCATTCTATAAGCAAATTGCCTCATTGGTCACATTTTTCAGAATCAGGGTGGACTGGGCTTGGTTTATGTAGGCTATGACTACAGTACGTTAGGCTTGGTAATGTGATTTACTTTTAGGAGTGGAACCCCATCGTCAGTACATGACTAACTGTATTAATTAGGTTTAAAGGGTCGTCTGGTCTCAGCTGTTGTGGTAACTCACCGAACACGTTGAGGTGAAAGTCCTTGGATTGAGTGTTGTTCAACACTGTAAATGAATAAAGACCAGAATCCGTTGTCTTCAGGTCACTGATGGTCAGCGACGCGTTCACTCGATTCAGGGACAGACGGAGGTTTGCGTCTCCGTTGTATCTCACATCACTTTGTCCAGAAAGGCATCTGCTCTCGGCGATACGCTCACTAGATATAGAGGTGTTTTTCCAAACTATTACGGAGCATTCCGGCACTTCAGAGAGACCGGTGTATAAAGTAACTGTTCCTCCCACAACTGGTTCCAACCTGGCAACCAGACCTGCAGAAACAGCAATGATATTAACTGTAGGGACAGTCTGGTTTGTGATGCAGGTTAATTCAAGATAAATCAACATACATTTGACTGTTTTTATTACTGGCTCATTAGGAAAATAGTTAATTGAAAATTGATGGTTCACTTCCTGAAGTCCTAACAAATGAGAGGAAGCTGAAATGGGTCTACCTTGATACAAAAGCAACATGTGAGGTTTTCAAAAACGTAACCATATTGTGAAGTTCAGAATGCATATATATTTTCTTTTAAATCCACACACTTATCAGTTCTTGTCTGTTTCAGACAAATATTCATCTGGAGACATCTGGAGACGTTTGAAGAGCAATTTCAAATTCCCAGCTCACCAGTTATCTTTAAGTAATGATCCCCCTCATGAAGTAAAGTGTAATCCATCCTTTCATAATTTCCAGACTGACTTGCTGAGACGTCGTCAATGATGAGAGATCCGGATTTTTCATCCAGATGTAACTTATCTTTTTTATCTCCGTAGTATTCAATGATGTGGAACCATTTCACAGCAAGTATATCTTCACCGAAGAACCAGTAGACCACGTCACCAGCAGACTGTTCAGTTCCATCGCTCAGAGTGATTTTCTGTCCTTCTTGGTTTGTCAGCTGAACAGCAGCTCGGATCCCAGACTCTGAATAAACAGTGCAAAACTCATCAGATCCAAAGAAACCTAGTCAGTAACTACATGATTGAGTTTGGAAACAAAAAACAGACCTCGTCCACAATCAACACGTGGTTTAAACACACTGAACCATTAATAATAATTATAAATAATGTATAACAATGAATATAATAATGTATAATATCCACACAAAAAAATGAATTAAAAAATGCCGGAATGAGTAACTTAATCAGCAACATTTATAAACTAAAAATGATACATAGAAAAACGTGGCAAAAACTATGAGTGGCATACACAAAATATACAAAAGTTATTTTAATGTAAACAAATGAACGAAAAATCTTAGAAAAATTAAAGTAATTGAATTAACCTCTGCCTTATATATGCTTTTCTTTATAATTTATATATATATATATATATATATATATATATAGAATTTATTTCTATATATACAAAAATTGGTCTAAGACTAATGTACAAATTTCAATCACTTTTAAATGTAAATCCAGCATTTTTCAAATAATGTATCCTCAAAATCCTGAACCAGAATAGTGTTAAATGAAAAAAATATATATATAAACTAAATAAAATTTTTTTTATTTCTTTATTAAAAATTGGGTAAAAAAAGTAAACAATATGGATCGTTGTGAGCTTTTTCCGATCTCATGGTGGAACTTCAAATACTTAATGCAGGAATAAATCATTCATACAACTGATAGAAATAAGATCAAACCACCATGTCCTCAGGAAACTCCTGATAAACATGTTTTATTAAGACAGTTGATCGTCATTGTCGTCCCACTGTGATGAACTGCTTTGGGAATCGGCTCAGAAAATCTCATCAGCAGTCCTTGGCTGAGTGGATCATTATCTTTATAAAACATTTCTTCACAAAGAAACGTCTCAGCTAAACCAAATAAAAGTTATTTTATAAAAGTCATCAGTTTTACCTGAAGCCCATACGAGGAGAAAAATCGCCGTCCAGGTGTTGAAACTCATCTCCATTGTTAGTGTTTCTCCGAGCTCTGAGCACACAGACCTGCTCAACACTACCTGTTCATACCTGTTAGATTATCTTGGAACTCGGCCTGAGAAGGTGGAGCTTAACTGAAATGCACCCTCAACAAAATCGAAACTAAAAATCTTCATCATGTTGAATGTGACTGGAGTCTGTTTTTATTCTTTTTATTATAGCAGTTCATTCCTTTTTACCTTTTCTATTCATAGTTTGCCCACATGGAGGGGCAGTGGTGGCCTAGTGGTTAGGGCGTTGAAAGTGAAAAGTGAAAGTGACAACCCTTGTCATTGCGAGGTCACGGCACAGCACACAGTGAACTACAACGAAATTTGACCTCTGCGTTTAACCCATACACACAAGTGCACAAGTGGGCAGCTATTGAAAGCGCCCGGGGAGCAGTGATGGAGACGGTACCTTGCTCAAGGGTACCTCAGGGCAACCCACTGGGGTGGGAATCGAACCCACAATCTGCCGATCCGGGGCAACCCCCTAACCACTAGACCACCGCTGCCCCTTGGCCACATGATCGGAGGATCGGGGGTTCGAACCCCTTCCCAATAGGATGCCCTTAGGTACCCTTGAGCAAGGTGCCGTCCCCATCACTGCTCCCCGGGCGCTTTCAATAGCTGCCCACTGCTGCATGGTGTGTGCATGGGTTAAATGCAGAGGTCCAATATCGTTGTGGTTCACTGTGTGCTGTGCTGTGACCTCGCAATGACAAGGGTTGTCACTTTCACTTTTCACTTAAAACCCATCTTTCTTCTGTCAGCCATCTCACAGTTTTTGCAGTTTTGTGTCACAAAAGTCATAGTTGTTGTGTAACTGATTTCCAGAGGGCAGCGGTGTCCTAGTGGTCAGGGAGTTGGCCACAGGATTGGAAAATTGTGAATTCAAACCCCTTACCAGTAGGTTACCCTGAAGCAGCCTTGAACAAGGTACCGTCCCAGTCACTGCTTCCCGGGCACTTTCATAGCTGCCCCATGCTATACGGTGCATGGTCGTTTCATTGTGGTTCACTGTGTGCTGTGCTGTGACCTTGCAATGACAAGAATAGTCACTTTCACTTTCAACAATGACTTTGGTGACACAAACTGATGATGCTGAATCCCAAAAGGGATTCCAGAGAAGTCCAGAGGAGGACACAGTGATTTTATTCCATTATCAAGTTAAAACAGATGCACTGTAGCCCAATCCACATACTTAGACACTTTACACATTAACATTTAAATTAACTTCCTGCAGCAGCATCCCCTTTGTTTCAACTCGGCACTTTGACTGAGCCACTCCAAGGACAGTGCACTCCCTTCGACTGAACCAGATGTGCACTTCTTCTTTCAGATTTGTCTTCTTCATTAATCATTTTTGCCAGAGCAGAGTGTGAACTAATGGCTGAAGATGCTGGAGTATTTTTCATGCAGAGAAGAATGAAAAAGTTAGATTTACTTCACTTAATATCCATATTGTTTTAATATTTTACAGTGACTATAAATAATAATGCCAAAACAACAAAAACAAAACAACAACAACTACTGCCAAAGCTGCAGACAATGAAGAACCTGACAAAAGAAAAAAAATTGGTTAAAAAATGGGCTGGCGATGCGATGGGCTGGCGACCTGTTGGACACCAGCACCCCCCGCGACCCTGTTTGGGACAAGCGGCAGAAAATGGATGGATGGATGGTTAAAAAAACAATTCTGATCAGAAATATATCTGCAATAATCCTGATCATGTTTAAGATGATACAGTTTATGGTAATTTTATACAGATTTTCATTAATTTTTCTAATTTTTAAAACATTTATTTTCAGGTAATTACTGAATATTGAGAAAAACACATGACAAAATGACAACATTTTTCTAAGGAAAAAATAAACACTATGTGGCCATAAACATAGGGACAGTCCTTATAAGTTTGATGGAGGAGGGCTAACTGAAAATCAGGGTTTAGTAAAGACGTAGTAGACATAGTCTGAGAGATTTTGATCTTGAAAACTACAGACATGTGATCATTCTCAAAGGACTTTTCGGTGTGACAGCATGTAGGACTCTGCTGGGTCTTCGATATCTTTTATCTCTGGATTACCACAAGATGAGTATCGGTCCACACATTCATACGAAGCTTCTTCAGTAGTAAACATTTCAAGTATTCAGATTCTTGGAAGAGCTCACTTGTATATGACGCATTCTTTCTTTGTGAGTTCAAAGTAAATTCATCAACCAAACTAGAGAAAATGGTTAGAATCAAAAGCCATTACTATTGTAGCTACTATAAGATCACTTTTTAATGAGTTCTTTGAGGTTCTTTTAGTGGATGAAACAGAAGGTACTGAAGGTGATGAAGATGCACCTGGATAAAGTTCAACAGCATCTTTGGTGAACATGGTGGTCAGATTTTCTGTTGGGTCTGCAGCCACACAGAAATAGGTGCTGTTATGTTAATAATAATAATAATAATCCTTTATTTATAGTGTGTATGGGTGAAATCTACGACACAACTGTGGGTTAATGGTAGACCTGGGTTATGGTTCCCTGGGTTCTCCTTCTTCGACTCCTCTTTCCAGTGTGTGAGTTAGTGTAGTAGCATTCAAGTCTGTGGTGTTTGTGTTTAATAAATAAAGATTTATTTTTTGTTCATGTTCCTGGTCTGTCTGAGCTGTGTTTCTGTCACACGTGGGGTGTTTTGGGCACGCTAGAGGGTGCTCTCTATCACGTATAAGATTTGTCACAGGAGGTGTTTTGGGTACGCTAGAGGGCGCTCTGTTCTGACTGAGCACACCTGAGCCCCTGCAGGCAGGTGTGCATCATTGGGGCTGACTATTTAAGCCCCGATGAGTCAGAACAGAGCGCGGCTCATTAGGTGGGTTAAGCCTTAACCCATGGGTGGTTTTGGTATGTGTAAACTTTGTGTCTATGACTAGGTATAGGTAACCTAGTATAGATCACTTAGTATCTAGGGTTAGACTGCAGTTCCCCAGTTCTAGGGTTTCGTGTTTAGAACTGCAGTCCCCGTTCCTTGTTTTTGTAAGTGTGACTAATAAAAGTATGTTCCCAACTCCTGGCTCCGAGCTGGCGTCCATCCGGTACCCCGCCACCGTTACAGGAATGAGCCGCCAAAACCGGGACGCCAGGAGCCGAGAGGAGGGTCTGGAGGAGATAGAGCGAGCACTGGGGGTCCTGATTGAAGATCTCCGAGCAGCGCTGCCATCTTGGCAGCTGGGGCAATGCGAGGGGAGCGGTGAAGTGCAAAGAGTAACCGCCACGGAGATCTCGTGACGCCTGGACATGCTGGATCGCTCAATCCAGCTCGCCCCCTCGCTGGAGTACGGCTGAGGGAGTGCTGGCGAGTGAAGAGGGCGGCTCGGGCCCTGGCAGAGGCAATGTTATCGGGGCGACCCCTCGCGGAAGAGGCTTCGTTTACGCCCCTTTCTGAACCGAACCCCGCTCTCCACCAACCGCAACACGGGATACCCGCCTCCTTCACCAATCACAGCGGTCTTTCCGCGGTGACAGCGCTGTGCGCCAACCACAGCGGTCCGTCCGCGGAGGCCCCGCCCTGTGCACCACGCGGTCGGAAGGGGAGAACTCAGCGAAGCCAAAGAAAAAAAAGGCGCGCCTGCGAGGAAGAAGCTTCGCTCGCGCCTCGTTCTTTTCCTGCTTCCGACCAACCACAACGCTGGAAATCGGTGGAACTCGCTGCATTCACCAATCACAGCATCCCATTTGCGAGGACAGCGGAACCCGCTGCATTCACCAATCACAGCGTCCCATTTGCGAGGACAGCGGAACCCGCTGCATTCACCAATCACAGCGTCCCATTTGCGAGGACAGCGGAACCCGCTGCATTCACCAATCACAGCGCCGCATTCGCGATGACAGCACCCAGCACCAATCACAATGCTCCATCAGCGAAGGCGGTGCCAAACCAGGAAGCTACGGTAAGGAAGGCTCTCTGCACAGTTAATAGAGACGTTTTGATAGAGAAGTCTCCCGGCTCAACTGAGCCATTTCAGGCAGGAGTATTAACTGCAAGAGTTCAGGAGTTAGAACACGTTCTACAGGAAGCTCCGAAGGTCTGGCTGTCTGTTCTGGGCGCAGAGAGACAAAACAAAAACATGGTAGTTGAGCAGCTCCAGGAAATGGAGGCGGAGCTTCTCACCAAGCAGCAAGAAATCCGTACACAAAGACTGAATCTGGCCGCCTTGCAAACGAAGTGTAAAAAATTAGAGGAGGACAACGCATCTCTTCAGGCCGTGACACACCAGCTGCAGGTGAGTCACCAATCTCAAATACGTTCCCTACAGGAGGAGAGGGCTTCAGTAAAGGGGGAACTTCAGGAGAAGCAGGCTTGGCACCCTGAATTTGAGAACACAACCAGAGTGAGTAGCAGCAAAAAAGTGGAAAAAGACACTTCCGGCATCCGGCAACCGGGGAGGTTGACCAGGAGGGCCCTTTGCAGCAGCGAGAGGGGCAACAGGGAGTCGACCCCCAAGCCCAGCACTACGAACCAGTCTGCTGCACCGAAGAGGAGGAAAGCTCGGGCACAGAGGAAAATCGAGCATGAGGCTGCAGTAACCCTTCAGGCGCAGGTAAGGAAACACATAAACAGAAAGTACTACCTGAGGCTACGAGGGGCAGCCAAGACTGTTCAGCGATATTATAGAGCTAACCAGAGTATGAGGCAAGAAATGAGGTCTTTGAAGGAGAAAAAAGGGGCTGTCGTTGTTCTACAAGCTGCATTCCGAGGGAGGAAGACCAGACAGACTCTGAAACTGAAGCACCAGGCTGCCACGGTTATACAAAGGGCTTACAGGGCACACTGTGCTCGGGCACGATACTCATACATCAAACAGACTGTTGTTGCAATCCAGCTGAGGTATCGTTCCACACGTGAAGCCAGAAAACAGAGAGAGGAGTTTTTGACATTGCGCTCCGCTGCAATGTTCCTGCAAGCCTGCTTCAGAGGTCAGAGGGTCAGAAGGGCTGTGATCCTGCACCATCAGGCCGCTTCCCTGATTCAGGCTGCGTTCAGAAGACACAGGGAGGTAACAAAGTACCAGGCCATAAGGAGGTCAGCCATCTTCATTCAAAGATATTTTAGGTCCTACATCAGGGGCAAAAGCGAACATGAAAGATTTCAGGTGTTGAGAAAGTCAGCGATACGCATCCAGGCAGCTTTTAGAGGTTATTTAGTGCGAAAAAATGTTAATGCTATGAACAAAGCTGCTGTCATCATTCAGGCTGTTGGGAGAGTTGGGAGAGAGGAGGTTTGGAGGGTGGAGACCGGGACTTCAACAAGGACAGAGGTGTCAAAGGTGTAAACATGCTGCGATGTGCTTGCAGAAGTCAGTCAGAGTGGAGCCGGTGAGGGATCGGGCCGTGTGGCGCAGAGAGGCGAGGACAATCCAGTCCCACCTCGGAGGTGAGCAGATCAGCTGCAGTAATGTTCGGTTTGCAGAACAGGAGGAGTTGCGGACAGGACTCTACCAGCAGCTGACCGAAAGAGCCTCCATGCCACAGGTGAACGCCACGGTCTCGAAGGACCGGAGGAAGGAAAAAGAGGAGACTTTGGCTCAAGTAAAAGGTGAGCGTCACAGAAGGAACAGTCAATTCAGAGAGGGCAGAGAGGTCCTTCGATTCGAGATACACGCTGTGATGGTTTCCCAAAGAAAGGGACTGGGGAGAAGACAGGAACAGAGAAACCAGATCGTAGGCCAGATAACACGGAGAGTTGAGACTCCAACCACTCGGGAGAAGCTGGAGGCTAAAATAGCCACAATGGAGGGGCTATTGCATCAGTGCCGGACAGAGCTGAGACAGGTGCAGGACCACAACATCGCTCTGCAGACTGACCTGAGAGAGGCCCGTTATGAGGCCAGCAAGCTCACCGAGCTAGAAAACCAGGTCAGAGGTATGGAAGGTAAATTTGCCCTCATCGAATCTCTACTCACTTCTCCGACACCAGTGCCTGCTGGAACCCAGAGGGCAAAAGCTGAAACAGAGCATCCGGAGAACAGTCCAGCGGAGAAACGGGTAACGAATGCAGAGAGGGAGCAGCTGCCTTCAGGCCCCCTAGCATCGGCTCGCCCCTGCAATTCAGCAAACCCAGAACAAGGTGACGTTTGGAGGAAGCCACGGGGAACTCCTCAGCGTGAAACCAGAAGCTGGGACACTGCGTCGCCGGGCCCCAAGCGACCAGGAAGTATGACCCAGACAAGGAAAAGGGCAAAGGACACCAGCACGAATCAGTTCAGGGAGACGGACAAGACCAGAGATTCGGGGAGAAGCGACGCGCGGAACCCGACTGACAGGGGTTGTAAGCAGAGTTTAGACTCATTGAAAAAGACTTCCTCTGTGAACCCTGTAACATCTCTGTGTAGCTCCCTTTCAGGTCCTGTCGAGTCCAGGCGTTCTGTGGAGTCAGGCAAAGCCTCCAGGGACTTTAGAGCCGAGTTCAGGCACCAGGCAAAAAGGTGGACGGAACTGCTGGGATTCCCCTCACCACCACCAGCTGCCTGACATGACTGGTCGGAGGTCCTTTAGGTGTTTTTTTTTTTTTTGTTGTGGACCTGACCATGTGTCCCCACAAGGGACTTCTGTGTTATGTAGTCTTGTTGTTTTGGCCTCCCCCCTGGGTTTCGGCTATGTTCTAGCACTTCGGGAGCCGCGCATTTGGGGGGGGGTTCTGTCACACGTGGGGTGTTTTGGGCACGCTAGAGGGCGCTCTCTATCACGCATAAGATTTGTCACAGGAGGTGTTTTGGGTACGCTAGAGGGCGCTCTGTTCTGACTGAGCACACCTGAGCCCCTGCGGGTAGGTGTGCATCATTGGGGCTGACTATTTAAGCCCCGATGAGTCAGAACAGAGCGCGGCTCATTAGGTGGGTTAAGCCTTAACCCACGGGTGGTTTAACGGGTGGTTTTGGTATGTGTAAACTTTGTGTCTATGACTAGGTATAGGTAACCTAGTATAGATCACTTAGTATCTAGGGTTAGACTGCAGTTCCCCAGTTCTAGGGTTTCGTGTTTAGAACTGCAGTCCCCCGTTCCTTGTTTTTGTAAGTGTGACTAATAAAAGTTTGTTCCCAACTCCTGGCTCTGAACTGGCGTCCATCCTGTACCCCGCCACCGTTAGTTTCTCTCAGCTGTAGACAGACAAAGCAGTCCTACGATCCTGCTCAGGTGTCTTTCTCTTCATTCCCCAGTGCGTGTGCACACAACATTAAAGGTAATATAGAAATAACAGAGAAAAAGAACACAGGCTGGATCAGAACTGAAAAACTAAAAAAAGAACACTCGTAACGGGACAAAGTTTACGATAAAATAATTACATAAAACTTTACTTGTTTATACAAATAAAGGCAAAAAGGAGATTACACGAGTTGTTTTAAAAATGTTTGCTTTACTTAATATGCAGGCTGTCTTTTTCTTTTACAGAGCCAACAAATCACACCAAACACTACCACAACAAAAACAGCTACTCCAGCCAAAGCCGCAGGCCATGAGGAACCTGTCAAAAGATAAAAACAGTAAGAAGACAGTATTATACTGAGAAATCTCTCTGCAGCAGAATAATCGAGAGCATGTTTAAGCTGATGCAGTTTATGGAATATTTATGACAATGTTTTAATTTCTTTTTTAATTGTTTTCAGGTAATTTCTGAAGTTTGAGAAACAGACATGACAAAATATCTGAAAGACATGACTCATACTACTGAAGGTGATGAAGACCCACCTGGATAAAGTTCATCTTTGTTGAACTTGATGGTCAGATTTCCTGCTGGGTTTGCCGCCACACAGAAGTAGGTGCTTTTGTCTTGTGCTGTTATGTTCAGAGGAAGTGTGAGGTTGACTTTGAGGTCAGGATTGCTGATTTTGGACAGTCTCTTGTCTCCTCTGTACCAGGACAGAGTCACATCGACATCATTCTTCACGGTACACAGCAGAGAACAGCAGCCAGACTTGTCACGTTTTGTGATTGCAGGTTTGAACAAGTGAGCTTGAAAGTAGGAAGAGTTAAAAAAGAGACACAAACACAACAAGGATTCATAAACAGTGAAAGGATGAGTGTTTAGTCAGGAAAACCCAATATTCAATCCTCAAAGTACGATCAAAATCCCTGAAGAACATAGAGAAGGTTCAACAGAACTCACCATAAACTTTGAGGTGAAATTTTTCAGTTTGGTTCATATTAAAAATATGAAATTTGTGAAGTCCAGAATCCGTTGTCTTCAGATCTCTGATGGTAAGAGAGCCATTGGTTCGATTCAGGGACAATCTGAGGTTTGCGTCTCCGCTGTATTTTATGTCACTCTTGCCCAATAGACATCTGCTCACTGCAACACGTTGGCTAGTTTGGTTGAAGTGCCAAGTTATGATGGAACATTCGGGTACTTCAGAGAGATTGGTGTGTATGGTGTACGTCTCTCCTACACTTGGGTCGACTCCAACAATGTGGCGTCCTAGAAAAGGAAAGATCATTATAATTGCCATCATATTTTATTCATATCATTTATAAATAATATGCATGTTCATATGATGAGCCAGAAAAGGTTTTGTTCTTCCAGTGTTCTTCTAAGGATGGAATTTTTCTCCAGGAAGTTTTCAGTATCTGTATGAGTAACAAAAACTGAATCAAAAAAGTGTGCATTTTTTGCATCTGCATTGTTTTACTTGCTCTTAGCAATGGATCATTATTTTGGACTCCTGCGGACCCTCAAACAATAGAACCATCAACAGGTCTTCAATTTTTTTTTTTCAATTTTCTAAACAAATTTCTGCAGAGACCGATATTCCATATTTGTTCGTTCATCTCTACTAGTTTCAAGCTAAAACTTGTTTTATAGCAGCAGTGCATGGACATCTGGAGCTGCTCACCATAAATAGAGAGAATAGTACTTCTCACATCGACCACTTCATCATTTCCCTTTTTTTCTGGAGTTGATTTGTTTGAGCTCTCAGTAAGTGTTAATCATTTTGGTTGTTGATAGAATAGCTCTCCTGCCAGTATTGTGATGAGTTGTGACTGGTTGTGGAGACTGGTTGGTAATTAATTTACATTTACATTTACGGCATTTAGCAGATGCTCTTATTCAGAGCAATTTACAACAGTGCTTTGTTTCCACATCAGATCATCATCCTGGTAACCAGTTCAGATCAGCTACTGCTGATTAGCTATTACAACCTAAGCAACAAACTAAGAGCCCCGGTGACAAGTATACACATACACTTTTTTTTTTTAAGATAAAATAGGAAAGAAAGAGGAAAGGTTTGAGGTAAAGGTGCAGAATTGATTCTGCTCCTTTTCCTCAAACCTTTGCTCTAAACTAACCTTTTACATTTAACTGGTGATGTCCTCCATGGACATAAACAAAATCCTCTCTCTCATAATCTCCAGAGTCTTCCACTGAGATGTTTTTGATGGTGAGTGATCCAGTGTGTTTATCCAGGTTTAGCCGGTCTTTGTTGGGTCCATAGTAGAGTATATCATCTTTAACTTTCTCAGCAATCAGGTCTGTACCATCAAACCAAAAGATGATGGTGGACTGGTCAGTGGAACCACTCAGGGTAACGTTCTGACCCTCTAGAATGTTCACTGATATTGCAGGAGCAGCTTGAATTTCAGCTTCTGCAATGATGAAACATTTCAAAAACATTGTTTTAAAAACAAACACAGACATTGTTCAGTGTCAACCTCCCAAGCTAATATCTCTCATCCTCTCCATCCTATTATTAAATCATGTGAAAAAGAGTCATCATTTATACGTGATCAGTTTTTTTTATTTTTTTATTTATCACTTAGAGTTCAGCAGTGATGAGCTGGTACCTTGCTCAAGGGCATCTTGGTTCAACCAACTGGTCTGGGATTCAAATCCAAGACTTTTCAGTCCTGGGGCCTCATTCCTAACCACTACACCACCACTATTAGTGCATTAGTTTTTTAATTATTATTATTTTTGTGTGCAATGCACAGTGAACCACAATGCAATACAACCTATGCTTTTAACCCCCCCACACACACACATGCAGCAGGGGGCAGCTATTTGAAGTGCCTGGGGAGCAGTGATGGGGGCAGTACCTTGCTTAAGTTGTACTAGTTTTCACACAATTTAAGATTTTACATTGATTTTATATCAACTTGAGCTGTAAAATGTGCTTTTTTGTTTAAACTGAAAGACAGATTTAGTAAAAAAAAAATATTTATTTAAGCATAAAAAAAATTATTTAAGCCCCTCCTCGAACCGCCACCTTATCGTGGTGGAGGGGTTTGCGTGTCCCAATGATCCTGGGAGCTATGTTGTAGGGGGCTCTATGCCCCTGGTAGGAGCACCCAAGGCAAACAGGTCCTAGGTGAGGGAAGAGACAAAGTGCGGTTCAGACCTCTTATGATGAACAAGAATTTTGGATTACGTTTTCCCTCGCCCGGACGTGGGTCACCGGGGCCTCCCTCTGGAGCCAGGCCTGAAGGTGGGGCCCGATGGCGAGCGCCTGGTGGTCGGGCCTTCACCCATGGGGCCCGGCCGGGCACAGCCCGAAGAGGCAACGTGGGTCCCCCTTCCCATGGGCTCACCACCTGTAGGAGTGGCCAAAGAGGTCGGGTGCAGGGTGAGCTGGGCGGTGGCCGAAGACGGGAGCCTTGGCGGTCCGATCCTCGGCTGCAGAAGCTGGCTCTAGGGACGTGGAATGTCCCCTCTCTGGTAGGGAAGGAGCCTGAGCTAGTGCGTGAGGTTGAGAAGTTCCAGCTAGATATAGTTGGACTCACCTCAACACACAGCTTGGACTCTGGAACCAGTCTCCTTGAGAGGGGCTGGACTCTCTTCTACTCTGGAGTTGCCACCGGTGAGAGGCGCCGAGCAGGTGTGGGCATACTTATTGCCCCCCGGTTTGGGGCCAGTACATTGGGGTTTACCCCGGTGGATGAGAGGGTGGCCTCCCTCCGCCTTCGGGTTGGGGGACGGGTCCTTAGTGTTGTCTGCGCTTATGCGCCAAACAGCAGTCTGGACTACCCACCCTTTCTGGGGTCTCTGGAGGGGGTGCTAGAGAGCGTCCCTCCTGGTGACTCCATCGTTCTGCTGGGGGACTTCAATGCTCACGTGGGCAATGACAGTGAGACCTGGAAGGGCGTGATTGGGATGAATGGCCGCCCCCCGATCTGAACCAGAGCGGTGTTTTGTTATTGGACTTTTGTGCTCGTCACGGATTGTCCATAACGAACACCATGTTCAGGCATATGGATGTCCACATGTGCACCTGGCACCAGGACACCCTAGGCCGCAGTTCGATGATCGACTTTGTGGTCGTGTCATCGGACTTGCGGCCACATGTCTTGGACACTCGGGTGAAGAGAGGGGCGGAGCTGTCAACTGATCATCACCTGGTGGTGAGTTGGCTTCGTTGGTGGGGGAGGATGCCGGTCAGGCCTGGTAGACCCAAACGTATTGTGAGGGTCTGCTGGGAACATCTGGCAGAGTCCCCTGTCAGGACGAGCTTCAACTCCCACCTCCGGCAAAGCTTTAACCACGTCCTGGGGGAGGTGGGGGACATTGAGTCCGAATGGACTATGTTCCGCGCCTCCATTGTCGAGGCGGCTGACCGGACCTGTGGCCGTAAGGTGGTTGGTGCCTGTCGCGGTGGCAACCCTAGAACCCGTTGCTGGACACCGGGGGTGAGGGAGGCCATCAAGCTGAACCTTTTTGGCCAGTGGGGCTCCGGAGGCAGCTGACAGGGACCGGCAGGCCAAGCGGAATGCAGCTTTGGTGGTTGATGAGGCAAAAACTCGGGTGTGGGAGGAGTTTGGTGAGGCCATGGAGAAAGACTTCCAGACGGGTTCGAGGAGATTCTGGTCCACCATCCGGCGTCTCAGGAGGGGAAAGCAGTGCACGGTCAACACAGTGTATAGTGGGGATGGTGTGCTGCTGACCTCGACTCGGGACGTTGTGGGTCGGTGGGGGGAATACTTCGAAGACCTCCTTAATTCCACCAACATGCCTTCTGATGAGGAAGCAGAGCCTGGGAACATAGAGGTGGACTCTTCCATCTCTGGGGCCAAGGTTGCCGAGGTGGTCAAAAAGCTCCTCGGTGGCAGGGTTCCGGGGGTGGATGAGATCCACCCGGAGTTCCTCAAGGCTCTGGATGTTGTAGGACTGTCATGGTTGACACGCCTCTGCAACATCGCATGGACATCGGGGACGGTGCCTCTGGATTGGCAAACCGGGGTGATGGTCCCCCTCTTTAAGAAAGGTGACCGGAGAGTGTGTTCCAACTATAGAGGGATCACACTTCTCAGCCTCCCTGGGAAAGTCTATTCAGGGGTCCTGGAAAGGAGGGTCCGTCGGATAGTCGAACCTCGGTTTCAGGAGGAGCAGTGTGGTTTTCGTCCAGGTCGAGGAACAGTGTACCAGCTCTACACCCTTGGCAGGGTCCTGGAGGGTACATGGGAGTTTGCCCAACCAGTCTACATGTGCTTTGTGGACTTGGAAAAGGCATTCGACCGTGTCCCTCGGGGAGTCCTGTGGGGGGTACTCCGAGAGTATGGGGTATCGGATTCCCTATTAAGGGCTGTCCGGTCCCTGTACAATCGGTGTCAGAGCTTGGTCCGCATTACCGGCAGTAAGTCGAACCTGTTTCCGGTGAGAGTTGGACTCTGCCAGGGCTGCCCTTTGTCACCTATCCTGTTCATAATTTTTATGGACAGGATTTCTAGGCGCAGCCAGGGCGTTGAGGGGGTCCAGTTTGGTGGGCTCAGGATTGGGTCACTGCTTTTTGCAGATAACGTTGTCCTGTTAGCCTCATCAGGCCGTGACCTTCAGTTCTCACTGGATCGGTTCGCAGCCAAGTGTGAAGCGGCTGGGATGAGAATCAGCACCTCCAAATCTGAGGCCATGGTCCTCAGTCGGAAAAGGGTGGAATGCCCTCTCAGAGTGAGATCCTGCCCCAAGTGGAGGAGTTTAAGTATCTCGAGATCTTGTTCACGAGTGAGGGTAGAATGGAGCGGGAGATCGACAGGCGGATTGGGGCAGCGTCCGCAGTGATGCGGGCTCTGTGTCGGTCCGTCATGGTGAAGAAGGAGCTGAGCCAAAAGGCAAAGCTCTCAATTTACCGGTCGATCTACGTTCCCACCCTCACCTATGGTCACGAGCTGTGGGTAGTGACTGAAAGAACGAGATCGCGAATACAAGCGGCCGAAATGAGTTTCCTCCGCAGGGTGTCTGGGCTCTCCTTTAGAGATAGGGTGAGAAGCTCAGTCATCCGGGAGGGGCTCAGAGTAGAGCCGCTGCTCCTCTGCATTCAGAGGAGCCAGATGAGGTGGCTCGGGCATCTGATTAGGATGCCCCCTGGACGCCTCCCTGGTGAGGTGTTCCGGGCACGCCCCACCGGAAAGAGACCCCGGGGAAGACCCGGGACATGCTGGAGAGACTATGTCTCTCGGCTGGTCTGGGAACGCCTCGGGATCCGCCCGGAGGAGCTGGAAGAAGTGGCTGGGGAGAGGGAAGTCTGGGCATCCCTGCTGAAGCTGCTGCCCCCGCGACCCGACCTCGGATAAGCGGAGGAGAATGGATGGATGGATGGATGAAAATTATTTAAGCATCAATACTGGTTTTACTGGGAACACGTAGATCTTTCGATTGCGGTCATTGAGGAGAAAAGTCAGATTTTTATTAAAATCTTAAATTGTTACCTGAGCACAAAAAATAAGTTAAATTCAACACAAAACCTAAAATTTTACATTAAATTCACTTTGTTTTCCTGCTTCCAGTTCCAGCAATTGAATTGTTTACTGAATGTACTTCATCAGGATTCTTATTCAGGGTCTCTGTAAAGGAGCCGGTGTGTCGTATTACAGTAAACAAACACTGCCTGAACATTTGACCTTTACTAAGGAAAAGCAAAAGACATTTATTTACCCCACTACTAGAAAATAGTGAAAAATGATGCTGAAAGTTTATAGAGAAATCTGCCAATAACACTTAAACCATTAAACCTTTTCTATGAGGGGAGTTCTTATGCTTTCCTGCAAGGCGACATATAGAGCAGTTCCAGAGGTTCATCTACAGATCCCAGTTCTGATCTCATCCAGAAACGTTACGATGCATTGACGACACTGTATATATTTTTGAAATCAATGGTCGTTCACATCTTCACCCCTCTGACATGAACTGCTTTGGAAATGGTGCAGAAAGCTCATCAGCAGTTCTCGACTAAGTGGATCATCAGATAGAAAAGAAGCACATCTTCATAAAATCTATGAACACGTACCACCTCTCATCTAAACAAAGTAAAAGTTCTTTTATAAAATTCGTCAGTTTTACCTGAAGCCCATACGAGGAGAAAATACGCCGTCCAGGTGTTGAAACTCATCTTCATCTTTAGTGTTTCTCCGAGCTCTGAGCACACAGACCTGCTCAACACAACCTGTTCATACATGTTAGATTATCTTGGAACTCGGCCTGAGAAGGTGGAGCTTAACTGAAATGCATCCTCAACAAAACCGAAACTAAAAATCTTCATCGTGTTGAATGTGACTAGAGCCTGTTTTTATTCTTTTTATTCTAGCAGTTCATTCCTTTTTACCTTTTCTATTCATAGTTTGCTCACATGGAGGACAAAACCCATCTTTTTTTCTGTTAGCCATCTAACAGTTTTTGTAGTTTTGTGTCACCAAAGTCATAGTTGTTGTGTAACTGACTTCCAGAGGGCAGCGGTGTCCTAGTGGTTAGGGAGTTGGCCACAGGGTCGGAAGATTGTGGATTCAAACCCCTTACCCTTAGGTTACCCTGAAGTACTCTTGAGCAAGGTACCGTCCCAGTCACTGCTTCACAGGCGCTTTCATAGCTGCCCCCTGCTGCTTGGTGCACGGTCCAATTTCATTGTGGTTCACTATGTGCTGTGCTGTGACCTTGCAATGACAAGAACAGTCACTTTCACTTTCAACAATGACTTTGGTGACACAAACTGATGATGCTGAATCCCAAAAGGGATTCCAAAGAAGTCCAGAGGAGGACACAGTGATTTTTGTCCATTATCAAGTTAAAACGGATGCACTGTAGCCCAAACCACATACTTCTACACTTTACACACTTTGGGACAGTTTGGCACCAACAGTTACTTTGACAGTGAAATAACGAGACCTTAAATATAAGTTATCTTGTTGAAAGGAAGGTTCATTTTTATTGCAAAAATTAAAAGCCACTTTTGGAAAGAATAGAGTCGCTAACATTAGCTATTAGTTGTTTATGTTTCCAGTTTTTAGGGATCGAAAGTGCTAAAATCTTAGTTTTTCTCATATTTTTCTTTTTCTTCTTTTGGTGATCTAAAAACTATTATGTGCTGATCACCAGGTTTTCCTCTCTATGGCTCTGTGACAGTCGCATGACTATGTCACGGATGAGGTGTTTTGGGCACGATAGAGGGCGCTCTGTTCTGACTGAGCACACCTGAGCTAATGAAGGCAGAGGTGTGCCTCATTGGGGCTGACTATTTAAATTGGTTAAAAAATGGGCTGGCGATGCGATGGGCTGGCGACCTGTCCAGGGTGCGTCCCCTGTCCTCGCCCTGTGTGCGCTGGGTTGGACACCAGCACCCCCCGCGACCCTGTTTGGGACAAGCGGCAGAAAATGGATGGATGGATGGTTAAAAAAACAATTCTGATCAGAAATATATCTGCAATAATCCTGATCATGTTTAAGATGATACAGGTTATGGTAATTTTATACAGATTTTCATTATTTTTTCTGATTTTTAAAACATTTATTTTGAGGTAATTATTGAATATTGAGAAAAACACATGACAAAATAGCTGAAAACATTTTTCTAAGAAAACAAAAAACCCTATGTGGCCATAAATATTGGGACCATTTAAGTTTGATGGAGGAGGGATAACTGAAAATCAGGGTTTAGTAAAGACTTAGTTGTAGTAGACGTAGTTTGAGAGATTTTGATCTTGAAAAGTACATAGATGTGATCATTCAAAGGACTTTTCAGTGTGACAGCATGTAGAACTCTGCTGGGTTTTCTATATTTTTTATCTCTGGATTACCACAAGATGAGTATCAGACATCACATTCATTCAAGGCTTCTTCAGTAGTAAACATTTAGAGTATTCAGATTCTTGAAAGAGCTCACTTGTATATGACGCATTCTTTCTTTGTGAGTTCAAAGTAAATTTATCAACCAAACTAGAGAAAATGGTTAGAATCAAAAACCGTTACGTTACTGTAGCTACTATACGATCACTTTTTAATGAGTTCTTTGAGATTCTTCTAGTGGATGAAACAGAAGGTACTGAAGGTGATGCACCTGGATAAAGTTCAACAGCATCTTTGGTGAACATGGTGGTCAGATTTCCTGCTGGGTTTGCTGCACAGAGAAATAGGTGCTGTTGTCTTGTGCTGTTATGTTCAGAGGAAATGTGAGGCTGACTTTGAGGTCAGGATTGCTGGTGTTGGACAGTCTCTTGTCTCCTCTGTACCAGGACAGAGTCACATTGTCATCATTCTTCACGGTACACAGCAGAGAACAGCAGCCAGACTTGTCACGTTTTGTGACTGCAGGTTTGAACAAGCGAGCTTGATGGTTAAAAAAGAGACAAAAACACAACAAGGAATCATAAACAGTGAAAGGATGAGTGCTTAGTCAGGAAAACCCAATATTCAATCCTCATACTATGAATCCTCAAAATCCCTGAAGAACATTAAAGTGTTTTAATGATTGTATTTGGGATGGGCTGTGTCCCAAACCTTTACAAATAAATTACTGAGGGCCTGCTCAATGGTCATGCACTGATTACACACACTATCTAGTTGGGTAGTGTGCAGTTTGGAACAGTTACTTTGACAGCAAAATAACACTACATTTTTAGTGTTCTAGTTAAACTGAAAGATTAATTTTAAGTCTTAAACCTTGATTTTAGAAGGAGGATAGTATCTAGCATTAGCTTATTAACCTTTAATTAATTAATGAAGAATGTTCTGGACTTCATCTTTAAATGATAGCACAACTGAAACTCAGTTCTGATGAATCACCTTGTCTCTGTGTTTATGAAATCTCCTGTTTTTGTGATAGCTGTTAGCATTAACTTTTGACGCTAACCATTTTGTTAAATGATTTTGTTAAATGTTTGTTTTATAGTTAACCCTCACAGAACTCCTGTGATCCTGTTCTAATCTCATGTTGTTTCCACATCTGCCTTTTAGTCCTGGTGTTTTCTTCTGCCTCGTTAAAACCTCCCTTGCTGTGTGTGTGTTAGCATTAGCTGCTGCGCTAATCCCCTTTGTTAAATATTCAGGTTCCAGTTAGCCCTGGTTTCTCCTCCGCAGTTTAGTCTGGGAGTCTCTGTGTTTGTTCTCCTTCCCTGTATCTTAACCCTGGTGTTTCCTCTGTTGGTGAAAATCTGCCTGGGTGTTTGCTTTACAGACTGAGCTTCCTATACAGATTGTGGATTCAAACCCCTCATCACTAGGTTGGCCTGAGGTACCCTTGAGCAAGGTACTGTCCCCGTCACTGCTCCCCAGGGGGTTTCAATAGCTGCCCCTTGCTTCATGTGTGTGTATCGCTGAAATGCAGAGGTTGAATTCCATTGTGCTGCGTTTCACAATGACAAGGGTTGTCACTTTCACTTTCTAGAGTCAGTCTACAACACGACTGTGGGTTAATGGTAGACCTGGGTTATGGTTCCCTGGGTTCTCCTTCTTCGAATCCTCTTTCCAGTGTGTGAGTTAGTGTAGTAGCATTCATGTCTGTGGTGTTTGTGAGTTTAATAAACAAAGATTTATTTTTTATTCATATTCCTGGTCTGTCTGAGCTGTGTTTCTCTCAGCTGTAGGCAGACAACGCAGTCCTACGATCCTGCTCAGGTGTCTTTCTCTTCATTCCCCAGTGCGTGTGCACACAACATTAAAAGTAATATAGAAATAACCGGGAAAAAGAAGACAGGCTGGATCAGAACTGAAACACTTAAAAAAGAACACTCGTAACGGAACAAAGTTTACGATAAAATTATTACATAAAATTTAACTTGTGTATACAAAAAATAAGGAGATTACACGAGTTGTTATAAAAAAGTTTGCTTTACTTAATATGCAGGCTGTCTTTTTCTTTTACAGAGCCAACACATCACACCAAACACTACCACAACAAAAACAGCTGCTCCAGCCAAAGCCGCAGGCCATGAGGAACCTGTCAAAAGATAAAAACAGTAAGAAGACAGTATTATACTGAGAAATCTCTCTGCAGCAGTATAATCGAGAGCATGTTTAAGCTGATGCAGTTTATGGAATATTTATGACAATGTTTTAATTTCTTTTTTAATTGTTTTCAGGTAATTTCTGAAGTTTGAGAAACAGACATGACAAAATATCTGAAAGACATGACTCATACTACTGAAGGTGATGAAGACCCACCTGGATAAAGTTCATCTTTGTTGAACTTGATGGTCAGATTTCCTGCTGGGTTTGCCGCCACACAGAAGTAGGTGCTTTTGTCTTGTGCTGTTATGTTCAGAGGAAGTGTGAGGTTGACTTTGAGGTCAGTATTGCTGATGTTGGACAGTCTCTTGTCCCCTCTGTACCAGGACAGAGTGACCTCGATATCATTCTTCACGGTACACAGCAGAGAACAGCAGCCAGACTTGTCACGTTTTGTGATTGCAGGTTCGAACAAGTGAGCTTGAAAGTAGGAAGAGTTAAAAAAGAGACACAAACACAACAAGGATTCATAAACAGTGAAAGGATGAGTGTTTAGTCAGGAAAACCCAATATTCAATCCTCAAACTACGATCAAAATCCCTGAAGAACATAGAGAAGGTTCAACAGAACTCACCATAAACTTTGAGGTGAAATTTTTCAGTTTGTGTCATATTCAAAACATTAAATGCGTAAAGTCCAGAATCCGTTGTCTTCAGGTCTCTGATGGTAAGAGAGCCATTGGTTCGATTCAGGGACAATCTGAGGTTTGCGTCTCCGCTGTATTTTATGTCACTCTTGCCCAATAGACATCTGCTCACTGCAACACGTTGGCTAGTTTGGTTGAAGTGCCAAGTTATGATGGAACATTCTGGTACTTCTGAGAGATTGGTGTGTATGGTGTACGTCCTTCCTACACTTGGATCCACTCCAACAACGTGGCGTTCTAGAAAATGAAAGATCAACATAATTGCCATCATATTTTATTCATATCATTTATAAATAATATGCATGTTCATATGATGAGCCAGAAAAGGTTTTGTTCTTCCAGTATTCTTCCAAGGATGGAATTTTTCTCCTGGAAGTTTTCAGTATCTGTATGAGTAACAAAAACTGAATCAAACAAAGCGTTCATTTTTTGCATCTGCATTGTTTTACTTGCTCTTAGCAAAGGATCATTATTTTGGACTCCTGTGGACCCTCAAACAATAGAACCATCAACAGGTCTTCAATTTTTTTTTTTCAATTTTCTAAACAAATTTCTGCAGAGACTGATATTCCATATTTGTTCGTTCATCTCTGCTAGTTTCAAGCTAAAACTTGTTTTATTGCAGCAGTGCATGGACATCTGGAGCTGCTCACCATAAATTTCACTTTTTTTCTGGAGTTGATGTCATTCTGCTTTGTTTGAGCTCTCAGTAAGTGTTAATCATTTTGGTTGTTGATAGAATAGCTCTCCTGCCAGTATTGTGATTAGCTGTGACTGCTTGTGGAGACTGGTTGGTAATTAATTTACATTTACGACATTTAGCAGACGCTCTTCTTCAGAGCAACTTACAACAGTGCTTTGATTCCACATTAGATCATCATCCTGGTAACCAGTTCAGATCAGCTACTGCTGATTAGCTATTACAAACTAAGCAACAAACTAAGAGCCCCGTTGACAAGTATACACATACACTTTTTTTTTTTTAAAGATAAAATAGGGGGGCAGTGGTGTCCTAGTGGTTCGGGCTTCGGCCACATGATCGGAGGATCGGGGGTTCGGACCCCTTCCCAATGGGTTGCCCTGGGGTACCCTTGAGCAAGGTGCCGTCCCCATCCCGCTCCTCCCTGCGATGGGCTGGCGACCTGTCCAGGGTGCGTCCCCCGTCCTCGCCCTGTGTGCGCTGGGTTGGACACCAGCACTCCCCCGCGACCCCGTTTGGGACAAGCGGCAGATAATGGATGGATGGATGGATAAAATAGGAAAGGAAGAGCAAAGGTTTGAGGTAAAGGATTTGCAGAATTGATTCTGTTCCTTTTCCTCAAACCTTTGCTCTAAACTAACCGTTTACATTTAACTGGTAATTTCCTCCATGGATATTAACATAATCCTCTCTCTTATAATATCCAGAGTCATCCATTGAGACTTTTTTGATGGTGAGTGATCCAGTGTGTTTATCCAGGTTTAGCCGGTCTTTGTTGGGTCCATAGTAGAGTATATTATCTCTAATTTTCTCAGCAATCAGGTCTGTATCATCAAACCAAAAGATGATGGTGGACTGGTCAGTGAAGCCACTCAGGGTAACGTTCTGACCCTCTAGAAAGTTCACTGATATTTCAGGAGCAGCTTGAATTTCAGCATCTGCAATGATGAAACATTTCAAAAACATTGTTTTAAAAACAAACACAGACATTGTTCAGTGTCAACCTCCCAAGCTAATATCTCTCATCCTCTCCATCCTATTATTAAATCATGTGAAAAACAGTCATCATTTATCCGTGATCAGTTTTTTTCTTCATTTATCACTTAGAGTTCAGCAGTGATGGGCTGGTACCTTACTCAAGGGCATCTCAGTACAACCTACTGGTTTGGGATTCAAATCCACGACCTTTCAATCCTGGGGCCTCATTCCTAACCACTACACCACCACTATTAGTGCATTAGTTTATTATTATTATTATTTTATTTTTATTGTGAAACACAACAATGCACAGTGAACCACAATGAAATACATCTGCTTTTAACCCCCCCCCACACACACATGCAGCAGGGGGCAGCTATTTAAAGTGCCTGGGGAGCAGTGATGGGGACAGTACCTTGCTTAAGTTGTACTAGTTTTCACACAATTAAAGATTTTACATTGATTTTATATCAACTTGTGTTGTAAAATATACTTTTTTGTTTAAACTGAAAGACAGATTTAAAGTAAAAAAAAATATATTTATTTAAGCATAAAAAAAATAATTTAAGCATCAATAGTGGTTTACTGGGAACATGTAGATCTTTCGATTGCGGTCACTGGGGAGAAAAGTCCGATTTTTATTAAAATCTTAAATTGTTACCTGAGCACAAAAAATAAGTTAAATTCTACACAAAAACTAAAATTTTACATTAAATTCACTTTGCTTTCCTGCTTTTAATTCCAACAATTGGATTGTTTACTGAATGTACTTCATCAGGATTCTTATTCAGGGTCTCTGTAAAGGAGCCGGTGTGTCGTATTACAGTAAACAAACACTACCTGAACATTTGACCTTTACTAAGGAAAGCAAAAGACAATGACTTACCACACTACTAGAAAATAGTGAAAAATGATGCTGAAAGTTTATAGAGAAATCTGCCAATAACACTTAAACCATTAAACCTTTTCTATGAGGGGAGTTCTTATGCTTTCCTGCAAGGCGACATATAGAGCAGTTCCAGAGGTTCATCTACAGATCCCAGTTCTGATCTCATCCAGAAACGTTATGATGCATTGACGACACTGTATATATTTTTGAAATCATTGGTCGTTCACATCTTCACCCCTCTGACATGAACTGCTTTGGAAATGGCTCAGAAAGCTCATCAGCAGTTCTCGAGTGGATCATCAGACAGAAAAGAAGCACATCTTCATAAAATCTATGAACACGTACCACCTCTCATCTAAACAAAGTAAAAGTTCTTTTATAAAAGTCGTCAGTTTTACCTGAAGCCCATACGAGGACAAGAATCGCCATCCAGGTGTTGAAACTCATCTTCATCTTCAGTGTTTGTCTGAGCACTGAGCACACAGACCTGCCCAACACTACCTGTTCATACCTGTTAGATTATCTTGGAACTCGGCCTGAGAAGGTGGAGCTTTACCGAGACCAGGAGATGCACCCTCAACAAGACCAAAACTAGAAAATATATATTTTTGAAGATCTTTCTAGTGGAGCAGATTATTCCTGTTTCTTTTACAACAAGGCTCTCTGTGCTTTTTAAAAACACAATAGAGACTGAAGAGGATCGACACTTTTGAACAAGAAGATTTGCTCAAATGAGTATAATTTATACAAAAATGGTGGCTACTTTCCCTTTTCAGTTACTGTAACGTTCTGTAAAAGTAACAGGATACTGTCGGTAAACCAGTACAGAGAGACCTATTACTTGCCAAGTGCACAAAAAGTGACCCCACAATGAAGATCTATACTGTGCCCCTCAGTGTCAAATGCTACACAAAAAAAATTAGAAATGCTGGTTTAGTCATCTTTGGCTTCCATTTCTCATAAGAGAGATTTGGAGTTGCCATGACTTTTTCTGGGATGGATTTAGCATGTAATGACAATGCTTTTTTGAGGAGTTTATCAGGACCTTCATTTTACTGCTGATATTTTGGACATAGCAGGAAGCCTGAAAGAAGCACTCCTGTATCTATGTAACCTTGTAAAAATGACGTACTTTAAAATCTCTTTCAAATTCCAATTTTAAGCTAATTGTCTTTAAAAAATAATCATAATTGTGGATACAATTAATTTGATCTTTTTTACTGAGCTCAGTAACTTAACTGTTTTAATTTCCACATGTTTTTTATGAAATAATTTGGGTTTGGCAATCACTGGCTACTTCAGGCCTCACTCTTGGTTCATCACCCAGAGTGGCTCTCGGGGTTCAAGGTAGGCCGCATGAATAGTTCTCCAGGATTCTTGAAGGACGTTTTTGGATGTCAGCTACCTTTTGTTTTCTCTGTGGAGATGATCCCACACTGCTTTTGAAACTGCTCAGGTAGAGACTGTACTGAAAATGAGAAACAAACACTTTGTCCTTCAGGAAGCTCTGGAGAATCATTCCTCAACACCACAGAAACTGGTCTAGGAAAACCCATTACATTAACAATTCATGATATTCAGGTTGTTTAGAAGAAAAATATGAAGAAATGAAGACTGGACAAGAAGTTTGTACTTAAGTTGCAATAATTTTCATTTTCTAATCTGAAAAATTCAGAAAAACTCTACACAATGAACCATAGTTTCTTTCTTAGAGTAGAATAGAGTAGAGTGATCTTTTATTATCCCACGAATGGGAAATTTGGGCGTAACAGGGCTCTTATAAAAGTGACAGGTGTACAGAAGAAGAAAAGAAAAAAAATATAAAAAAATATAAAGATATAGAGAAAGAGGAACAAGAGGAACAGTGTGTGCATCAAACTGATAATTTTGGCTTGTATAGAAATAATGGAAACAATTGTAGATTGCCGTGGACAGTAAAAATGTTTTATTGAGTCACAAAAAAAAAAGTATATATATATATATATAAATGACAGCAATAATGTCCAAACAGGGATATGACAAATTAGGACAGGACACTGAATATTCCCTTTACTTACTCAATCCATCAACAGGTTCATATCAATCACACACTTTAATGGACCAACAGACCAACAAACCTCATTAAGTTACTTCTGTATTTTTCTACTCCAGTCTCTCATATCGTTCCTGTTTACAGCAACACACACCAACTGCTATCAGCACAATAACGGCGGCTCCAATGAGCACCCCAGTCAAAATCCACATCCCGAAGGAAGCTGTTGAAAGGCAGAAAAAGAGAAAGTTATGAAGACCTGTTGTGACATTTCTAAAATATCACTCAGAAACTCGTTGTAGTCATTGTATTAAACTAAAAAGAAAACACAACAACAACAACAATAAAATTACACATAATAATAATAACAATTCCCTGCGATGGGCTGGCGACCTGTCCAGGGTGCGTCCCCCGTCCTCGCCCTGTGTGCGCTGGGTTGGACTCCAGCACTCCCCCGCGACCCCGTTTGGGACAAGCGGCAGAAAATGGATGGATGGAATAATAATAATAACAATAATAATAATAATAATAGCAATAGTAATAGTAATAGTAATAGTAATAATAATAGCAATAATTATTGGAAGAAAAAACACAGAAGAAGAAGAAGAGAAAGAAGAAGAAGAAATTGTGCTTAATTAGTGACATTTTCTTGAATCCTCAAGCATTACTTTACTGTATGACATGGTCATTCCATTGTTATTACGTAGTAATTACATTACATTAAAGCACTGCTCATCCTTGAAGTTGTGAACAGGTGAACCAGAAGGTACTGAAGGTGATGAAAGACTCACCTGGACAGAGTTCATCTTTGTTGAACTTGGTGGACAGATTTCCTGCTTGGTATGCAGGAAAAGTAGGTGCTGTTGTCCTGTTTGGTCACATTCAGAGGAAGCGTGAGGTTGACTGTTCAGGATTGCTGGTGTTGGACAGTCTCTTGTCCCCTCTGTACTCGAACAGCATCACCTTGATATTATTCTTCACAGTGCACAGCAGCGAACAACAGCCAGACGTCATGCTTAATAATTGCAGGTTCGAACACGCGAGCTTGATGGCAGGAAGAGATAGAAATGAGACAAAAACACAACAAGGATTCATAAAAAAAATTTTTTTAGTTAAGCATCAATACTGGTTTTACTGGTAATGCACACATCTTTCCATTGTGGAAATTGGAGAGAAAAGACTGATTTTTATTAAAATCTAAAATAAATTGTTGCCTGAGCACAAAAAATAACTTTAACACAAAGAATAACATTTCACATTAAATTCACTTTGTTTTCCTGCTGATTAATTTCCACAGTTGTATTGTTTCCTGCAGAATGTGCTTCATCAGGATTCTTGTTCAGGGTCTCTGCAAAGGAGCCAGTGCATCATATTACCTGAACATCTGACCTTTAATAAGTAAAAGCGAAAGACAATGACTTACCACGTTAGAAAATAAGTAAAAAACGATACTCAAAGTTTATGGACAAATCTGCCAAAATAACACTTATAAAATAATATAAAATATGAAAATAAACAAACAAAGAAACAACAACAAGTACTATTCAATCATTGAAATTTAAGAGACAATAAATGCCAAAGTGCCAAATGCACAAAAGTCTTATGACAGATCCGGACCCTTGTTTTACTTCTGATATTTCGGAAATATCAGGAAGCTTGAAAGAAACATTCCTGTATTTATGGAACTATGTATTCTTCATGGAAAGACCATCTTCTGTTTATATTTTGCATGGTCTTCAGGTCTGTGGGACCTTTTTTCAGTGTAAATGACAAATGACCGACTTCGAATTCTAATTTTAAGCTAATTGTCTCTGAAAAAAAACCCCACAAATTGCAATTGCAAAATTAATTTTATCGAAAAAAAACTTTTTTACAGAGTTCACACTGTGTTGCTTGTTTTAATTTCCACCTGATTTTACGGGATAATTTGGGTTTGGCAATCACTGGCTACTTCTTACTTTTGGTTCCTTGGCTCTCTGTGTTCGTGGTAGGCCAATAAATAGTTCTCCAGGATTCTTAAACGATGTCTTAAAGCTTTTCTTTGGATGTTGGCTGCCTTTTGTTCTCCACTCTCTGTGGAGATGATCCCACACTGTGACCTCGCAATGACAAGGGTTGTCACTTTCACTTTTTAAAGACACAAGCTGGTCTAGAAAAATACATTACATTAACAATTCATGAAATTCAGGCTCTTTAGAAGAAAAGCGTGAAGAAATGAAGACTGGACAAGCATTTTGCACAGTATTCTTTTTCATTTTAATTAATTTATAATAATCTTCATTCTCTTATCTGAAAAATTCAGAAAAACTACACAGTGAACCAGATTTTATTCATCTTTAGACTTAATCCTTTCACTAGGTGTCCAAGTTGACAATATAGCCATTATTCCACAGTCAGCAGTGATCTCAGATCACCATCTCATCACATATGAGATCCATGATAGCTCTAATTGATGTTTATCACCTCATGATCGTGTTAGCCTTACAATAACATCCTCCACAGCCTCTAATTTTATCAAAAGCCTTCCAGATTTATCAACACTTATTAATTCGCCATCTGGTCCAGAAGAACCGGATAATCTCATTGAATGTTTATAGAACACATTTTGTTCCAAATTAGATAATGTAGCATCGTTAACACGTAAAAGATTTAGACAAAAAAAGCTTGTTCCATGGTACACTAACCAAACATGTGCTCTAAAGCAAAATATACAAAACTAGTGCCTAAATAGTGGCTGACAAAATTAGAATCATTTCACTGCCTGGAGGGAGAACTTCATACAATATAAGAGGGCACTTACATTTGCATGCTCAAACTACCGATTCACATTAATAGAGTCCAGTAGAAATAATCCTAGATTTTTATTCAACACAATATCTACACTCACGAAGAACAATGTAGGAGCTGAAAGTCAGATACCTGTGATGTACAATAGTGATAATTTTATGGATTTTTTTAACAATAAGATTGAAACCATTTGACAAGAAATCCAAAACTAGATCTAGAAAATTTTATCACATTAGTCTAATATTAGCTAGACTTCACTTGCTTCCTGTGAAATTCCACATCGACTATAAAATTTCATTACTAACTTACAAATCCCTAAACAGACTCGCTCCAGAGTATCTCTCCGCACTCTGGAATATTCTTCCAGCTACTGTCCTGGACTCAGACACACTCTCAGTATTTAAGGACTAAAGACTTACTTGTTTAGTCAGGCTTTCAGTAATTAAAAAGGTGCAGATCCAGGGGTTCACGGTACAGAGAATTACAGTAAACTGGGATATTGGTCCTGCTGGCCCACACCTCTCACGCCATCACTCAGGTTTGTCACTCAGGTGGTGTGGGGGGACATCAGTGTCTCAGGGTGTCTCATGTTTGTAATGAAAGACTTCATCATTGTCTTCTTCATGAATCAGTTTTGTGAAAGCAGATTATGAACTAATGACTGAAGATTTTGGAGGATTTTTCATGTAGAGCAGAATTCATGGTTCCATCAATAAAAAGCACCCTCTCAGCACACCACCAACATGTTTCAATTTTACTGGGACGTTAATGTGAAGTTAATGTGAAAGTTTCATTGTATTTAAGTTCAACAAGTTGTAAGGAGAAAGTCTGGTTCAGCTGACCTCAAACATCAACTAAATGTGGTGAACTGCTGAACGAGGGAACTTATTAAGACAATAATTTGTGTTTACTTAGATTTATGAAATAAAATGACTGATTAAAAATGTTGGAAGTTTTCTAATCATCAACAAGGAGGATTAATGTTTGTAATACTCATATCTAACAAAAACATTAACACAAATAAAAGTCTTTGGTGGAAAAAGTCAGGACAGTAGTGAGACCAGCTATGTTGTATGAGTTGGCAATGGTGGCATTGACGAAATGACAGGAGGCGGGGCAGGAGGTGTCAGAGTCAAAGATGCTGAGATCTTAGTTGGGTGTGACGAGGATGGACAGGATTAGAAATGAGTATATTAGAGGGACAGCTCAGGTAAGACATCTTGGAGACAAGGTTAGAGAAGCAAGGTTGCGTTGGTTTTGGACATGTCCAGAGGAGAGACAAGGATTATTTTGGGAGGAGGATGTTGAAGATGGAGCTGCCAGGAAAGAGGAAAAGAGGAAGACCAAAGATGAGGTTTATGGACGTGGTGAGAGAGGATATGCAGGTGGTTGGTTTGAAGCAGGAAGATACAGAGGACCGGAAAAAATGGAGACGGTTGATCCGTTGTGGCGACCCCTAAACACGAGCAGCCAAAAGAAAGATAAGAAGAAGAAGAGGTGGAACAAGCTAAGTAGCAAATTTTAATGTGGCCAAAAAACTAAAATAATTAAAATAATTTTCTCCAAAAATATTCAGCAAAAAGATAATAACCAGATCAGCAGTGTTAAAAAATATAAATGCATCCACATCCATCTGACATTCATTTCTCTTATCTTAAAAAACAAAAACAAAACACTAAATGTCACAAATGTTCAACGTAAACAAAAACTAAATTGTCAAATGAAGCATACTATAAAAGTAAGAGAAAAATAATACTAGAGGTAGGACCAGGAAACAGAAGTTGCTCTGGATAAGAGCATCCACTAAATTCCGTTAATGTAAATGTAAATATATTAGCTGTTTAAAAATGTTATCTTTGCTTCACTTAACATCTATTTTGTCTTTCTCTTTTATAGAGCCAACAGGTAATGATCCCACAAGTCACAATAGCAGCACCAGCTACTGCCAAACTGCCGGAAATGCTGCTAAGGTTCGGCCTGTCAAAATGTAAAAAAACAGTAGAAAAATATTATGATAAGAAATGTTTCTGTAGCAGATTAATCAACAGCATGTTTAAGCTGTTACAGTTTACAATTAAATTCATCATATTATTGTTTTTAATTGTAAAAATTCAATTATACAATTTTTAAAATCATAAGAAATTAAAAGAAGCTTAGATAGACTAAAACAAATAACTTTTTTAAAATTATGAATTTCTAAGGCAAAAAAGCAGCAAACAGTTTATATTACTGAAAACAATTTCTACTATTCATACTGACAATACTGAGTTGTATGAACATTTAAGAAAGTTTCTTGCGGTTTGCAGCACTATTTACCTTAGTTTTTGGTGATATTTGCTACAAGGTTTAACCTTAAGAACACAAGTTACTCAACTTCTATTTCTTTATAAATCAAAAAACTTTGAAATGTAAAGCTCAATTTAAAGAATTTATTTGGGCATACCATCCTTGTGCCTTATTGCTTAAACAGTTACAAATAAACCTACCAGATATATACTTAACATTTAAATTTTTGATTTAAATAAATACTATTTGTCCTGCTAGTTTTTTGCTTTACATATGAGATAAATACGTGAAGAGAAAGAAATGTACGAATGGATGAAGTAAACAAAACTTCAGGCAGCTCCAAACTCAACACTGAACTCTCTCAGCCGTGTCTCTATTGAATCTGCATGCAGGTTCAAACAGAGAAGCCCGTCTAAGCTGTACCACGTCTGACTGGTTGCCTCAACCGACCCATATCCTTCTCAGCTCCAAAACAGCGCAGCTCTTTATACTAAAAGTGAAAGTATGTCTTGTGAAAGCACAGAGCACATTGAGCAAAAATGCTTCTCTGTATTTGACCTGCACATTCTGCAGTGAGCAACCATATCCAGTGCCCGGGGAGCAGTGATGGAGGTGGTACCTTGCTTTAGGGTACCTCTGGGTGATCTATTGGTCTGAGACTTCATCTTGTGACCTAGCCCCTAAACACTAGGCCACCGTTGCCCCACAAAAATCAAGTCTGACTTTATGCAGCTTTCCTCAAAGTTATAACCCCAGAAAATGCAACGCTTTTACCATGAAAATGAGAAGACAGGAACTGCAACACATTTTTGTTTCTACCATACTATACATACATCCCATATTTATTGAAATCTTTGTGGTTGCTAACAGGTAAAAACAAAGCAAAGGATTTCCTGCTGGGTTTGAAGCCACACAGAAGGAGGTGCTGTTGTCCTCTTTTATGAGCCTCAGAGGAAGCATGAGCTTGACTTTGTTGCTGGACAGTCTCTTGTCCCCTCTGTACCAGGATCAGAGTCACCTCGACATCATTCTTTATGGTACACAGCATCGAACAGCAGTCAGACTTGTCATGTTGTGTGACGGCAGCTTTGGATAATGTTTTTTTGGAAACATTAATGCGCTGTTAATGAACTGATGGTAGTGGTGGTCTAGTGGTAAGATACTTGCTACAGACCAAGAGATCACAGGTTCGACTTCCACCTCCAGCACTACCACCATTGGGTTCCTGAGCAAGACCCTTAACCCCAAGAGTCTCCAGGGGGACTGTCCCTGTAGTTAAGAAATGGAAGTCGCTCTGGATAAGAGCATCTGCTAAATGCCCCAAATGTAAATGTAAATATCATTTGCATAATAATTTGGAACGCTGTGTATAATATGAAGAGTAGGGGGCCTAGGACAGACCCTTATGGACTTCCATAACTAACTTTTGCACAAACTGAGGTTTCTTTACTCACGTTTACAAACTGATAACGATTGTTCAAGTATGATTTAAACCTGTTCCTGTTATAACAGCCAGGTTTTCTTGTCTGTGCAGGAAGATGAGGTCGAGGAGGACCAGTAAGGAGACCAACCCTTTTCACTAGTGTTCGAAGCGTTACGGATGGTGAGTGATCCAGCATGTTCCTCCAGATATAACCAGATCGTGTAGCCTCCATGGTATTCTATGACGGTGTTGACTTTCTCAGCTATCATTTTTTTTTCAGGGTCGAACCAGAGTGTGTCAGGGGCAGCAAAAAGGCTTTTGGAAAAAGGTATAGAGTCTCTAAAATTTGAGTCTTTCAATAAAAATGAAGAAACTGACGTTTTAGGATAATTATGGGTTAATATAGACTTCTTTGAATAATAACTTTGGAAAACTCAGTATTAAATAATGTCTTCTCTAGAACCCTCGAACATAAAGCCAATCTCTTTTTGTTTTACAATAAAGTAATTCGTCTTGTCATCATCTCTGCAGGCCGGAAAGCTCCTAGAATCTCCGAACGTATGGAAAAAGCATTGAATATCTCAAATTAGTCCGAAGTCACAACCCACATGTAATGTAAGATGTGAAGCAAGTGTAAAACGGGGCCTATTTCAGGTATGACGAGTTCAAATGAACACTAACCCTATCCCTACCATGAGGTATGATGTTGAAGGAACAAGCTGACTTGCACTGAATGGCGCTGAAAAGTATAATGATTAAAATGAATGTGACCATTTGAAAAATCAACAGGTGCACATTGTTACATATTGTCTATAGGTTATCACTGAGAGCTTCTGCAGGAGGTTCGGAGTATCACTTTACCCCAAACAACTAGAAGTATAAGAGCTTTTCTTGTTTAAAATGAGAGCAAAAATAAAGCAAACTCTATCATGCTTTGTGGCACTCCTGACTGAACCCACTTTGTCTACAAGCGTGTCTCTGAAGCGTGTCTCTGCATGACTAGGTAAATATACAGTGCTGTGCAAATGTTTTAGGCAGGTGTGAAAAAACGCTGTAAACAAAGAACGCTTTCAGAAATGGAAGTGTTCATCATTTATTTTCATCAATCAACAAAATGCAATGAATGAACAAAAGAGAATCTAAATCAAATCAATATTTGATGTGACCACCCTTTGCCTTCAAAACAGCATCAGTTCTTCTAGGTACACTTGCACATGGTTTTTGAAGGAACTTGGCTGGTAGGTCGTTCCAAACATGACTGTGTTTCAACCTCCGTGTGATGTTGATGTTCATCAGTACCTGTTTGGTAAAACTGGTTGATCAGACACCGACTATAATCCTACAGAATCCCTGACTTTGTGCAAGTGTACCTAGAAGAACTGATGCTGGTCTGAAGGTAAAAGGTAGTAACACCAAATATTGATCTGATTTAGATTTTTCTTTCGTTCACTCACTTTGCATTTTGCAAATTGATCAAAAATAAACACTCATTATTTATATTTCTGAAAGCATTCTTTGTTTACAGCATTTTTTCAAACCTGCCTAAAACTTTTGCACAGTGCTGTATCTCTGAGCCAGGCTGAGCTCTCGGTCATCATCTGTGTCCGTATCTTTGTGAGAGCCGGCAGCGTGAGAACCTACCGAATTTGAATGTTTTTATCCTACCCGCAGCCCATTCACAATAAATTTATCCTGCCAGAAAAATAGGTTTTCATAAGATATCACATCTTGATTTTTCTTCCCATTTCAAGAAGCCATTTCACTTGGTTCCTTCGCACATTTACACCAACATTTTTCAGTTGGATTCATCATGGAACTAAAAAAGATCATCAGGAAATTCAGCTTTTGTTTTTTGATTCAATCTCACTTGTTCATAAATTTTAACCAGCTTTTAAAATTTTAAATTTAAACATGACCTCCATTTTTGCCTTTAAGCCTTAAGTAGCAACCGAAACTAAAAAAGCTCCATTGTGTTGAACATGACAGGAGAATAAAATGTGAAGGAACTCACAACACATTGTTGCAGGTTTTTTCTTTTTTCCTCTGAATTTGTCACAATCTGTGATTTCAGATCCTTGGGCAAAATGTAATACGAGACAATGTGAAACGTAAGGAAAAAAAGATTTTTTAATGCGACACGTTTTTAACCGTTGAGAGTCAGAATCTGTCTCAGCACAGCTACAGTGAAGAGCAGGAGGTTGTGTGTTATTCTTCCGCCGTCCCCGTTCCTCAGGTCTGTTTTGTGATGTGTAGACGGTCTCGCTTCAGCCAGAAATGAAAAGTGGAAAAAAAAAACCCAGAAATAAATAAATAAATAACCACAAAAAATAAAAAATAGAATTAAATAATAACAAATGCTTGCAGTTGATTAACTGGTTAAAAACAGATATTATCCTCATGCTTCCGTTTGCACTAGCACTAGCCCCACATTTTTATTCCATTATTTTTATTTTTTTCTTTTCATCGCCTGGTTTAATGAGAAATAGTTAAAACAAACAAGCAAACAAACAAACAAAAAGCCATTATGGCCATTTATACACATTTAACTACACATCTGTTACACGTGTACATACCTGCTTTTACCTGCTTTTTACCTGCTTTTCATTTCTGCTTCTATCAATTGTTATTTTAGAATATGTTATAGAACTTTATACTTTAGAATATTATATTTTAGAACATTATTTTAGAATATTATGTTTTAGAAGATTAGATTTCTGAAGATTATATTTTAGAATATTTATTTTTTATATATTACTTAAGAATATAGTGTTCTAGAGTAGAAGATTTTAGAATATTTAATTTTTTTAATATTATATTTTTGAAAGTTATAGAATATACATGTCCTAGTCTGTACAGTGACATGTTGATTTATTTTGCACTCTTATTTATTCTAGATTTATTTTATTTTGCTTTCCTGTATTTTTTATTTGTCCTCTGTTATTTCTAATTTAGGAGCATTTCAAGCTGCACTAATCTAATTTGTAACATGTTGGAGTGGTGTGGTCTAGTCTAGGTCTTCCCACCTCTGACAGTCAGCTGTAAATGGGTTTTATGGCTGATGAGAGGAATGAAGCAGGTGTACCGTCCCTCATCGTTTTTCATCACCGGACTGAGTGTGATGGAGAAGTTTCCTTCCTTCCAGAGTTTTGGGAAACCTTTGATTCTGTCTTTAAACACTGGTTCCTGTTCGTTTAAGAACTCTTTACTGTCGATGATGTCGTACACGGTCTTGGTGTCGCTGTATCTCCAGAAGACAGACACTTTGTCCTGCAGTTGATAATTATAATTAATTATATTTGAACAGCACAAGGTTATACAGTCTCCCTCAGTGATGTATATTTCCTCCAGGGACACTGAAATACAATAGAATTCAAATCAGAACTATTCAGACACTGGAGACAAAGTGAAATAAGTGAGACTGTGTTGCGTTGGACTGTCCAGAGAAGAGACGAGGAGCATATCAGGAGGAGGAAATTGAAGATGGAGCTGGCAGGAAAGAGGAGAAGAGGAAGGACAAAGAGGAGGTTTGTGGACCTGGTGAGGACACTCAGGTGGTTGGTTGATTGAGTGAAGATGTAGAAGACAGGAAGAAATGGAGATGGATGAACCACTGTGTCCTCTAAATGGGAGCAGAAGAAGAAGAAGAAGAGAATTCAGTTACTGAGTGTTTTATCCTCACCCTTTTCATACAGCAGCAGCAGCAGCAGCAGGCAGCTGAAGAAGCACCTGTAGGAAGACAGAATGAGCTCAAAAGCCTTGGACAGGGATTCTCACGTTCTTTAAAGTGACAAATAATTTCAAATCCTCAAGATTTTGTTTAAGAAAAGATCCAAACTAGGATTCAGGGGTGACCAGTGGCCAACGCATGGTCTGATGCTCCATTTTCTGAAAAACATTTGGGTTTTCTGAAAGCGTAACCATGTGCCAACCATGCTGTGTTCAGGGACAAAAGAAAAATCAGGCTGCTTTTAATGCCAATTTGCAAGGCTGAGGCTCATGAGCTTCCTCCAGGTCACATGGAGCAAACTGCACCTGTTCAAGCCCAGAAACCATGTACTGACACTGACTGCTGACACACACGTGGTGGGGATTGTAGACATGGATACAGACAGACACACACACACACACACACATATATATATACATATATGTGTGTGTGTGTATATATATATATATATATACACACACACACACACACATAAGCACTCTTAATACATATATTGAAGTCAATGCACGTGAAGTTTGATTAAAGGCATTTTTAATCTGAAACTCTGTACGAACCTGCGTCTATCGTGTACCATGGAGCTCCCGCTAAGATCCAAGTGAAACTATCAATCGTCATTCATTTGATTGGTCGAGAGATGCACCACGTGACACCACGAGAATTCTGGGAAGGGAGTCTGCTGCGCGAAATGAGCGAATCAATGTGCGCCGCTCGCTTTGTAAACATAACAGCTTATCTTAGCTTAGCATAACATAGCTTAGCTTAACTCAGGTTTAACCTCATAGACAGGCTAAACACACAGTAATTGAGAGCCACTTCCCAGGGGAATCGTTTTGAAAGCCACCTCTGATGATCTTCCCGTGTAAATTCGGGTCGTGTCGTTTTTCTCCAGCGCTTCGTTAAACTTGTTAGCATTAGCCTTCGCGCAGCTGCGCACTGCACTCAGAAGCCCTGTTCGTTTTTCCAGTGAAATTAGGAAACAATGCGCTAAATGGGAGCTTTTTGTGGGAGCACGTCCAGAGGAGAACCAGGAGGACGAGGCTAAGGTATTAGCTTTCAGCCTTCATCGAAGTAGAGCTTTAAAAGCTCTTTTTTTAGCCGAACAGGCCTAAACAGCAGCCTTTAACGCGTTATTTCTGTGTAGAACTTCTCTCAAAGTCAACAACATCTCTGTTTCGTCTTCAGATGGGAACTCCTTTTAAAATCCCCAAGAAGAAGCAGACGGTGGATTCCCCAGGCCTTCATATGAAGTCTCCTCTCTCCAGAGTTCAGGAGCATCATCCTTCAAAAGTGTGTCCTCTGGTGATTTCTTCCTTTCTGTTTTATTAGAACTGCAGTCAAGGGGATCTCCCTCTCTAGAAGAGGCAGGAAACACAAAAATCTTCCGCTTAGACCGTAAAAGGTCCCCAACGCTCCTACATCTCTCATTAGGCTTTCACAATATCTCGTTTCATCTGCAGAAAAGACAGTAAACTTACCTTTAACATGATCACATCTTCAGGGAATCGAGGAGTTTGTATGAAAAAGTCTGATTAGTGTTTATGAACAAGTTCCCAGGATCGCATTCCCAAAACAGTGGGATGCCCTTGAGCAAGATACCTTCCCCACTACTGCTCCCCGGGCACTTTAAACAGGTGCACCAAAACAAACATCAAAATTCATTCTTATGTGATCATTTTGACGCTAAGACTGGCAAGAAATGACCAGGTATTGGCCTTCAAATGCCGCATCAGTTTGTTCCCTCTTCTTTAAAGCTCTCTTGAAGAAAGGCAGCCTGGACATATTTAGAATCAGGGGAAGGTTGTGCACAGTTTTCTCAGAACTATATAAGCAGATGAGGAGCTTTGACATCCTGCGACTCATTTGTTGTGGTGTTTCACTTGGTTGCTACTCATGTTCTGGGAGGTTCCTTGATGACTCGATTCAGAAACAACATGATAATAAGGAGGTTCTTGATGAATCGGTTTAGTTATCGCAGTTGTTTTGTGTGGCAAATCTGTAACTCATAATTCATCCAAATTCATCCTTTCATGACAGTTTTTCTGGATTTATGTTCCTGTAAAGGCTCGAAACATGTAAAGGATCTCTTTTCTGATGGTCTACCCTGAATTGAAACCTGTTTGATCCCAGATGAGAGAAGAGTCTGTTAATAAACCGATTGGCATCGCAACCTGTACAATTGCAACGTTTTTGTCCATGTTGTTCAGCCCTGTCTCTTTCTATTCACTCATGAATTTCAATTTAACCCCACATCTCCTGTTTTCCAGCCAAGCTGGACCCAAGTCCCGTCGAACGGCGAGCTCAAAAGCCGCTCCATCAACGGGAGAAGTGGCTTGAGGCCTGATCGTGCTGGAGAAGACAGGTGAGGAGTGAAAGACTCCAGCTAACCGCTCATTTTGTCATAGTTAGCTTCCTAAGCGCCGTAAATCAACGCTTTTACACATTCGCAAAGAAAACTAAACACTTTAACGACGTTTTTTAAGAAATAATTTGATTGTATTAAATATAAAACATGTTTTTGCAAACTGGGTTCACACTCTCCACCACTGGGTTCAGCACAACTGGGTTAACGCTCTCCGGATGGGTAGTTAACGGGTTGCTGCTACCATGTCCAAGAACTTTCTTCTTGTGACACGGAGGAGGCCAAAACTAGCCCTCGCTCTCCCAGTGTTGGGGTGTTTTCTAATGGAGGGGAGACCTCACCAGTGCCAGGCAGACTAAAATTAGAATTTAAGATTCTCTTAATTTGTCACAGTCAGCAGTGAACAGAATCCCAGAGTCATTCTGAGATTTCACAAAACGTGAAAAGTAAAGAGAACGGGTTCTGGAAAGAACATCGAGAGGAAGTGTAATAAAAGCACTAATCCGTAACATGTTGAAGTAAAAATACTGGCGTCAGCATCATCTGGGCTCTCTGAGCTTTAAAAAGTTAGTGTTGGGCCTGAACGGTCCGATTAATATTAAGAGTAAAGCTCACTACAAATGTAAGATGTTTTAGTCAGCGGTGATCATTTTATGGAACGATTTGATTCATGATCAATCCTTTAGTGGACTTTATTTCTTTTGAGAAATCGGTTAAAAAGTTGCCACCAGGTGGAGCTCTTCACACGTTTATGTTGAAAAGAATGTTCTCAGGTCGCTCTCCGCAGCAGGGAATGACACAATGAGACGTGACGGCTTTTCCGCTTGTTACGGTCAGGCGGTTTGAAGTCGGCGCAGGATGTTGTTTGCCGTTTATTAGTACCATAAACTCACGTAATGAATGTGACTGTTGCATTTCAGGTCCAGCTCGTCCCCCCGGCAGAAGCCACAGGTGAACGGGACGCCCGCGAAGGCGGGAGAAACCTCCAACGTGCGGTCAGTGACGCGTCCCACACCCAAAAAAATGGAGGATAAACATGAAGGGATGGAAAAAAGAAAGTGGATTTGTTCATATACGTATATATGCCGATATTCTAATGTTTTTCAGATGGAGGCCCAAGAGAGCATCAGACACTTTCTGTCGAAGTGATGGACATGAGGACAGACCTGCTGTTAAGATACAGAGAAGTGAGTGCTGAGGACACACTAAAGCCAATCACAAAAACACAAAAAAAAGCTCCAAACCGAACAAACCTGGCAAAGAGAACGAGCACCAAACCCAAGGACTGTTTATGTCTTAACCGAGCAGAAATGTAGCAAAATCAGTTCCTCGCTACGGGCTGGATCACGTTCAAACCTTCATTTGTTGGGACCTGTTTCCTCACATCATTCAGCGGAGGAGAAAGCTGAAACGGGATATTCTCTGACGCAGTGGCTGCAATCGTTTCCGTCCTGCCGCAGGTCGGAGCAGAAAGCTTTTAAGAAGTCAGATGGTAGAACGTCCCCTCTTTCCGTTACTCAGAAACGTCTTCACAGAACGTTCCCGGCCACTTTAACCCCTGCCGTAGATCACGAGAACGAGGGACGTCCCGTTCAACTTTCAGCCATTTCTTCACTCAAAGGCAGCTTTTTTGAGCGTTTTTTTTTCTCGGTGCGCACTCGTTAGACGCGAATGCGTGCTGCTCCTGTTCCACGTGGCCTCCAGACACACTATAATGTGTTGAAAAGTGACGCAGCTGAAGCTGAATTAAAGCTTGGCTTCAATATCTGCGGTGAATTATCGCGTAACTAACGAGGGAGAGCCTGTTTGCAGCCGCCGTTGCGGACTTTAAAGACCTCCTAGAGTTGGAAATGCTCTCTCACGTTCTTTCTTTTTTTCTCACCCCCTATGCTCCATCTTTTAGTGTTTCCCTGGCAGCGTAGCGCTGATTAAGGAACTCCGCTTTATAGGCTCGTTTAAAAGCCTCTACTTGTTTCTCTCTTGGTTCGGGGCCAGGCCCCAGGATTGCAAGATTGTGGGTACGAATCTGAGGTACCCTTGAGCAAGGTACCATCCCCATCACTGCTCCCCGGGCGCTTTCAATAGCTGCCCCCTGCTGCACGTGTGTGAATGTATGGGAGTATTAAATGCCGAGGTATAATTTCGTTGTGTTTCGGCGCGTGCTGGGCCGTGGTTCACAATGACGAGAATGGTTTCTTTCACTTTCACTTTGTTCCACCAATCTGTTCTGTAGATCAGCAGTTGAATTATTTGTTCTAAATTTATGCGTTGATTGGACGACTGAAAGGAACATGGTAGGGTTACTCTGACACTCCATTAAAGTGGATTCGCCTCCTTTTCTTTGCAGGATTCGGCCTCACGGAGACACCGAAATCGGAGGAAGACGAAGACGGGGACACGGAGGCCGTTTCTCCAGCGAAGGAAGCGAAGGGAAATGAGGTCCGGCCGAAGACGCCGGTCAGAAGTGTCTGTTCCAGTCCTGCCGGACGAGAAGTGAGACTGCGTGTCGTTTTAATGCGGGCCACATCCACCACACCGTACACCGATTCGTCTTTTGCATTAACACTCAAAAAATCAATGGCTCTGTTCCTGCAGATCGAATCTCTTCAAGTGAAACCCTGGAAAAAGCTCAGATCTACCAAGATTTAATACATTTACACAACAGATCAGACAGAGATGCTCTGAAACCACTTTTTCTCTTCTGATTCCACAGCTTTTACGAATCTGCCAGTACAGATATCAATCAAATTTACAGATAAAAACAATACCTAGAGATGCATTTGCACAAGAAATTTTAGTGAAAAGTTATTTTAGATTCAGGCCATATGAAGCAGTTCACTCTCACATTCAGAGTAAGGCCGATACGGACAACCCTGGATTTCGGTTACTGTCCCAGCTGTCGCGAGCGCGATATGGCTTATTATTTATTAAGAAGACAAGGGAGAATAATTCATGTTTCAACAAGCCCTTGATTTTTTAACTTTAACACTTAAGTCTTCCGTCTTTGCTCCTCAAGGCCGCAGAGTTAAAAGGGATTGGTGCACGGGCTTCGGATCGCCTCACGCAGGAAACAGTGGCGGAGAAGAAGCATGTGAGGACCCCGGGAGAGAAACCTGCCCTTTCCATGCCTGTCAGAAAAGCCGACAGCGACTGCTCCTACTCCAGGAGAAAGCTCAAACTGAGACTTTCTGCCAAGACCTATGCGAGAATCAAACAGGCCTCCACAGAACCCAGTATGTAGACCTTCTTCCTTTACAAAAAGCTCTGGTGCTTTGGGTCAGTGATAATCCTTTTTATGGGGATTATATATCTTAAAGTTTATTCAAAATACTATAGAAGTTACTCATGAGACTCTAAAAAGTAGTTAACCTAAAAGGGCTCATTTCATGGAAAGATGAAATTCTCTTCCTCTTCTAACCCTCCAGCACAAATCTGTGAGACTGATAACTCCCCATAGCTACAAAAACAACTCCTTATAAGGACGTCCCAGTGCTGTGTCTGGAAGGTCAAGGATTCAGGTAGCACACTGAGCTTTATTGAACCTTCCTGCCAAACAACATTTTGAAAGAGGTTTAATCTGTGTGAAGTTATTGAAATTTAAAAAAATGTAAGTTTTTAATCTCTTTTTTTAAATTTTTTTATTAGAATTGATTTTAAATGAAGAAAAAATTCATAATATAGGAGTTGTTGCTGGGAAACAAAACGACACGTTCCTAAAGCTCTTGAAAAAATTCTTCATGGTACGCGTCTTTTTCGATCTTTTGTTTAATTTTCAAACGTTTTTAAGCTTTAAACCGGAATGCGGATTTTATAACAAACGGGTGAACATTTACCAATTTCTTTCCCCAAAAAGGCATTAAAGTTTTCAAAAGTGCTCTATTTATGCTGCAAAAAGTTTTTAAATCTCTGCCTACAGTTTAGCGCTGCCTACTCATTGCAATGCTAGAGACCTGGATTACTTTTTTGAATGAGGCAGACAACAAAACGGCCAATCAGAAGAGAGGAAAGCTATATATATATATATATATAGCACAGAAGTTGGGTTTTGTCGGACCGAATTGGACCAAAACATGCAATATGAGCCCTTTTAATATTCATGTCCCCTTAATCAGCCTCTACTTGAAGGATTTAGGACATGTAGGTGAAGAAATGGTCTCAGAGCTGAGAGTGGAGGAGGATTAGTGTGAATGACTTCCTCGTGGGATGATGATGATGATGATGAGGATGATGGTTCATTCAGCACTGGGTGATGCTGGAGTGAAGGAGAAAAACCCCTCAGATTAGTGCAGCTCAAAGCCCAAAGCCTCTCACTGCTGTGTTTACTGGACACCAGCTCAGACACACTGGCCCGCCCCTCACTTAACCTTCAGGAAGTAGAATCCGGTTAAACCGACGGTGCACCAGAGCTGGGAACATCAGGATGTTTTTATCATCAGAAATGACAGTAATGAGCATTGAGCCCCATCATTTCTTCATTTTTCCTTTCAAAGAGTTTCTAATATCTTGTTGAGGGACAGTTCTCCAGATCTTCCTGAAGGACAGGGTTGTTGTCTCTCATTTTCAGTCCAGTCTCTGTACCTGAGCAGTTCTCCAGATCTTCCTGAAGGACAGTGTTGTTGTCTCTCATGTTCAGTCCAGTCTCTGTACCTGAGCAGTTTGATAGTTCTGTGTTGGTTAATCCACACAGTGATCTACACAGTGGTCTAACTTAAGACATGATGCAGTGCAGAAACAGGTGTAGGTGATTCCAGATGACCAAAAGACTTGTTTACCGATGATGCTGAGTGCGTGGATCCCCTTTATCTAGAACCTAATCTTTAGGACACATTGCAGAAAAAATGTGAAGGGTGTGAAAAGGCGATTCTCTATTAAAATATAATGAAATTGTGAAGAAATAAAGAATTGTAGTGTAAAGTAAGACTGTTCTTTTAAAAAAAAAGTAAATACCTACAGTTTTCAATATTGATCGAATCTGGGAAGTTTAAAAATAACGAAATCTTTCAGCTTAATAGCTCAAACCTAAAAACTGCAGGCCTTGCAGTCAAAATACTGCTTATAAAATTCGCTATTAAATCTCCCCCCCAATTTTGTCAGCCCTAGTGTTATTTACTTTTGACGACTTTGAATGTTTAGCTCTAGCAGGTGTACAAGTGTGACTGCCTTCTCTTATATTGCTCTTTTTCTTCCATTTAAGATCCCAATCCTACAATTATCGGGTGAAACGCCAGTCCGTCTTCAGGGCGGAAGTATGTGAACATGTCAATGAGGTGTTTATTTCAGTCCATAGACGCACAGCTCAGTTCCGCTTCAGCACCTTTCAAATCCTTCTCATTCAAATCCTGTGCCTTCTTACTGCGGCAGGACAGGGGACACCTCCAGGGGCAGCAGTGGACGTAGAGAACAAGTGGAAAGATCGATGGTGGATAACAAGGCAGGCATGAGATAAGAAGATGAGAGGTGTAGTGGAAGTGGGGGCACGTCGAGGACGGAGAAGAGAAAGGGAATAATGGAAGGGGACAGAGCGCCAAAGGAGGACGGAGACAGTGAGCAAAGAGAAAGGAAGAAGAGGAGGATTAAACATGTCCTGGTGTCTCCTTAAAAGCCCATTAAAGTGTCCGGTGGGAGCAGCCATTGGTCCATGAATATGTTTGTGGACTTGTCCTTTAGCTCTCTGTGGCCATAAGGGGGCAGTGTGGTGCTGCAGCTCCAGTGTCCACATTTAAAGGAAACATTTTCAACCAGAAATTTCCAATTTATCTTAAAAAAAAACAAAAATCAGCAAAATTTTCTCGACGAAATGTCACACATGGTGTTTTCAGATGGAAAACGGAGAGAAACTTTTTTTTTTATACAGAAGGTTAACATTGGTGGATCGCAGGAGTGATCTGTGAGAGACTGTTACCAAGATGAAGGGAAAGTTTACAGGATGGTAGTGAGACCAGCTATGTTATACGGATTGGGAACACTGGTGAAAAGACAGGCGGCGGAGCTGGAAGTGTCGCAGTTTTACATCAGGAGGGATGAGATTGGACAGGATCAGGAAGGAGAACATTACAGGGACAGCTCAGGTTAGACATTTTGGAGACAAAGAGAAGCAAGACTGCGCTGGTGTGTGCAGAGACAAGGAGTAGATCAGGAGAAGGTTGCTGAAGAGAAGAGAGAAGGACAAAGGAGGTTTATGAATTTGATGAGGACACACAGGTGTTCGGTGTGAAGGAGGAAACTGCAGAGGACAGGAAGAAATGGAGACTGCGAACGGGAGGAGGTGAACGAAACATGGCGAACACCTTCACTCTTAAGGGTTTAAAAGTATGATTTAGGCCCGAACCTTCTGCAAAGGGTCTCATCTCAGGTATGGGACTTTCAGAACCATTTCACAGAGAAAAGTGAAGGAGCTTCAGACGTCCGGTTCCATTCGCCACCACTGTGGACTATTCTGGCACGGACAGTTCCTCTAGAAAAAACAAACCACTGTGACTTTGTTTACTTCTTGTCCGACTAATGGAGCACTTTCTTATCTAAACACTCTTCCAGTGTGTATTTACTCCTGGGCTGTGTTTGTCTTGCAGTTGTTCTCTCCAGCGGTGATGAAGACGAAGGAGGAAACGAGGGACATGCTGAAAAACTGGGCAGAGCGAGTCCTCCGCTGAATAAAGATGCGGACGTGAGTGTTTGAAGTGTTTAAACACTGCCAGTAACGTACAAAATTAATTATTTAGCCAACAGGAGCTCGGAACCGACACCAACACAGAACTGTCACATCTGTGTGCATTTTTACATGCAGGAATACATTTTTGCGCCTATAGTGTTGATTAGCATGACATATTAAGGACGTCTTTAATGGAGGAGGGGCTTCGTGATTAAAAGGAAGACGAATTGCAAGCCAGCGTATATTGTTTCCATTCAAAAAAACCTGCTTGGGTTCTCAATTTTCAATTTTTTCTGGCCTAAAAGATCCGAAACATTCAAGATTTGGTGCCCAGAACCGCTGGAACCCAGAACTAGCTAAATTAGTATCGTCATCCCTGAGAAAATTGGGAAGGCTGGCTACTTCCCAGGGTCCCGGCTGCATGAGAACCTTTACATTTTTGTCTGAATTTTAATTCTTGCAGTGGTCTAGTGGTTAGGGAGTTGGCCCAGGATCAGAAAGTCGTGGGTTCGAATCCCAGTAGGTTGCCCTTAGGTACCCTTGAGCAAGCTACCGTCCCTGTCACTGCTCCACGGGAACTTTAAATTGCCACTTTTTCTTATATAAAAGACTTGAGTTTAAAGTTGTTGGAGAAATGAATAAAAGACTTTTGCCAGTTGCTGTAGATTTTGCGTAGAATGACTATAAGTCCAATTCATTGCAGCCAACATTGCGGCTCTCGAAGCAGAACCATACTTTCCTGTCTTTTTGAGCAACTTTGCATCAATATCCAGGTTCTCGATTGTGGCACCAACGCAAGAAAGTATAGTTTCCAGCAGCTTAACTTCAGAAGGGCCGTGGGAGAACTTTCCCTAGCGTGACCAGTCAAAGCTCATGAGATCAGCGTACGGGCGTGCGATTAAAGTTAGCAAGTCGCTTGTGCCAGTCACAGCTGGGGGTGTCCACCTGCATCGGAGGAGTGCGTGTAGGCGAAAGCAGTCTTAGGAAAGGGGGATGAATTGAGACAGAGAGAGAAAATGGACTGGCTGCAGTACAGCGAGTACGTTCTGCACCAGTCGTCTGCGGACCAGTTGTTATTTTCCTCGCAGAACGGTCTGGTTGGGTCGAGCGCCCGTCACGTTCATACAGATCAGCACGATAAGTCCGAGGTGCGTTCGGGAGGATTGGATGAATTGAATTTGAAGGCGAGATGCTTTTGATTTGAGAGGAATATGTTTTGGCTTGCTTGGCACCTTTTAATGGAAGCTTTGGCTGAAAGCTCCCAAACCAGCCGGAATGTTTAGCATGCGTTGGGGATTTAGCGCAGAAGGTTTTGATGGAAGGCTGCCTGCTAGGCTGGGGCAGGATAATCAGCCCGAACTAAAAGATACCAGAGCTCTTGAGTGGGATATAGGATCCCTCTTGGAAGAAATTGGCAACACTTTGCTGGCTTTTCAGTTCCAATGAGCATGTCTTCTGTTAGTCCTCTTATTTGAATAAAACAAGACAGTTGCGGTGCTGGATTTTAGGCTCTCCAAACGTGTGGGTTTTGAATCCCACCTCTTTGGAGCAGCCATGATTATAGAAGAAGGCTCCAAACCAGAGAGTTGGGGGGTTCGATCCCCAGGATGGGCAAGGAGAATACGGCAGGCTGGGTGAACAACCCTTTCTCAATTCCAGAACCTTAAATCCTGAACGGTCCCCCTCTTGGGGTGTTTTTTTGACTCCTGGGAATTATTCCTGTTTTGGGAATTTTATTCAGTAAAAATCGAATTCTATATTCAAAAACAAACTTTTTAATTAAAGGAGTTCACTTTTAACAATTTTTGGGACTGAAGATTCAGTGGCAAGTGATTTTACTTTCGCGGCCAGTTTTGATGACCATCTTGTGGCATGTTTCTCTCTCTGTCTTAGACAACCAGCAAGAATCCAAGTGCCGGAGGTCAAAAATCAGAGGCCACAGATGCTCAGTCAGTCATGGAACTGGCTTTCTCCACTCTGCACTTCAGCACAACATGCTCCCACGCTAACGGGCCAATCATGGTAAGTTCCAACATGCCCACACTTTAAGCTTTTTTAGAGTTCATACATTTCAAACTCTCTATTAACTTTCATTCAAACAAAGCTCGGTGTCTGGAGCATTGACCTTCACACTCCCTGTAACTTCCATATAAGGCGTTGTCTTTTTGTTACCAATGGGATTCATTCCGTTTCAGATAATTATATGCAGCACCGTGCAAAGTCTTGAGCCCCTTGTTTCTTCACATTTTGCTTCCAAATTGCTTCCAAAACAGAGTTTTTTGAAGTTTTCATGTCAAAGGACAGTTCATCCGATCTTCCTGAAGGACAGTGTTTTTGTCTTTCATTTTCAGTCCAGTCTCTGTACCTGAGCAGTTCTCCAGATCTTCCTGAAGGACAGTGTTGTTGTCTCTCATGTTCAGTCCAGTCTCTGTACCTGAGCAGTTTGATAGTTCTGTGTTGGTTAATCCACACAGTGATCTACATCTGAACCTTCGATCAGAACAAAGCATCTAACTTAAGACATGAAGCAGTGAAGAACCAGGTGCATATGATTCCATATGATCAGGAGATTCATTTACTGCTGAACACTGAGTGGTTGAAACCCCTTTATCTAGAACCTTATATCTTTAGGACATCTTGCAGCCACTAAAACGTTGGTTTCTTTCAGTTAATCTAATGAACGTGCCAAAGATAAGACAGTGTAATATTTTTCGCAAGTTGCAAAATCTCAAGAAACAAGGTTTGGCTCGAGACTTTTGCAGGTGGACATGCTGAACCAGTTTTTAGGTCAACGCTTCCTTCAGAGCCGCCCTGCCTTTATTATGTTCCACGTACCCTTCGTACACAACAGCACTTCCTCACAGTCTGTTCTCTTCTTGTTTATTGTAACGAGGCGCATGTTTTTCCAGCGTTGTAATTGGGGTCTGAAATAAAATTGAAAACTGTGGTGGTGTGTGGGTGAGAGAGGGGGAAAGCAAACCCATCTGTTGAAACAATGCGAGTTAAGGACGTTTAATATGTCCCATGTGTATGGTATGCAGATCCAAATTTAAAAAGTAGGGACGGTATGGAAAGGCCCAAACAAAGGTTATTTACTTATTTATTTATATTTTATTCATTTATTTTTTCAAATTTGCCACAGTATGAATCAAAGATATTTCAATGAATGTAGATTGAGTTAATGATAAATAGTTATGAGTTCCAAAAAACAAAGTAATGATTTGATTTCATCGTCAAACGCAGGTCTTATCTGTAGATGAGGTGTCGAGAGGTTAAGGCGATAGACTGTTGGATCTCACTGTTCTGAACAATGCACAAACCCCACTGTTCTAAAGACTGGATTCTCGTCTTTGGATCAGGGTGAAGGACCAAGAGGTTGTAGGTTCCTACCTTCAGCTCTATTACACTGTTTGGTTCTCAAGCAAGACCCTCAACCTCAGGTTGCACCAGTGGGACTGTCCCTGTCGTCAGGAGATGGAAGTCGCTCTGGAGCATCTACTAAATGCCGTAAACATGATTGGATATTAACCTTTGGACCAAGAGGTTTCAGGTTCCTGACCCTCAACACCCTTTACCCCAAGTTGCTCCTGACCCTGCAATTAGGAAATGGAAGATACTTTGGAGTGTCTACTTGGAGTGTCTACCGCTCCTCAGTTGAGATGATTCACCAAGTTCCTCAGATACCCTCAACGGCAGCTCCATCACTGGGAAAGTGAAACAGGGAAACAAAGTAATTTGACAACCTTGACGGTTGCACCCGTTAAGACGTAAAGGAAGAACGGGACAAAACACCACACTCTGTGTCCTTAAGTGAGAAGAAAGGGCAGGGAAGATGTCCCGTGTGACCGTCCTATGTGCATCACACCCATGAAACCGATCAAGAAACCTTTGGAACGCTGCTCAACTAATTGCCTGCAAACGCCTTGGAAGAAACAATGTGTGTTTTTCGTTAAGTTTATCGAGCGATTAAGACCTCATGCTAAGACTGCCGGTCCTGGCCTTGATTAGAGTGCTGTTTATTGGAGAAGAACAGTTGTGCAAGGCCTGCTCAGTAGGTCAGTGTGTCAACTTTTTTCATATCTGCTTATGAGCCTCATATACAACACCCTTGTACACATTCCCCGACCAGACTCGTCCTCGGAAAACTTTGCACAGTTTGTCTCGCCGCACAAAACCAGCACGGTGTCTGGCCCTCTTCTCTTCCCCTGCCCAAGACGAAAACATTTAATATCGTTAGGTTCGTATTTCTTTCGCTTGTGTATGAGCGTTTGGTTTCTGGAATAGTGGAATTTAATGTGGGCTTACGTGTTACTGTTTAACATTAAGATGCCAGAGACTAGCCTGGGGTGCCAGATGCCTTTCAGAATATTAGCGCCGCTTCCAAAGTTTTGGAAAAAATAAGAAGCGGTTTAGAGATGAGACGACACCACAGACACCAGACTGAAATTTATATCAAATATCATTTATGTCAAACGTACCGGAATGATGAGAAAATAACATCGTAACGGATGCGAAATTTCAAGCCTGTAGCCGGGGGTAGCCATATCATGCACCCGGTGAGCAGCAATGGGGATGGTACCTTGCTCTGGAGGACCTCAGAGCATCCTACTGGTTTGGGATTCAAACCCACAAACTTCTGATCCTTGTCTCTAAACACAACTGCTCACAAGGTAAGCTGTGAAAGAAATTGTTCTTTTCGAAGACCTCCATAAACAGACCCTCGTCTGAACCCGATGTTTTTCAGACGCTCTTATCCAGAGTGACGTTCCTTCATGGCTGCAAGTGTCTCCCCTGGTGGAACTTTTAGGTTAAGGCCTCGCTCATGGGCCTCAAATGGTACTGGAGGTGGGATACAGGCCTGAACCTACCACCTCTTGGTCCACAGCAACCACCTCAACCCCAACCATGTAATATAGCTTACTGCTGGTTCCTGAACGCCAACCGTCAAGCTCAAACCTCCTGTTGTGGATGTTTCTCCAGTTCCAAGATGTTTGAATGATAAAGATGAGTGTGCTTATCTCCCGATGTATCTTTGTCGTGACCTGCGGTTATGAAGTTTGTAGCCCCGCCCCCCATCAAACCCAAATCTGGATGGTCCTATAAACCCCTCTCGTGTGCTGCCTTGTAATTTAGCCCGTAATTTACTGCCTTGCCCACGCCAGTCTCGTTTCCTGCACCCAGTCCCGAGCTGATTCTGCAGTAACGTAAGGTTAATGATGTTTTTCCTTTCTGTCCCAGATCACAGAGGAGAGCATCTCGATCCCACTGAAAGGTAAGCGGGATGGAGTTTGGTGGAGGGAGATTTATGAATGAAAGGGATTTATTTTGCACAGGTTGCTGCACAGATGGTTCCAATGTCCACTCAGCTCGTCAAAATCGCAGTGTTTACGGCAATGCCGTGTCCTCCTGTAGGAGTGAGCAGAGTCTGAACGTTCTGGGGCATGTTTCATCTTATAAAAGGAGCCTCATGGAGGACATGAGCCTCCACAACACTGCTCGCAAAGGAGACTAATTTCTCAATAAAAAGAAAAAATATGCGCAGATGTTTGGAAACCCCTCCAGTCTAAGAGACACAAAGCGAGGTTCATTCTAACCAGCATTAAAGTCAATATTTGCTGCTACCACCACCGTTGCTCTTCAGCACCGCCTCAACTCTCTTAGACCAGCACCTTTCTTCAAGTCATCTTCAGGAACACTTCTACAGGCTTCTTGAAGGACGTCCCAAAGCTCTTCTTTGATTGTTTTTGACTTTCCGTTCTCTGTGGAGATGATCCCACACTGCTTCTGAAACTGCCCAGGTACAGATACTGTACTGAAAATGAGAAACAAACACTTTGTCCTTCAGGAAGATCTGGAGAACTGTTCATTAAAACTAAAAGAGAGGAACTTTGGAAGAGCAAGAGGAAGGAACGATGGGCAACAGTAGCTGCTAAAGGTTTTGGGGCGGAGCTTAGATCCACCAATCAGAATATGTATTGCCATGCCTTGTATCAACACGGCTTTTGTCACTTTTTTGCTGAACATCTCTCTCTCTCGCACTCTCTCGCTCTCTCTCGCTCTCTCTCTCACACTCTGTCTTATGTTAAGAAGGCTCGGATTAAATCTCTATTTATGTCTGTGACACAGAGGTGAACCAGAGGGCTTATTTGCATGTCTGTGTTCCCTCTGCTCAGATAGAGAGCTAGAGAGAGAGAGCGAGAGAGCGAGAGATGAGAAGTGTTGTTTATCGTTTAGTGATTGCTGTCATTGTAGGAAATCAGAGCTGCACTCCTCCTTTCTTTCTCTCTCAACCAGCAAACAGCTAAACCTCTGTCCCACATCTAGAAACAGGATTGCTCGACTATCTTTGCTATTTCCTGTCTTTTTCGGGGCGGGAAGTCTAGAGGTTCACCTGTATAGTTCCGTTCTGTGCTGTTCAAGCATTTATTTGAGGGATTAACTATTAAACAGCAGCAAACGTAGCTTCTCTCCAGCCACGGAGTTGAACAAATCAGGCCTCAATTTTCAGAAGGAGATCAAAAGCACCAAAACGGTGATCAGTAATTCATAATAAAAGATCCATGATGTTCAGCTTTGAGGAGAAAGAGACCATCTGCTGTGGAGCACAGTCACCGAGCCTAAACAACGAGATAAAAGCAGGTTGTCAGATAAACGGGGTCGTTCTGGAATTTTAAATCATTTACCAGATTCTGGATGAACGGCGAAGAAGCCAAAGAAGAAAAGAAATGTACGCGTTTTACAAATGAATTTTCAGTTCCGTTTTCATTTTTTCGGAACATCTGGCAACCCTTGATGTTGGGGCTCTGCCCGGCACGCCAAATTATGGTTAATTTATTTATTTTTAGCACAAATTTATAGTATGGGAGCTTCCGAAGGACAAAGAATAATAGATGGCTCTGTTCCGATTTTGGAAAAAAAAAAAGGAGAAAGTTCACTCTGATGAACTTCATCTTTCTCTCTCAGTAGCAGATGCTGATGAAGGCATCGTGGTTGCCGTGGTACCCTCTGAGCTCCATGGTTACGGAGTTTGGGATGGGGCTTTGGCGGGCGACGGGGCCGTCTCTCAGCAGCCCTCCCCCTCCCTCCTCTTCCTCAGCTTATCGGACGCTCAGACCCGACTGCTGCACACTGAGCTCTCAGCAATACACACCACACACCCGCACGGTAAGTTACACACACACACACACTCGCCTGTGCTGGTGTGTGTCCGTCTCCAGGTCAGTGTTTCTAAACTACACGCCCTGTTCTTTCTCCCAAATCTCGGGTCCCTCTCACCAGATCAGCCTTGTCCCTTTCTCTTGGTGACTCTGTCCGCTCATCTGGACGAGCTGAAGTCGGCCCTGTTGGTCTCCCTGATGGACATGATCGGTCTTCGTTACGGGCGGCCCGATCTGGGCGTCCCACTGTCCTGGGCGGACGGGCTGACCAGGCTCCACGGCCACCCACAGGGGGGTCAGCTTCTCACCCTACTGGGCCAGAAGGATGGGCAGGACATGGAGCGAGAGAAGAAGAAGGAGGAGGTGAGCTCCCTCACTCAAAAATCAAGCGCATGAATGATCAAATGTGTACATTTTCCACTGACCCCAGATCAGTTGGTGAAGACGCGAACGGATCACGTGAACGGCCTCCACGACGGAGTGAGAAACTGCAGGAGTTAATGTGTTTACCACTGAAAATGAACAGAGTTTACAGAGAGAGAGAGAGAGAGAGAGAGTGAGTGTGAGAGTGTGTGTGTGTGTGTGTGTGTGTTTATACATCTGTTAATGAGTACACTGTTGTAAGAGTTTGTTTAAGGGGGACATCATGTCCTCATATCCTCTGCATTTGTTTTTATGTGTCAGAGCTAGAACATGGCCCTCTTTCTCCCTCTCTCTCCCTCTTTCTGTCTCTCTCCCTCCCTTTCTCTCTCTCTGTCTCTTTCTCTGTCTCCGTCTCCGTCTCCATCCATCCATCCATCGGACCACCAGAAACAGGGATTTGTCTCTCCACTGAAGAGTCCAGTGGTGTGATCTGACGCTTCCTCCCTTCAACTCTTTCTTCACCCTTTTCTCTTTTTCCATATTTTCTTCTTATTCTCTCGCTCTCATCCATGCTGAGCCCCAATCTTTACTGCACCCATTTTTTTTTTATCTCTTCCCTTTTCTTCTTTCCCTCTTCAAGGTGCTCACTGAGGGGAAGAGACAGAGATGGAGAGATAAGCAGAGAGAGGAGTGCTGGAGGGAGGGAGGATGTAATGATTCTTGTTCAGACTCTTCAGATCTGCTGTGTGTGATTACAGAGCAGACCGTCCTGGTCCAGACCCAGCAGCGCAGCAGGAAGGACAAAGACGAGTGAAGCAGCGGGGACAAGACACGCCTCACTGCGGAGCCACATGAGACAGCAGAGCCAGCCCCGAAGGTACAAACACACACACACACACACACACTCTACAAGTAAAGCATCATCTCAGTCGGTGGACGAAACCTTGTATCTCTTCTGTTTTTCATTAGTCGTTTGAAGAGACTGGGTGCAGTTTCATGACGAAAAGAACAATGAAGGGTTCAGAAAAACACAAAGTTAACAGAGATGAGAGGTTTCTTCTGACACGTTTCTAATAAAGCGGCCACCAAGTAGACAGCGTTTCTACTAAAGTGGCCACCAAGTAGACAGCGTTTCTAATAAAGCGGCCACCAAGTAGACAGCGTTTCTAATAAAGCGGCCACCAAGTAGACAGTGTTTCTAATAAAGTGGCCACCAAGTAAACAGTGTTTTTAATAAAGTGGCCACCAAGTAGTCAGCGTTTCGAATAAAGTGGCCCCCAAGTAGACAGTGTTTCGAATAAAGTGGCCACCAAGTAGTCAGCGTTTCTAATAAAGTGGCCACCAAGTAAACAGCGTTTCTAATAAAGTGGCCACCAAGTAGTCAGCGTTTCGAATAAAGTGGCCACCAAGTAGACAGCGTTTCTAATAAAGTGGCCACCAAGTAGACAGTGTTTCTAATAAAGTGGCCACCAAGTAGAAAGTGTTTCTAATAAAGTGGCCACCAAGTAGACAGCGTTTCTAATAAAGTGGCCAGTGACGGCTGGCTCAGGTTAGCTGTTTCTAATAAAGCAGCCACCAAGTAGACAGGGTTTCTAATAAAGTGGCCAGTGAGCGAAGGCCCAAGTTTGGTGTTTCTAATAAAGTGGCCACAAAGTAGACAGTGTTTCTAATAAAGTGGCCGGTGAGGGAAGGCCCGGGTTGGGTGTTTCTGATAAAGTGGCCGGTGAGGGAAGGTCCGGGTTGGGTGTTTCTGATAAAGTGGCCGGTGAGGGAAGGTCCGGGTTGGGAGTTTCTGATAAAGTGGCCGGTCAGGCGCGTCCAGCAGTGTGTCTTGCAGGGATGAAACTGAAGTCCTGTCACATGAAGTGAAGGATCAGCTCGGGACGGGTTCTGCTCCAGGCTGAGTTTCCATTTCAGTCTGAATTAAAGATAATTACAGAAGCGGCGCGTGATGCTCGATCGGCGCTCTGGCTGCTCGCTGGCCGGTTCGAGAGACTGTTTGATGACTGCGATTACCGGAGACGCTGACTCGGCGCTTTTCGTGCTTTGGTTGGAGCGAAATCCTGGCTCCTGTCGCGGATGTTTCCGTGTCACCGCTCGAACTTTCCATGAGGCTTTTTTCCACTGAAGCTTTTGAATTTTGGATTTAGCTTGTAAACCCAATATCGGCCCGTCATAAATATTAGACCAGTCAGAGGAGCCGCCTGAAACGGGGCGACTCAGTACACAAGATGCTGCTGTTTTGGAAAACGGGCTTTTGCTTCAGTGATCCTGATCTCCAGCTCGGTGATGGTTCATCAACACGGTTTAGCAATGCTTTTAGAAATATATTTGAAAAATCATTTTAATGTTTTTATTCATTGATTTATTATTATTATTATTTATTTTTTATCTTTTTAAATGTTTTATCTGTTATCCAGAAGCTTTATTATTTTATCATGTTATTTATATGTATTTTATAATTTTTTTAAAAAATTATTTCTTCCTTTTCTGTTGCATCCAGTAAAGTTTTTGTATTTAATGCCATGGACGGGACGATTATTACAATATTGTTATGGCTTTACAGCAGAATAAAAAATCAGAGCTGGAGGTGTCGGAGTTAAAGACGCTGAGATTTGCACCGGGAGGGACGAGGCTGGACAGGACTAGAGACGACTATATAAGGGACAGCTCAGGTTGGACAGATTGGAGACAAAGTGGCCACCAATTAGAGTGTTTCTAACACTGATAGGCCAGATTAACAAGACGGTGCTGTAGAATGAAGCTGCAGCACTTAGTAAGAAAGGGTTCATTAATTATATCAGTTAATTATGCGTCGAGAATTTCGTCCACGCGCCCTGCTGATAATGTGGGGTCCTTCAAAAACGCACGTCCCAGTCTTTTTTTGGCCCCTGTGTCAAAGCCTGATTTTGTTTCTTTGTGCAGGTTGATCCAGTACCCCCCTCCGCCCTCCAAAGGTGGCATCACGGTGACCACGGAAGATCTGGAGTGCCTTAGAGACGGCGAGTTCCTCAACGACGTTATCATCGACTTCTACCTCAAGTGAGCCCTCCTACAGCCTCTCTTCCACCGACAGGGTTCCCCGAAGCTTCCTGCCGCGTTTGCAGCTGTTTGAAGCGGAAGCGGTGTTTCGTTGGCAGTGTTTCTTTGTCTTTAGCCAGCAGTTTTATGGTCCCAGCTGGGAACGGACTTTTCAGAATCAGTTCAGAACGATGGTTGCGATAGGGTGTGTGAAAGTGAACCACACTGATAAGCTTCTCTGTATTTAACCCATCATTCACACGTGGAGCAGTGCTGATGCCAGTACCTTCCACAATGGTAGCCTTACCTCAGGGCAGCCTTGAACCTACGACCTTCTGATCAGTCCCTAAACATTTTACTGTGTATCACCTTCGAGGGAAGAAAATGAACGGCTGCTGGTTCTCCGCAGGTACCTCCAGCTGGAGAGGGCCGATCAGGACGTGGCCGGCAGATCCCACGTCTTCAGCAGCTTCTTCTACAAGCAGCTCACGCGCAAGGACAACAGCAGCGAGGAGGAGGCGGGTGGAACGTGAGCCCTCATTGATATGCATATATACTTGTTTAGACCGACCGTTTTCATCTCCTTCATTTCAAAACTGACCGGCCCGAGGCCGAATTAAACGAGAATGTTGTTCCTCACAGGGCTTCGTACAGACGCCATCGCAGGGTGAGAACGTGGACCAGACACGTGGACATCTTCAGCAAGGACTATCTCTTCATACCCGTCAATCAAGAGTGAGCGTTTCTGTGTTCCTCGCGTTCTTCACCCGGGATACGTTTACGTTTTTTAAAATCGGGTCCTTGTCAGCTTCTCTGGTTTTCTCTGCTAATCGTTAAATGCTGGTCATGTTTACTTTTAAAATCAAGATAGAAATTTGACCAATCCCTGCGATGGGCCGGCGAGAAAGGGCCAGAAAAGTACACCCTTGTGTTACGTTCTTTTAGAAATGAGGGTTTTCTTCCTTGGGAACCAATAAAGGGCTTCTGTTAAATCGTCTTGACGCAGAGAGTGTGTTCCAGCGTTTATAGGAACGAACAGTGCCCACTGGGAAGTGAAGCCTGGTGAAAACAGTTCTCTCATTTGGTTTTATGTGAAGCCGTCCTGCGAACAGTAGTTGCTGATTATCACTTTATTGTTTGTCCTAAAGTAAAGCAAAACCGAGTTAACGCCAAGCGTCTTCGTGCCTCCAGCCTCGTAAACCATTTCCTCCATGCTTTAATCTCCCTATTTCCTAGATTTCATCTACTTAGAAGATTGTTTTATGGAACTTTTATTATTACGTGCTGTGACCATTGGCTCTCGTCTCTCCATCTAGAGCTCACTGGTACCTGGTCGTCATCTGCTTCCCAGGTCTCCTCCATCCTAAGTCCAGGCTGTGGAAGCATCCAGCTGCAGTGGACACTTGTGGGACCAAGCCACAGCTGCAGACTCCCAGTGCCGCAGCTTCTAACAACAAACTTAGTTCGGGTAGGGCTGTCGTCTCATAGTGAGAAGATCTTCGCTTCCCAGGTGGAACGGTCCAGGTCCTTTTGTTGTGAAGTGGACATGTTGTCCCCGTGGGTGTGTGTGTTTTGGTGTCCTCCCACCGTCCATAGACCTGCACGTCAGGTGGCCTGAAATGTAAACTGTCCCCTAAGAGTGAGTGTGTCTGTGTGTTTTTTCCTGTGATGGACTAGCAACCTGTCCAGGGTCGTTCCCTGCCTTTTGCCCTGTGAGAGCTGGGATAGGCTCCAGCACTCCCCCGTGACCTTAATCAGGACAAGAGGCTCAGAAAATGAGTGAGAGAGAATGTCTTCCCCCATTTAATAGAATATCTTCCCCCATTTAAATCCCCCATGATGGAAGCTGAATGCCAGATCCAGTTCAGACAAACGTGGAACAAACTGGGACTTCCCTGTCATGCCAAAAGCTGCAGGCTGGACTGATCTACGATCAGTTTTTTTTGTGGCGGCAAGCATCGTTATTAAAAAGTGACCTGATTCAGAATCAGGCCCAGAAATGTCGGCTTATTTTTGGAGCTGACAGTGAGTGACGCCATGGCGCCGCCTTAACAAAGAGCACCAACAGGCAGGAGTGTTTGCTGCTAATGACTGGGAGGAGTTAATTACTTAGCCACACCCCTCTGAATGTATGTGTGTATATATAGTTATAAGGATGTTTTTCTGAAATTCTTTGGAGACAGTGAAGTGGAAAGCGTTCAAGGTGGTTCCTCATGAAGCTCCTCCACAGATTGCTGCTTTGAAGAACCTGAACTAGTAGAAAGTTCGATTTTTCATGTGTTTTTTTTGCTGCACGAGCCCATTGTGTATTATTTTGGTGTGTTGATGCTCAAAGCTGAAGCTTCTCCTCTGATTTCAGGAAGTCCAAGTGGGCCGAAGCACCAAACCCACAACCTGCCCGTAAGTGCTGTTATTTATTCTCTACCTTCAGTGTAAAATCACATGAAATCTTTATGATGGTGACGATTTATGGGCACAGATTTTAGATTCTAAATGTGGATTGAAGTGGAACAGAATTTTCAGTTTAGGCAACATTCCCTCTAAAAATACCTTCATATCTAGAAGACATTCTTCTGAAATAAATATCATTATTGATTGTGTATATTAATACCTGTGTGTTTCAGGACTGCACCATGTTATACTGCCAAAAGGAGATGGTTACCAGAAGGTAAAATCTAAAAGAAACTTTATTAGAAAATCCTCTTCTAGACATTTTAAGTCATTTATCGGTAAATATACGTTTCCAGAATGAAAAATGAATCCAGACGATGAAATGATGGTCGAATCAAATTAATCCAAAATGATGGTCAGTATCGTGAATGAAGTTCTAATGAAACATTTTGATAAAATCGATGTCTAGAAATGAAGTTCTAACTAAATCAGTCTCCAGCATGAAGCTATTAATGAAGTGTCAAGAGTGAAGTTCTAATCAAATATTCTTAAATGACATTCAAAGAGTTTTTCAAGATTGCCGTTCTAATGAATGTTTTTAGATTGAGGCTTCGTTAAATTTTTCTAGAAAGAAGTTCTAGTTGAATTCCTATATTGACGTTCTAATCCATTTTTAGAACTTTATTGACGCTGAAATGTTCTAGAATGACATTCTAACATAATTTACTAGGGTGCAGCTCTAAATTGAAAGTTTCTAGATTGACGCTCTAATGATGTTCTCTACTGAAATCTATCAGTAATTAAGTTCTGATGATAATTTCTACAACAACGTTCTGATAGATTTTTTAGATTGGAGATCCAACACAATTTTCTAGAATGACATTTGAACAAAATTTCCTCTGATGCAATTCTAAGTGCTGCTGAAGTGATCTAGAAGGAAGCTCTATTTAAATTTTCTGGATTGATGTTGAAATTAGTTTCTAGAATGAAGTTGAAGCTGATAAGGAACGATTGCCAGAAATGCAGTTAAAAAATGAATATCAAACAAAAATACAACATCCAGTGAAATGAAATTGATTTTTAAAATATATTTTTTAACCAGTGGTCACTGTCCAATGACCAGATCTTTCTAGAATTAAGGAAAGTTCTTCTAAAATGCACTTCTAGAATGTCCTGTATTTTATAAACAGACTCAGCGAAAGGACATAAAAACACATAGTAAAGCTTATCATTTTCCCTCGATGTTCAGTTCAGATGTCAACAGTTCTTTGTTAATAAAGTTGACGTGTGTTCCCTGGAAGAACCGGGACCAGTGTTTTACTTCTGAGCCTGAGTGCTGTTGTTCTCTAGACGTGCTGCTCACATGCAGGAGCTTCAGTAAATCCAGCAGTGCACCTGGGGTCAGAGAGGACGTCCCGGGGCAGCAGAGATCAGCCGCTTATTCTCTCTCTGGCTTGTTATTTGCAGGCCCTGCATTCTGATCATGGATTCCCTGAAGCTGTCCTGCCATCATCGCATCTACGTGCTGTTACGAGAGTGAGTGTCGCGCCGGTATATCTCTGTGTTTGTGCACAAAACAAAAAGATGATGAACGTTCACAGGTTGCATATGATTCGCGAGATTCTTTCTTCTTCTAGCTCATGACTTTTGGAGATGAGTGCATTGTCTTGATTTGATGTGGACGCAATTAGTTTTAGTCGAATCGGCGCAATGGAAAAATCCACAGCACGCTACCGAGACGGTCCATCTAGCCCTTCTCCACCAACACTGATCCGGCCCTCCAGGAATTTTAGAACCTGTCTGGCCCACACGTTCACTGATTTTGGAGCAGAAGCGCTGCAATCAAGGAGGTTTCATCAATGGAGGACGTGAAGTAAACAAGGAGAAATGCTGGTCAGGATTCCTGCTGGAAAGAAAACAAGGTTTTTTTGGCTCTAGCAGCTTTTCTGATTCCCTTTCAGTTTAGATTTTGGCCATAAAGCTCCCAAATGGTTCAAATTTGGTGCCCAAACCAAAAGGGTTTCCTTGTTTTTGGAAAAGGGCTGCCAGGTCGGCAGGGTGAGGGAAAAGGTGGAGAAGCACCCTGGAGAGGTCGCCAGTCCTGTTCTCAACAAAAGGATGGGGCAACGGTGGCTTAGTGTTTAGGAACTAGGCCTAAGGATCAGAAGGTCATGGGTTTGAATCTCGAATCAGTAGATTGCACCCCCTTTTGAGCAAGGTACCGCCCCCATCTCTGCTCCCCAGGCGCTTTAAATAGCTGTCTCCTGCTGCACGGTGCACGTGGGTGAAAAGCAGGGGTTTTGTTGTCTCACTGTGTGCTGTATAGTCACTTTCACTTTCACGAAAAAGACTATCCTTGCCTGTGGATCCTTGTCAAGTGTACCTGCTCTCCACCCTCAGGTATCTCCAAGTGGAATGGGAGGTTCGCAGGGGGACCCCTCGCGTCTTTAACAATGACAGCGTCCCAGGCAGCCACTGTAAAGTCCCCCTGCAGGACAACAGCAGCGACTGCGGCCTCTACCTGCTGCAGTACGTGGAGAGCTTTCTGAAGGTACACTTTCACTTTCACAAACACTGTCCCGCCAGACGCTCTCTTTCTCACAAATTTGGTGTTTCAGATGAACGAGCGGACAAGCGTCATGCGAGTGTATTCATTACTTTCATTCGTCCATAATACTTTCAGAAACCTGAACCAAAAAATCAAGTCAATTTTATTATATATATTTAATTACGTTAACATAACGTTAAGATTTTAATAAACTTCCACAATTAAATAGATTTTTTAAATTATTAAAAAAAAATCTAACAGCTGCAGTATTGGGAAAGAAGATCAAAACTCTTAGAAAATATATGTACATTAACAAAAACACTACACCTCTCGAGCCCCGCCTCTCCCAAAAACCCGAAGGCTAATTATGTAAATTTTTGAATACTAAAAAATTATACCACTATATGTAGAACCTTGTTTATAAATTTCATTTGCATTTTGTTAAAAAAAAGTAATTATATATATTAAATTAATGACTATTATATTACTGTTTGTTATATATGCAATAAAAAAATATGTAAGTGACCGTTTCTTAGAAAAGTTTTGCTTATTTTGATTTGTATTAATTAATAAATAAAAAGTTTCCAGAATTTCTCCAGTCACTGGATATAATTCAGTGTTTTCACCTCAACCAGCACATTCACAGTGGTGCATATGATCAGTCACTTGGAGAAGATCTGGTTTTAAAGAACCTTCACATGTTCTTTGGGGAACCAAGAGTTATATCCAACATCCAGTGAATCTCTCTTTAGGTTTAAGAGAGAAGGATTAGCTTGCAAAGCACTGCCATAGTTCTCTGTCTCTCACACACACACACACACACACACACACACACACACACATGCACTTCTCCGTCACCTGCTTCTTGTTTACTCGCTGCCAGATATTCCAGCTTGAACACTGTGGTCTCTGCTCAGTTTCCAGCGTTTTTCTCCACAGCGGTGTAAGAAATCCAAGCCAGAACAAGAGTTAAAGAACACGAGGAACCTCTTGATGGAACCACAAACATCGCACACCGCGTGCTCCACAAGGTACACAGCTGTCTGTCATTCAGGAGTTGTCTTCATTGAAAGTGTGTCTTTTTGTTTTCAAACCCATTTTCCCAGAACCCAGTGATCCACTTTGACCTCCCGCTTCGGTTGGAGCGCTGGTTTCCACGGCAACAGGTACGGAGGAAGAGGGAAGAGTTGCGTGAACTCGTGCTTCAGCTTTACCGAAGGCAAGCGGGGGAAAACTGAGCAGGGCCCGAAGTGACCGGGCGGAGGGATGTCCCATCGGTGCGCCACCCTTTACCGGGACCCGAGCGGCACTGGACCAACTACCTAAGCCTTGTTTCATACAAATAAAGAGAAAATATATCCTGTTAATTTATTCCGATGATATTTTTCGATGACATGTTCATGTGCACTTTTCTAACGAAAGAATGGAAAATAAAGTTCTTCTGGATGAAGGACGTCTTCTCCTTGAGTTTTGTGTTTCGTGGAGCAGCTACTGTTTTTGAAATGTATCTTTGCAGTGGGGAAGCATTCCTGTTAGAGCTAGAACCTTTGCATCCATATTTACAGCGCTGTGCAAAAGTCTTTTCTTTATTTTTTTGTAGGGAATTGGCCGATTGGTGGAAAAGACTGATTAATTCCTGTTTTTGATAGGTTAGGTTGATTAAATAAAGAAACGGGTGCAAATGTTTTAGTGCTGCGAAGTGACTAAAGATTAAAGGGGTTCTCCACTCAGCGTTCAGCAGTAAACTGTCCTTCAGGAAGATCTGGAGAACTGCTCAGGTACAGAGACTGGACTGAAAATGAGAGACAACAGCACTGTCCTTCAGGAAGATCTGGAGAACTTCCCAGGTACAGAGACTACTGAAAATTTTACAATAAAAATAAACATCCTTCAAGAAGATCTTCAAAATACTTGAATGTCTGGAACTTGGGAAACAAAAGGAGAGTTTAAGACTTGCACAGGACTGTATATAGTCGAAGATTGTTAGTGCTAGGTTAACTGCATTGTACATTTTAAAATTTGTATTCATTTATTTTTTATTTAAAAATTTAAAAAGTGATTTTTTTTTTTATTGAGATCAATTTTTATTGAGATCCTCTCTGGTTGTTGGCCAATAGCATAGACAGCTCTGAAGATTTAGATTTTGCAACCTCATCGCAATGCACGATTCGGTCATTACAACGGCAGCTACTGCTTCATGCTTCGTCCTCTCATTTTGAAAGCTGTGGTTTAATCAGAGTCCCAGACAAGATTGATTAGGTTTTCATGCATGTTTTGTCCTCCAGGCCAGGAATAACAGGAATTAGCCATATGTGTGTAACTGGCCTGAGAGAAGGTCAAAATTATTAAGTGTTTCGAGGCTAATTGGATGCCGTTGGATGTCCGTGTAAACTTGTTCTCAGACACAGCAGGGATTCTAGACGGATCGCCAGCCATGAGATGAAAGCCTAATCCCCTGCTACAGTCTCCAAAAAGCCATGAGGTCCAAGCAAACAGCATAGCTCTGTGTTAAAACACACCCTGTCTGTCCCCAGAAGATCTTTTCATCCTCAGTTACAACTTCACACAGTACCATATTTGACCATTGGAGGGTTTGATGGAATTATCTGGATTTTAGAACTTCATAATGAAAATTCACGTAAAAGACCAAACGAAACAAGGTTCTAGATTAAGTGGTTCAGCATCAGCAGTAAATTAATCATCTGGAATCATCTGCACCTGTTTCTTCACTGCTTCATGTCTTAGATGCTTTGTTCTGCTTGAAGGTTCAGACGTAGATCACTGTGTGGATTAACCAACACAGAACTATCAAACTGCTCAGGTACAGAGACTGGACTGAAAATGAGAGACAACAACACTGTCCTTCAGGAAGATCTGGAGAACTGCTCAGGTACAGAGACTGGACTGAAAATGAGAGACAACAACACTGTCCTTCAGGAAGATCTGGAGAACTGCTCAGGTACAGAGACTGGACTGAAAATGAGAGACAAAAGCATCGTCCTTCAACAGTTCCTAAACCGGTTCCTCAACATGTGAGGACTGCACAGTAACCTATGTGGCATTCTTGTCCATTTTTGGTTTTAGTTTCTGAAAGTCAACTACTAATAAGCCAGTTTTAGAGTTTAGAAGCTTCAGGCATCACAGATGATGAGCTGGTGGTCTGAATAAGAAATCTTTGAACGTGCTGTGTGGATTAGCGCTGCCTCCTCGTCCATTGAGTCATTTGAGCTTGATGGGCAGTCGGAGCATATGGACGGCGTTCGGACGGGAATGGGATTACTCTCCCAGCTCTGTGGGCTGTGCTCACTCACTCATTAATTTAAATGTGTTGACTGGAAGATCAGCCCGATGCACGGTGAGGGCTTCCCGCTGTGGCTTGAGGGCATTAGTGCTCATGACCTGTATCAGAATGCCCCTTTCCTTACTACGGCAACTAAAGGAACTTTACAGCTTTTTCCTTTTTTTTTTCCACCTGCCGTTAGCTTCCCTTTGCCAGCCAAGCTCCCATGCTCTAATGAAGTTCCTTTCCGGTTGCTGCATCAAAGGTTTAGTCTAAAGACAGTAGGAGCTTTTCTTTTGAGACCGGGGGGTAAACAACAGTTCATCACTTAGGCCTTAAACCCCTCCTAAGACTCTCTGAGGTGGCTTAGCTTAGGCTTCAAGACGAGGTACCTATTGGTAGGGACACAAACAGAAAGCGTGCCTAGGAGTTCATTTAATTAAAGGAATAGTTTGGCAAATGCACGCAAAGTTTCCCTCCCATACTCCAAATGTGCTCCACCAACCAAGACCAGCTTGAGTCTTCAGCGTCGCAATGGATGTATGAAGCTCCACTGAAGCTTTAAAATGCTGAAGCATATTCTGCTTCATCCTGTCAATGAGTTCTCCAGTATTGTTATTCGTTGAATAGCATTTGCCTGCTTCTTTTATTCCTTTTGAATTTTTTTAAATAAAAGAGTAGCCCTGGTGAAATTACAGTTTTCTGCAAACATTTTCTGCAAATAAGTAAACTGAAAACATTTTAGTGGGTGTAATATGCATATTGTAAACATATGAATAATTTAAAGGGTTCTGCTAGGATTGCCTGGATTCCTTATAATCAGCCCTGACACAGGAAGAGTCCTAACCTACAGCCCCTCTACTCAAGGCAACCGAGGTAACTGAGTTCGGAGGCGGAGGATCTGCTAATCTGGGCTAGACTCCGAGATTAGGCCCTCTGACAGAGATGGGATCTGGCCCCCTCCGGTACCCTAATCCAGTTTTACTGGAAGAAGACTCTTCTGTGCTGGGATGGTATGAGGTCCTGCTTGAATATTATGGCTTTTAGGGGTCCCCCAGGTGATTACATGGAGCATGATGAGGAAATGAATTTCATATTATTCTTATTCCATCTATCTATCCCATCTCTTGATATTTAGGGAGAGTGGATGGGTCAAAAACAGAAAAGGAAAGGCAAAAAGGAGAGCAAATGAAGTCACTTTAGCAGAGTTGCACTGAGTTGACGGTAGGTGGCTGTGAAGCCTGTTGATGCCTGAAGGACAATTAAGTTTCCCCTGAATTTCTGGACAAAGGCCCAGACCCTGGCTCCCCACCGTCTTCAGCACTTTATCCAATAAATGAAGCCTGGTATCACGCTAGTGATGTCAGCGGGCTCTGTAAGACGTCATGGGCTCTACAAGGCTGGACTCCAAACCTAAAGAAAGCACTAGGCCTTGGTTTATTAATAGTCAGCGCAAAGAGGTGTAGACATAACAGTCCAAAGTCTATTAACAGCCTGTCTGAAGGAAATGGAGTGGCCTTATCGTTGGAGTGGTGCCCAAGAAGACCTGATCCAAACCTCTTTTTGTTCCTGTTAATGGAGTCATGCTATTGATAGGATAAGGCTTGTTCTTGTTGGACAGGACAAAGCCAAAACCTTGGTGATCTCTTAACAAAGACCCAAGAGATTGAATGGTTGAATATTTTCTAGCAGATGGCATTAATATGTCCGCTTTCAACTTTCTGGGAGTTTCCATTGTTGCTGAGAGACAGGTCAAATTGGTCAAATTGTCCTGTCACATATCCGGTCTTTTCCCTCTGACCCCTGCCCCTTGGTCAAATAGAAGAGATTTCTGTCAAAGTGCAGTCAAAGTCAGAGTCTAGACCACCTGGACATACCAGATGTGAGTGATATTCCACCCAGTTCCTTACCGTGAGAGCCCATAGAACATGTCGCTTGAGAGCCCATTCTCTTTCACAAGCAGTCGACTGGAAACAAGGTCTCCCAAAATGTGCCAAAAATCTAGAAGAACCCTGCAGGATCACCAGGTATGAACCTGGCAGGTACTTGATTGTTGCATGGCCATATTTTACAGTTTTGAAGGCTATGCCTTTGTGCTTATTTGCTGTGTAGTGTGAAACATCTTGAAGGCCTTCTATTTGGTTCCTACCATGTTCCCTATTCGTAAAATTTTAATTAATGCCTGAAAATTCAATTCAATTCAATTTATTCTTGTATAGCGCCTTTTGCAACAAAGTTGCCCCAAGGCACTTTACATTGGTGGTAGTAATAGATGTTAAAGCCGGACGACTACGAAGGAGAGGAACCAAAAACTCCACTATGTGGAGAAAAAAATCCTCTGAGGGTTCAAGGTCAACCGGCTACCCAACCCCCTTGGGTATACTAAAATGAAAATGGCAGTTCATCGCTTCAAGTTGCTGCTGTTGTGGTTTTGGTGTTAAAGGCTTATAATGCCTATAAGAGGCCTAGTTGAAAGCAGGCCAAAACCTGTACTTCCAGTCAACAGAAAGGAGGAGGGATGCCAAGCCTGTGGCGTGACGTCCATTTCCTAATTACAGGGACTCCCGAAAGCAACATGGAGATACGGATTTTGCTCAGGAACCTAATGGTGAATCTCCAACCTCTTGATCCATAGGTGATTATCCTACCACTAGACCACCTCCACCATCAATACGCTCTTTAGCATTATTTATTATTCAACAAGCCATTTATTCTTTTATTTTTGCACCCAAAGTAAGTTGATTAAAGTGGGAGGGTGAATGAAATGTAGGGTCCATTGGAGCATTCAGTTATAAACACTAGGTAGACACATTGCTTCTTCTCACTGGGCAACTGATTGACAGTAAGCAACTCAACACGCATCAACAGGCATCTATTAATTCTCCAAACCTGTTTAAGTCTTTGATTTTGGAATCTTACGGGAAGAACTTAAGATCCCAGAACACTGGCAAGGGAAGTCCCTTCACAAATGGAATACTCAAGGATTATCAGTCTGTCCACACATGGGAAAGCAGTAAACAACTAAAGGATCATTACCGGCAATACCATCTGGTGTTGAGCATGCAGACGCGGTCCAAGTTAACGATTTAATCATGCAAACTCTCTTTCCAACTGATATCATTTACTTCACTGGATTTGAAGCTCTTTGGTAAAGCTCGGTGAATCTGTACACGTCTATATCAGGGATTTGGGGATAGGGGAAACATAGTAGATCAGACTTTTAAACCTCAGGACAACAAAGGGTCTTGATTACTCCTTGAGTCTGGACCTGTTTGGCAGTCCCGCAGGTGGGCCGTGTGGCGGTATCTGTGACTCCTGGACATGCTTTCCTGAGAGGGCTTAACAAATAGGATTAAGGGTGCTGAAAAAACCCTCCCAAAGAACCATCTGCTAAGCAGTACTCGGTGGCTTGAGCTCGGGGCTACGTCAGTGCGTCCCCAAGAGCTGAAACAATGCAGTCTAATTAAAACACCATAGCAAGTCCTGATGCTTTTTGGGCCATGCAAGCCAGTGCTCAGAGGATGTCTGAACGAGGACTGAATTGATATCCGTTGACAAATTCGGCAGCAAAAATTTTGTAAACCAAAGACGGACTAGGCTTTGGAATCCACAATGCCGGACTTACAGTGGAAATATATTTGGTGGATGCTGGGTGTCTGGCTCCTGATGGGACATTTCTACCTAGACACGGGTAAGTATATCAGTGTGCACTGATAGGTGGCCTTCTGTATCTAAAATGTCTATATATACTTTGCTGTGTTGTAAATTTCAAGAAATCTCCAGGGGGGGGATCAGAACCTCCAAAACTCCTCCGAAAACTTACCTTATAAATAACTTTATTTAACTTTATTTAAGTCATTTTGGACAATTCCTGGTCATGAAGTGTCCACACCATGAAAAGAGCTGCCATTTCGGAATGAAAAAGCTGAAAACAATCGAGCAAGGCCTTGTTACCAACATCATGAATAAAATCTACATTTCCTGATGCCTGGTCCATTATATGTTCTGTGCCCTTTCACAGATGCAACTACAGGAGTTCGCAAAAATATTTCTGGGCTGGAAAACATCCACTCAAGGAACTCAAGGATGCTTTCTGAGGCTGTGGCAAGTCAGATGGTGGCCTCGAAGATCAGCCAGGCTTTGGGTTCTTCACCTGGAGAAGTCAAAGGTGCACTGTCCAGAAGGAAACGTGATATACTCTTCCCAAATGGTGTAAAACTCTGCTCCCAAGAAAGCGTGAAGCAAGCCTTGCAGAATCATCTGGAGTACTTTCATCTACGAGGTGAGGCCGTCTGGCATGAAATAACATCTAAAAGCTTTCGTTGACAATAAGTTAATAAAGTTAACTTAAAACAATAAAACACTACATTTAGATTTGTTGTTTGTGGTCACCTATCCAATATCATGAACCTAGCAACTTCAGACACAGGTTCTTGCTCTGATCCTGCTTGGGGAGAAATTAAGACAATGCCTTAAAAAGAAAAAGCTCTTCAGGGATGGGTTATGCCTTTGCCTCGAAAATTTGAGCCTTGCTTTCTGTTAACTGCTGAATGCAGCATTATCTTCTGGTGCACTGGTGATGACAAATAGCATTCTTTTGTGGCTGTAAAGTCCAAATTTGACAATATTGTCGATGCAAACTTGCAGATTAAAAATGAAAATATGTCTAAGGGGCTTTAGAGAGCCGTTCATGTTGGATATGGCACCTTAACTCGAACTGACACAATCAAAGCCCAAATGTTGTAGCAGAAAACCAGATAAGCCCTTGAGTTCTTCTACAAGAAGTAAATCTAGCCAAGCCTGCTTACCCTGCTTTCACTTGTTCTCTGGAAGTTTATGGGGGGACTCTTATTATCTGCCTACTTCAGAGGTGTCCCTTTACTTTTGCTGGCTTGGTGGTGAAAACTCACATATCAGTAAGTCATGAGTAAGCATTCTCTCTTTCTCCCCTCCATCCCCATGAAAGTGCTAAAGGCACTTTCAGGCTGCCTGGAAAATGTGAGCGCCACTGCCCTGTCCCAGTGGTCCACGCTGTCCTGCTTCTGCAGGCAGATGTTAATGGAATGTCCTAGCAATGTGTTAGCCCAGGTTGATGTTCTCCATGCTAGTCCGTGTTTGTTTTTCCATGCGCGGGGTGAATTGAAATGGTTTCACAAAAACCTGCTGAAAAAAGGGCCTGTGAGCACATCTGGAACTACTGACGAGTGTAGGCGAGCAAATTGGTGACATGTTTCCATCATGTTGCTGGTTGCTCTTCATGACTTTTCCTTCTGAAACAGCAATCTATCATGAGGGATGTTGCAGGGATTTTGATTGCGATGGTTTACCTGAAGACTCAGCAGGCCTCAAAGTTTCAGTTATGTCTGATTTCCACAAGTAATCAGGATACTGTACTCTAAAATCTGACTTTTCTATATTTAGTCAGGCTTAATTCCATATTCTTTCCCAGTTTGTACACTTTCTCAAAGGTTTTCAGCGTTATAAAAATAATGTGGCAGATAAATGTATGAAGTCGTTCCAACATGGTAAAGTTTAAATAATCATTGGAGCGTTGGAAGATATAAAAATCAAATTTTTTTGCCATATTCTGAAATCACAGAGAAAATCTTAATAAAATTAGTATCCAGAAATCGTTTGAAATTTGGATTGTTGGCTCATTGTCTTTTCAGAAAAGACCATCAATTTTAGAATCACTTGCCACGTAAATACATTTAATTAAAAATTAAATATTAGTTTCTAAAATATTGCAAAGTAGACACCAAAATCTGACATCACAAAAATGTAATTTTTCACAATTTGATAATTAGCCTGTTTTGTTTATAGTCATTTATATTCCTGATGATGTACATCTTTTTCAGTTATTTTTGTTATTTATCTACTGCTCTGTTTATCATAAACAAATTCTACTAAAGTCACTACAGCATCCTTTCCTAAACATATAGAACATTAGCACAATATTGAAACCATTTAATTTAAAAAATTATTGCTGGATATTGCATATTGCACATCCATCCATCCACCCACCCATCCATCCGTCCATCCATCCATCCACTCACCCATCTTCTGAGCTAGAGTGAAAGGGATGCCATTGCCAACTGTCAGGGTGGATATACACACTGACAGGTCATCAGCAGCACCGCACAATGTATTTGTTATTACTGTATGAAATAGCAGTCTTCAGCATGTATGTGTGTGTTCCTCAGTGTGCCAGGAGACCGTTTGGGAGGCCTTCAAGATCTTCTGGGATAGGCTGCCCGAGAGAGATGAGTACCAGCTGTGGATGAACAGGTGCCAGAGTGGGAGCATTAGCGTTTTTGACATTGGAAGGAACTTCAGTCAGTCACCCGAGCATCTTGCCCTCGTCACTGCTGTGAGCCTCACTTTAACCTTCTTCTGATGAAGCCACTTGACACTTGTTTGTTAAAGGGGCGGGGTGTTTGTAATCAGTCTGAGTGAATTTCTTTTCTTCTGATTTCAGAGAGTGGCGATAGCCTCCACAAGGTGAGTTCACAGGTCCTTTTCTAGGTACAGGGAATGCAGTGCAATAACTGAATATCAATCATGAGCATCAGAGTCTCTTTAAGACACACCTACACACCTGTCTCACTGATATGCCGCTGAATTCACAATTCCATGTTTATGTTGCCCCAGCGAGCCAACCTTCTCATGGCAGCCCGAGTGCAGGTAGGGTCCATTGACCCCCCCCATGGGCCACTTAGCTTGACCTAAAATAAATCGCGCCCATGTTCTGGTGAACTGTGAAGGTGTCATTACTTGTAGCCCTACAATCTTGTAATAGGTCTTTATGCTAAACTGTGGTCCTTCTCGATGGACGTCGAATACTCCTGCTGTAAAACGTGTCCAATCTCCTCGGTAAAGGATCAGAGTTGAGCTGGGCTTTTCCTGCGGAAAATTAGCAATGGTGGCCAATTTTAGCAGTGATCCCATACCGATGAAATCGTTCACCACTAGATCGTTCTGGTTAGCTTGTAAATGTCCCCGACTTCTGGAAAGATAGAACTAGTTTTGTGTATGATTTTATTCTTTCATTAATTTCATACACAAATGAAATAATGCCTCCAGGTTTCAGCTTTTTCTTCAAAAGAGTGATGGAAGAAAAACTGAGAAAACCTCATAGGAGTTTGGGAGTTTTGTCGTTTCCTTTTGATTTGATTATGGCGATGATGCTTTCTTTCACAGCCAGCAGACTACACCATCTCCCACAAAACCTCACATCATTGTCAGCACAACCGAAAGAGGTTAGTACATATTAGCAGTAGATTTATGTTGAGAGGTAGGATTTGTGCACCATGCCATGTTATATTTAGAATTCTTTGGCCCAAGTGAACCAGTAGAGGCCAATTAACCATCAAATGATCCTGAGGAGCTTTCATTCATTGTAAGCCATTTTAGCATTGCAAGAGTCTTATTCCCATGTCCATTGTGTGATGCTGTAGTTTACTCCTTTCTTGGACTTCAGTAAAGCCTTCAGTTTTCAAGTGTACAGTGGTTCAGGACCTACGTTGCTCTTAGAATAGCTGCTAATCCATCTTAGTGAGTGGTGTCTGTCAAGTGGATAGTATCAGTACCTGCAGACTGGTGTTAGCCCTTTAAACGACAGTAATTAACTGTCAAACATGTGTTAGCTCATACGTAAGCACAAACAGGTGGTTGGACCATCTAGCCGTTTTGATCATGATTGCTTGTGGACATCTGAGCTTATGGCAAAAGCCAACGTAAAAGTAGAGTTTTTGGAAGTTAAAATGCGGTTGACCTTAAAAGTTCCTACTCTTGGAATGAACAAAAATGCTCTCTGTCTCTTTCTCTCAGTTGAAACTGTGACTTCTCCACTAACCAAATCTCCAGCGAGGGGGGACTCCTCACAACATACTTCAGAGGAGACTACGTTTATGCTAATACAGACCTCGGGTACTCAAAGCGCAACAACAGTTTCTCCATTAGAGACCACGACAGCACAGACGATAGCACAAGTAATCCTAGCCACCGGTATGGCCACAGGACTGGAGGTCACTCTGGAGGTCACCTCTAAGCCTGACTTTGCCCTCACCTTTGAGGACTCGCATGGGATTAGCTCCAATTCTCAGACACAAATCAACAGTCAGGCGCCTGATCAGATAAATCCAGGCACTGATCTGGAAGTGAACCGTGAAGCCTCTGGAGGAAGCTCCAGAGAAACATTGACTGTTGCCTTTGGGAGTGCTGGGGTGATTCCAGAGGCTACCATGAAGGCCACAGATGAGGAATCTGCTGACCCTGGCCTACACGAAGACCCAGCAGGCACAACCCATGAATCTGTACATATAACTGGTTATATCACCTATGGGCCTCCAACAGGAGGAATAGATCAACCAGCTAGGTCTTCTTTGGATATTATACCTGAACCCAACAAAGACGAGCCACCCATTGATCAGTTTTCACTAGATGAATCATCAGACACATCTGTAGCCAAACCTTCAAATATTGCTAGCAATTTGTCCTTAGGTGAGGACACAGATGAAGATTATGATACAACACCAGAGTCTGTTGTTGTGGAAGATATACCAATGAATTTTAAAGAGGATTCAACTGAAAATACAAACAATGAGGAGTCAGTCACTCATGTGTCTACAATGCAGGAGGAAGATGCTCATCAGGTCACATCTAAACCTGATAGTGAAGAAACAATTTGGTCAACTGGTACAACTGAAACATTAGAGCCTGGAGTTCTAACTAAAGTGCAAGAACAAACCTTCACTGTTTCTGAGGTAGGAAAAGCACCAGATGTTTTTCTTGAACCCCCTACAAATTATGTCTTTTTAGAACAGAACACACCTGCCATTGAGAACATAACCATTGCCGCCATTGCAGAGGGTACAGCTGATGGCACAGAAGAAGATAAACCTACAGGTGCAGTACACCTGTCAGATGTTTCAGTCACTGAAGACACCTTAACAGATAAAATAAATAGCACTATGGCAAGTGAAGGTTTAGTACTTGAAGAACCTGCAGTTGAAGAGACAACCAAGGCTGCTACTGTGAAAACAACACTACCAGATGATGAAACTGCAGAGACTACAGGATATGTAGGACCACCTGAGACTACGTCTGATGCTACCTTTGACAAAGGGGGTATATCTATACCTGATGCTAGTGTTGAAGATCTCACAATTGCTGTAACACCTGATACCACGTCTGACATTCCTGTCGAAGATGGTACAGTTAAACCTGAGATTAATGTTGAAGATACATCTGTGGTCCTACCTGATATTGAAGATACAACACCTGAAGTTATATCTGAAAGTAATGTTAAAGCTGACAGACCTGACAGTACATCTGATGTGGAAAATAATACACCTTTGACTCTACCTGACATTGAAGATGGCACATCTGAGGTTGCACCTGTCACAGAGGAGGGCACACCTGAAGACATGTCTACTAAAGATGATGTCCCTGTGGTTTTATCTGGCAGTGCAGATGATACACTTGATGTTATATCAAACACTGAGGTCATACCTGCTGTAGATGGTATACTTGCAACTGGCATTAAAGAATCTTCTTCTGATGTTAAAGCAGGAGCACCTCCAGAGAGGACACCAGAGCTTCCTGAGGATACCTTGGACTTACCTGAAATTGAGATAGTGGAGGAAACAGCTCTTCCACCTGTAGAGAGAAAAGTTACGGTATTACCAGAGAGGTCTGAACCTACAAAGGGACCTGAGACATTTGGAGGCACGATATCTCACATTCTTGAAAAAATGGTGATGGAAGACAAACTTGTAACTGAGATACATGAGGAAAGATCAGAGGGTGCTAAAGATGTGGACCTGCCTGATGTTATTGAGGCACCTAAAGGCATTCCTGATGTTACTGAGGCACCTGAGGGAATTTCTGAACTTACTGAGGCACCTGAGGGCATTCCTGAAGTTACTGAGGCACCTGAGGGCATTCCTGAAGTTACTGAGGCACCTGAGGGAATTTCTGAACCTACTGAGGCACCTGAGGGCATTCCTGAAGTTACTGAGCCACCTGAGGGCATTCCTGAAGTTACTGAGGCACCTGAGGGCATTCCTGAAGTTACTGAGGCACCTGAGGGCATTCCTGAAGTTACAGAGGCACCTGAGGGCATTCCTGAAGTTACAGAGGCACCTGAGGGCATTCCTGATGTTACTGAGGCACCTGAGGGAATTTCTGAAATTACTGAGGCACCTGAGGGCATTCCTGAACTTACTGAGGCACCTGAGGACATTCCTGAACTTACTGAGCCACCTGAGGACATTCCTGAACTTACTGAGGCACCTGAGGGCATTCCTGAACTTACTGAGCCACCTGAGGGCATTCCTGAAGTTACTGAGCCACCTGAGGGCATTCCTGAACTTACTGAGGCACCTGAGGGCATTCCTGAACTTACTGAGGCACCTGAGGGCATTCCTGAAGTTACAGAGGCTCCTGTAGTTATTCCGGAAGTTACTGAGACGTCTAAAGACTTTGCTAAAGTTACTGATGGATCGGAGGGAATTCCTAAAGTTTCAGAGGGACCTGGGGCCATTCCTGAAGTTAGTGAGATTCTTGAATCCACAACTTTAGCTGAAAAAGCGGCAGACGATGGTTCATCTAAAGTGGCAGTGAACGAGAATTCATTTGAACCAACGGAAGCACCTGAACTAATTGAAAAACAACCTGAAGTAGAAGTAACAAAAGATGACTCCACTGGAATTCCTGTGCTCAGAGATTTCTCTGAAGCACCTGATGTGCCTCTAGACAAGGACACGGATGCTGCAGGAGAACCACCCATGGTAGATGAGGATGACACACCTACACCATCAGTCAAAGTGGAGCAAATCACATTGGGCCTAAAGGAACTAACGACATTCACACAGAGGAACACCTTCTCAACGCCACGTCAACCCTCCACACAGGAGATCTCAAATGATATTCTGGATGAAAACAACATAGTGAGAGCTCACTATTCCTTATGATATGAGTTGATGAAAAGTGGCGAATGAATCGAATTAACCCACCTTTGCTTTCTTTGTTCTCCAGATTGGAAATGAAATTGATGAAATTATGGCAAGACCTGTGCGAATAATGGTGGATCATGTGGTGGAGCTGAGCATTAAACTAAAAGGAGAGATCTATGACGATGCTCTTAGGGACCCGTCAAGCTTTTATTACCAGCGCCTTTCGGAGCAGTTCGTTGAAAAGGTGGGTGCACTCCATTAAGAATTCATCTTATTTGACCCCAAATTTGACCGCTTTTAAAGGAAAATGCTAAGCTGCTCTCAGATCAGAGCTGAAACTTAGGGCAACATCTGGAAATGTTCATTTTAATTTAGCAGACCTAGATTTTAGCAGGATCTGAACAACGAGCTGACCTATAAGTTTCTCTGGAAACACAAATGAAAGCCCAAAACCAAGAAGAATTTTAAGAGCTGATGTCTCTGAAATGTAGTCCTGAAGCACTGCTCCAAATCTATATCCAATCCTAGTGGGAAACATAAGGATGAGATGGATTGTGCAGGTCCATAGCCCTCTAAGACTGGAAGATTGTATTTCTAAATGCTTGATGTGAAACCAATCATTATATTCTTGGAGATCATGACCACAAACACATTCTCCATTTATCTTTTCACACCTTATTGCTCTCCAAGTCGTATGTCGCTTTTGTCTCCATGCCTTCTTCTCTCAGCCACTGCTCATTTTCTTTGCAATTGTATAAAAGCTGCTGAGATGTTTCTTGGCTCAGGAAAAGCGTACATATACAACATATGCACCTTGGTAAACATGGGATTGTCTTTGGGGGGAAAACCTATAGTGCACAAAGAGTCGAGGTTCCCATAAATTACCGTTCAGAGCTGAGGGAACTGACGGCCCTGGAAAACTCTCAGGTTCTGCTAGAAAAGACGACGTTCTTTCCCAGATGTATTCCCATTTCTCAGGATTTCATCGTGTAGAGAAGTCCCGGACTCTGGAAATTCCCTTCTATTCGTTGTGCATCATCTCCTTCTCTCTGACTCACTCTCTCGGTTTCTCCTCAGATCGAGGATGCCTTTGAAAAACTTCCCGGGTTCAAGAGTGTTTTTATACTCGAGTTCAGGTAAGAGCCGACTTACATAATGCAATATTGTATAAGGTTCCGAAAAAGTGTCCAGTTTTATCTTTTGCAACGCTAACCCTTTCATTTTTCCTCCCTTTCCTTCAAAATGAAACCAGGCCGCAAAAAGACATCCAAGGGTGAGTAGCCTATTTTTCCACTTGAAGGCACACTCTGACCTACATAAAAACCTAGCGTTTAGACATATCTGTTCAAACACGGGCATCTCAACCTCATGGTCCCTATCGACCAGATGCAAAACAGACTGACTCTAATCGGAGAGAATGCTGAGGCATAACTTTATAATACCTGTGCAGAATTACACGAGAGGGTGATAAATCTACGGCCTGGCAGTGGCTCAGTTCACTTTGCCATATCACACAGCAGCTGCAGGAACCCAGAGATCATTGCTTCTCCAAGATAGCTAATGAGAAATTCATGTGCCTTGGTTTGGCCCAGTGGGACACTACGCCCTTTTGTTTTGCCATCCATATCGTGTTACGGAGTCACAGGGCTTTTTGGGGAGATTTCTACTCAGTGTTTCTCATGAGAGCAAAAGTGTATTCCAGTTTCTCTTATGGTTTCCAGTTGCCACCCAGAGTGCCTGTCTAGTTGCCAGTTGAGTGGATCAAATTGGGCATCCTCATAACGTCATTGATGCTGGATTCCCGTTAGTTCTGGGCAAAGCTCCTCATGGATGATGGAACGTTTGGGAGACCCTTGAAGCTCCAGAATGATGGCGGTGTTTGCACAGGAGGACATGTAGACACATTAGCTCTATTAGCTCCCTCTCATAGTGCCAAATATACACCACCTGATGGAGATAACTCCTCTCGAGGGAAGAAAAATCAATCTGGCCATAAACTCACAAGGTTATCTCACATTCGTTGGATGTATATGATGCATAACAGAAACAACAGAGAAAGAACTCTAGGTCAGTGCTCAGTTCTTTAGAACAAAGGTCCTCCTTATGATTCTTCCAAGCTGCTGGCTCTGGTGTGCCAGGCCTAATGGAGGTGGTATCTAAATACAAGCTGACCCACAGGGAGGAATTTCATTTCGGGAATTTACAAATGCTATGTGGAATCACTGGGGCAAGCTGGCCAACGGGTTGCAGTTTCCAGTTTCAACATTAGTGTCATGTTTTATTTTTCCAAATTACTCCCAAAGAACACATCATGTCGTTCAGACATTGAACGAAAAATCCATTTCGACAGATATGACAAAACATTGCACGTCAACTGTCCCAATGTTCCATGTTGGACTTAAAATTTGTACTTCATTTCTTACCAACAGCGCTAAAGATTCTCTGTCTTTACACCATTTCAAATATACAGGTCTAATTACATTGTGTGAAATTGATGAATGGAGATGCAGATTTTGTTCTTTAGCTTTTACATTCTGAGTTTATTCTGGTTCCAAGCAGCGCTGCAGTTCCTAGCAGTGGTATAGGTTACCTGAACATATAAGTATAATCTCTTCTACAGAGGTCTCGCAGTGGTCGTGCACTATGCCATTGTCCTGGAAGGAGACGGAGCGGGAATTAACAATGAAACCATGGACTACATCACCCTCCAGTCCAACACGGTGGAGAAATCCTACACAGAACCCGAGGAGATCCCCACCGTGGTCTACACTATTACCGACTTCCGCAACTACATCAGCGAGGCGCTGCACAAGGAGACAATTGGGAATAATGGGAATAGCACTTTAGATGTGGACCCTGACTCTCTGCAGCTGGAAAATGGTAAGGCGTGCTCCCAGGTTCTTTAATAAGAACCAAGTCCAAAGCTTTGATGAAGTGAATAAGCTGTAAATGAGTTTCACCCCTGGTTGATGAAGCTGCTTCCTATAAATTACAACAAGTTACTCTATAGGCCATATCCAGCAGCAGGGATCAGTGATGGGGATGGTACCATGCTCAAGGGTACCTCAGGGCAACCTACTTGTTACTGGTCCACGACGTTCCAATTCTGAGGCCTCGTCCCTAAACACCTAGACTGCAATAATGTATGGATGGAATGTTTAAATTGGAAATTTTAAAAAGGAATTTGAACTGCACCCATGAATATGATTCATGACATGAAAAGACAAAGGATGTGACATACATAGTGACATCATGGGGTCAGCAGGAGGGTCAGTTGTCGTAAAGGCTACTTTCTTCAATTTCACTCCAGAAAGTGTAACAGACACACGTTGGATTTAGGTTGTCAGGTTCATGTCAGTCGTCATTAGAGGGATTTGTAGCCTCATAAGCACTACCTCACAGTTAAATATTTCTTCTTAACTTATGTTAGTCAGTCATAATGCGCTACAAAATAACAACAAAGTTCTGGAAAAACATATGCTAATGATTTGAGCTGAGGCCAATCAGCATGCTGATAGACGTCGCCGATATCAAGAGTGTCCCATTCAAAGAGGGAGGTATCTGTTGCATATATTTAATATAGAACAAATTTGAATATATACAATAGGTCATATATAGGTTATTAAACACTGAAACACCTGAAGATGCACCATCCACCACATTTGCCATCATGGCCTGTTTCGGTTGTCTTGCCATGCTTGGTGCTCGTCAACTACGATCGCGTCTGATTTGTCTCTGTTTTGTTTCCGCAGTGGAGACGCTGCCCCCTTCCAAACCGACCAGCAGACCGCTTGACTCCAACGACATGATGGTAAGTGCGTGGTCACTGGCAGGACCATTTAGGTATCGGGGTAAAGCACGTTTCTGTCACGTCCACCCCAGAGCTGCAGCCCTGTAGAGTGCGATTAGGAGAGCTCCCGAGAGAAACCCTGGCAGCCCGGCGACCGCTGTTAAATGAAAAACGATACGCACTAATGACAATCATATGTAGGTTTTTAGCACCGCACGATAAGAGAGATTACCCCGCTCTAAAAATGGGTTTTCGGGGCACATCATTAAACACGATTACAGCATGGCTCTGGGACAGTGCCACGCGTCTGTAAAAACGTTCATGTCTGTTTTCCACAAGCAATATTCCCGAGACATGGCCGAGCACGGCGAATTTCGAAAAGCCCTCTCTCTCGATTGCCGCGAAGAGCCTGTTTTCAATCACGCTCGGATATTTATTGCAGCGGGTGATCCACTTTCCGAAATGAGTATCATTTCATTAGAAAGACACGTTCGAGAAGCGAACGTCCGAAATTTCTCGCTCTGCTTTTTTTTCCCCCTCGTGACAGATGAAACTGGCACTCCTTTCATGACCCTTATTAAACTGATTTACGGTCTTGTTTTGGCCCGGCGCAGGACGCTGAAGCGTACATGTGTTTGACGCACAGGTAATGGTGCTGACTTATGGGCCTCTGCTGGTAGAACATCTGAAGCTGATTCATTATTGAACTGGTCCACAGCTTTTTATTGCTGTCCCGAGGCCAAGCTGCATTGCTTTGTTTATAATCTGTTGACGTACAGGATGAAAGACAAGCAAAGCGAACAGTGGACTGCAGCAGAGCTTTGGAAAGCTGGCTCGAAAGGCAGTAAAGACCCTTCCATGTCACCCTTAGCCAGCTTGCTTCAATAACACTCAACATTTTACTTGTTTATTCACAGGCCATTTAAAGAAGGTCACAAAAGGCATCGCCAGCCATCACCCATGCCTGTTGTTATTCATAAAAAACAGCATATTTGGTAAAAATTTTATAAAGGACAGTAAGATTTATCTTGCTAGGAGGTTAACCAAGAGAAAAGACTGGCAGTTTGGTCTTGGCTGGAGGTATGCATAGATGTGTGTTTTTTCTTTGTATGTGGGCCCGGGCATACATTATTCTTGCATGCATCTGCAAGTTTTCCATAGCCCTTGCTCCGGAAAAAGATCTTTCCACTGCAGTTTGCTCAGGAAAATTTGTTCCACTTCGACCAAAAGGGCCCTGTTTTTACTCTAGCCATGTGTGAAGGACCTCCGCTTCGTTTTCTCCTGATCATATGCGTTAGAGACCTAAAGCCATGGTTCGATGTTTGACACAAGAAACAAAGATGAGTCGCCCAAATAATCCAATATGGCGAGGTTGCTAGATTAACTCGCTGCTCAAAAAATCTGGGTGCAATGGCTGCCAGCCTTGCTCCTGAGTCGCTACATGAGGATGCCATAAGGAGCGTTTTAAAGTCCACACTGTTCAATATGGGCTGTAACTTTGTTTTTCTTTGTGTAAACCCATGTCAGAATGATTGATTACAGTCCATACATCCGATTGTTTGAACAGACCTCAAGGATAATATCTGTTCGTGTTCAGTGTACGCAAAAAAAGATTGCAACACTTCTGTCTCGCTTTGTTCTAGGACAACATTCTTGCTGCAGAAAAGCCGCCAGACATTCCTGGGCAGGAGCTGGACAGCAATGACCTCTTTATCAAAAAGGGGGATTTCCTGTTTGACCCTGTGCGCCCATATGACCCCTGGATGGGTGCCCAGAGTGAGCTGGCTGGTGAAAACGATGTCATCGTCCTTGAGGAAAGTCCCACGCCACCTCCTACGGAAAAACCGCAGAAGAATGTGGATGTTGAGTCCATCGCGAAATATGAGACCACCACCAGGCCTCCCGAGTCTACCACAGAGAGTAAGCTTACATCGCTTTCTGTATGAGCTGATTCCTTGAGTACATTGTACCAGACTAGAACCTCTGGATATGAGCTCCGACCTAAATGTTCCCTCAGCTGCTTAATGTAGCAGAAAGGAACACTGGAGAAATATGTGGAGTCTAGTTCCTACCATGACCTACCTCACCTGTTCTAGCTCATCTAATTCTTGAACTTTTGGTATTGTATAAGGTAGGGGTCAATATTTTGCAGGTTGGAACTAAACTCTCAAGGCTAGGAAATCTCCACGAGAGACATGCCGTAACGTAATGTCGTATTCCTCTTGTTTTGCTCAATTTCAGATAATGGTGCCATCCAAGAAGAGGGTTTCCTAGAAACCACAACATCTGCAATCCCTACCTTAATTAGTATTTCTGAGGAGGCCCATCCTCCCCAGTCTGACGCAGAGAGTACCAGGACAGTGGGACCTCAACACGTAGAGCAATCGTTGGAGGGTGACCTAGGCTCTGGATCAGGCTTCTCTGGAGATGGCCAGGGACATGACATCTGGCCATGGATGCTAGAAAAACCTTCGGAAAGCTCAGAAAAAGATTTTCAGGAAATTAAACATGCTCCTGGGGAAGATCGTGTGAATGAAAACGATGATGAGGTGGAGCCTGAGATTCCTGCCCCAGATATGACCTCTGAAAACCCATTTTTGGATAGAATTATTGTGACCCAAGACATTCGCACCCGGCCTCAGGAGACAACCACGGACCAAGTCCCTGTGTTCTGGACAATGGAGACCCTGACTGTGGAGCTTTCAATGCAGACCCAAGAGGCTCCTGGCATTTATGAAGACTACTTCCCAAGTGAATTCTCCACTTTGGTTGCAGCCGTCACTGACCCACCACGACAGGCCTACACCACCCCTGATATTGTGGTCTTAGATATCACAACCACTCAAAGTCCAGAGACTGCTGACAATAAAGCTGAAAGTGCGGTTGTCCATGGTACTACTGGTCTGACAACATCAACCACTATGGTAACATCAGAACCCATAGCATCTTTAGACATCGATTCTCAGAGAACAACAAAGGAAAACTCTGTCTTGCCCGAAACTAAGCATCCTGTTGTTGAAGTCATCACTGTAGAAGGACTAACCACTGGCCCCAGTGCTAGTGATGTACCAATTATTGAAGATGTGACAGAGTTACCAGTTATCTTTGACTCAGAGTTGGACAAATCAGATACTGGGGTGGAGATTATTGAAGAGGAAGTAGGGGACATTTTGCTTGAAGTCACAGAAGCTCCACTTTCCGAAATCTCGGACGAGGATCTTGGCAAAGATGAAATCATAGTGGTAACCGCAGCACCTGCTCCTGTAATCACAGAAGAGCCGAGTCTAGATCCATCAACCCCTATCTCCCCTGAGAAAGAGTCTCCATTCACCAGGATATCTGACTCTGCCCCGGTTGAGGACGTGTCTCTGCTCTACTCCACAACAGAGTCTTTGTCCACGGATTCTTCAACCCCATTTGTTTCTGCGGAGTCAACTTCACAGACTTTGGGCACAGAGATGGACTTAAGACATGTGGATGATCCTGTTGGACCAGAGGAAAGGGGCAATGATGGAGGTGACATGTCTACAGCATCTCACTCTACAACTTCAATCATTCTCAATGGTACTGAAAGGGACCGTCCATCTACAATTGTACCTCCATTTTTCCAGCCAACTTTCCGTCCCACAGACAGGATAATTGATACAGCGATGTCTTCAGAAGGCGATCTAGATGAAGATGGGGTTCTATCTCCTGGCATTTCTGATGTCAGTCTTACCAGCGAAAGTAAAGACTATGATGGTGGAACAACGCAAGGTCATGTTCCAGATAACCCGAGCATAACTGACCTTGATGTATCCTTTGAAATCCTACAGTATGACAATTTGGATCACGACAAAGAGAATGGCAGTGGTTTGACTCATGGCACAGACATGGCAAGCGTTGCCATGCCTGCCAGTCCTGGACGGTCTTTGATGGTGTTTTTCAGTCTTCGAGTCACCAACATGATCTTCTCAGAGGATCTGTTCAACAAGAGCTCTGCTGAATACAAAGCTTTAGAACAGCGCTTTCTGGAGCTGGTAAGTTATTATCTGGTTGACCTTTCCTAATGAATTCTGACCAATGAGGTTATGATTAATATAGAGTGCTCCGCAAAAGTATTGATTAACTGACAGTAATGGGAACAAATGTTTCAGTTCTCCAGGCTGCAAAGTGTCTAAAGATACGAGGTTCTAGATAAAGGTTCCAACCACACAGCATTCAGCATCTAATCACCTGGTGATCTGGAATCATCTGCACTTGTTTCTTCACTGCTTCATGTCTTTAGTTAGATGCTTTGTTCTGTTTGAAGGTTCATACGTAGATCACTGTGGGGATTAACCAACAAAACTGCACTGAAAATGAGAAACAAAAGCTTTGTCCTTCAGGAAGATCTGGAGCACTGTCCCTCAACAAGACATTAAAATACAAGAACCTCTGGCTCTTTTGAAGTGAAATGTGAAGAAATGGTGGCTCAAGACTTTTTTGCACGAAGTAAATTCCATTAGTATCACTGAAGTCATCCTCTGTCCTTGCCACCACCATCTGGATAATGTTTCCTTGAAAAGCTCATTAATAAATTCTTTTTGTTCTGTCCAGCTGGTGCCATATCTACAGTCCAATCTCAGCAACTTCCAGCACCTGGAGATTCTGAATTTTAGGAATGGCAGCATTGTGGTCAACAGCAGGATGAAGTTCGGGAAGCCGGTTCCTCGAGAAGTGAACTCTGCCGTGTACCTTATCCTGGAGGACTTCTGCAACACTGCCTACCAGACCATGAACCTCGCCATAGACAAGTATTCTCTGGATGTTGAATCAGGTGAATCATTCATGATTACAGACTTAATACTAGTTTTTAGACAAACCCAAGTGCACCAGACAGCACTAGCTGGCCCAGCACACCTTCTAAATCTACCAGTTTAAAAAGCATTTATTTCATAACTTCTAAGGCGCCATTTATTAAACCACATAAGAGCATAGGCTTCATACTTGGCTGGGACACGATCCCATTGGGGTGTAAATTATCAGCTTCAATGAGGATCGTGTCTCATTCGCTACGGTTTGGGCCCAAAAATGACAGTAACAGCGATCGGGTTCTGGAAGATCCATTTTTCTGTGTGTATCCTTATTGCTTGAAGGGAGTCAGGCCATCATATTTTACCCTCTCCAGCAACCATAACGTGATTGGTAGCAGACGCTTTGGGTAGAATAATACCGACATTGTCAGGCACCTGCAGCTAGAGCTGTAGCGGTTTGAGCTCGATGCATATTAACCAAACAATAGCATCCTAGCATTATTTTAATACCCTTTCGCTGGGACGTCCTAAATCAGATTGTGAAAGTGACAAGTTGTCATTGTGAGCACAACAGGAAATTCTTTCTCTGCACTTTACCTCGTGAAGCAGGGGGCCGCCATACATCTAGCACTCGGGGAGCAGTGATGGGGACGGTACCTTTCTTAAGGGAACCTCAGGGCAACCTACAGGTATGGGATTTGAACCCATGACCTTCCGATCCTAGTCCCTAATCACTAGGCCACCGCTGCCCTTGTGGTTCCAGCGTCGGAAATGTGGACTAGGCTTAGAAAAAGCTGACTTGGGTCCTTTTCGGGCCGAGCGGTTCCATGATGCAGGCTCTCTGGCTTAGGTGCCATCCTCTCAGGTGAGACGTGCATCGCTGCTGGCGTCGGCCGAGTGAGTCATATTCTGTGTGTGTATGTTTGTGGGGGTGTTTGTTTCTGCTGAGCTGGGCCGGTGTAATCTGTCTGAGCCCCAGCCTTATCGCCCTCCTCTTTGCAGCGTCTAAACGCTGACTCACTTCACCGGCTACAATAAGAACTCAACCAAATCGAGTTTATTTTTGACCCCGCGTGCTGAGCACCCAGCACTGACCTTATTAAAGTGATATTTTTGATGCACTGTTAGGCTGATCTATTAGTGATGAGATGGAAGTACTGTTTTAATCTGCTTATCGCTGAGAAAATGCCCATACCATCAGCGGGACATCCTGGGAAGTTTTACTGGCATCACATGCTTCAGTGCACCAGTAGCTCCCAAATTGTGGAACAACTTTCCATTGACACTGAGATCAGTCAAATCTGGGGACCAGTTTAAAACAAGCTTGTAGGTAGCATCCACCAGTACAATTGAAATTATTTATTATTTTTTTAATGTATTCATTTTATTTGTTTAATTATTTATACAGAATGCTATACAACTGCTATAAGGTCATTATTATAAATAATTTTCAATATGCTTATAGTAAATCCTATATGCAAAGTTTTGCATTGGTAATTTATCAGAGGATTTGTGTTGTTTAAATAAATTTTTTAAAGGTAATTATATTAAAATAGGTGCAGTTTTCAGCTGAAAATCCCACCTGGGGTGTTTGTTTCTGATGTAAAAACGAACATTAAAGAGCTTCCACTCGAGTATCTAAACGGGCGCTGCTGTTTGGTTGTGCAGGAGAGAAAGCGAACCCGTGTAAGTTCCAGGCCTGTAACGAGTTCTCGAGGTGTATGGTGAACAAGTGGACGGGTGAAGCGGAGTGTGTGTGCGATGCCGGGTACTTCAGTGTGGACGACCTGCCATGTCAGAGCATCTGTGACATACAGGAGGACTTCTGTCTCAACGACGGCAAGTGTGACATCATACCTGGCAAGGGCGCCATATGCAGGTGAGGTGATATTTTTTCAGTGTTTCCTCCTTTTAGGGCATAATAATTCTACTTCCTGCCCTTCAAACTGTCACATCTTTGGTGTACTGAGAAGATTAAATTGACTGTAATGAATATGAGCGACAGCAACACTGTCCTTCAGGAAGATCTGGAGAACTGCTCAGGTACAGAGACTGGACTGAACATGAGAGACAACAACACTGTCCTTCAGGAAGATCTGGAGAACTGCTCAGGAACAGAGACTGGACTGAAAATGAGAGATGACAACACTGTCCTACACTGTGTGGACTCAACAGTGAATCTTTTTAAATGGAGTCAAAGCCCAAAAGGGAGGGAAATTAGTTTTCCATGATTCATATATATTTATATATTTGTGTGTGTGTGTGTGTGTGTGTGTTTAGGTGCCGTGTTGGAGAGAACTGGTGGTATCGTGGGGAACATTGTGAGGAGTATGTTTCCGAACCCCTTGTTGTTGGCATCGCTATCGTCTCTGTTGCCGGTTTCCTGTTTGTCGCTTCAGGGATCATCTTCTTCCTGGCGAGGACATTGCGAGACCAGTACGACAGAGACGACTCCGAGGACCCTCTCCGGTAAGGGTACCAGCACCGTACCAGTGCTATAATAAAAAATAAATAAATAAATAAATTGATAACAATTCTCTTTCAATTAGCAGCTTCATTTACATCCTGCTTATTACTAATACTACTACTACTAAAATAATAATAATACCTGTTTATAATGTAATGATCATATATTATATTTTTATGCACATTAAAAACAATTATTATTATGAAATTACCAAAATCGATTCATTTGAAGTGATCTTCGCCCCAGATTATTATTGATAAATTATCAAAAAATGACATATTTTGATTAACAAATGCTAAAACTATCACGCCCTCGAGTCAACAAAAAAGTTCACTCTTTTCGAAAAAGTCCCCCCAAAAGGGCAGAGCTTTGGAAAAGCTTTTGGCACAAGATGAGAAAATAAGGGTTTCGGGCATCCCAGCTGAAGAAATAAAGGCTACCAGTCAGGAATAATCCATCCCTCAAATCTTAGAGCTTCAGAGCAAGTTCAGCAATCCATCTGGAGGCATCTGTCCACTGTAATCCAGACAAATCTCAGGACTTTTGGCAGAAAGTGTTTGCGAGGTCCTGCGTGAAGCTTAGACGTGGTTTTGAAATGTCCGTTTTAAACCTGCAGGAGCGTCGGACGGCAGCACGTGTCAGATTTTGCATTATGGAAGGTCAAAAGTTCGCCACCTCACTTATACTATGACCTAAGCCTATTAGACGAGAGAAAGTCGTTCTAATCGGCAAGGAAAGAAAGCCTGGCCTAAATATGCCATTTTGGACACTGCATATCGGCTTATGGGCTTCAGACGAGTAAATACTCAGGCGCTGATCGCATGGACGTGGTGTAAATAAGCATTCTGAAATGTTTAGCCTTCTGCTGAGGCTCAAAGGGCCAAGCGCTCTTCCCACAGTCGAGTGCCGCGGGCACGCTTGGCTGCCATTTTGGAGCCGATTAACAAACGGAGACATGTTTATTGGAAAATATCAACAAGGCCCTGATTGTGTTTAAAATGGGCTTCGAGAGGGTTCAGGAAGGGGGTTGGAGAGACAAAGTCTGAATCCGTTTTTGCTTTTTAAACCACTTCTTGTTCAACCCTATTTTTTTTCGGGGTTGGTGTTGTCGCCTTACAGCCAGAAGGTTGTGGGGTTGAGTCCCAGTTGGTGTGCGACTTGGGAAATTGGGAAATTGTCCTCTGCTTTTAATCCACACCTGGATGGTGTCAGGAAGGCGTCTGTGGAGCAAAGATGGGGACGGTACCTTGTTCAAGGGTAGCTCAAGGCAACCTACTGATCCAGGACTCAGACCTGATCATGGGGCCTCATCCCTGAACACTAGGTCACCGCTGCCCCATGGATGTGTGTATGAGGACTGGTGACCTGTCCAGGATGCTCCTCCATATGAAAACCCCTTGCCACCCTGGTTGGGAAATGTGGTTAAGAAGATGGAAGGCTGGATGGATGGACGATTATGTTACTGGCATACTATTCAACTCTTCTGGAGGGCTGCGAACTATTACTTTTGGATTTGGCTATAATCAAACCTGACAATGCCATTTATTCCTGGAGAGATGAAATTCGCTTCACACCTGCAATCGAGGCCAAAAACGGTGCTCATCCTCATGTGTCCAGGGTCCTGTTTTTCCAGAACAGTGTGTTGCAAAACCTCTTAAAAAGTTCCAAGAAGAAAAACACACCTGCATTGTCTCCAGGGCTCTTGTTCTTGGGCATTTCTAGGAATCAAAACTGGACCCATGTCCAGCTCTTCAGTCATGTTCCCTCAAAAAATAAGTCAGTAATGGATGGTGACGACCTTGTTATATGAAATCCTAATGAAAAAACGTGTTTTGCTATGGATTCTGACAGCTGGTGACCATTTCTCATGGTTTACTGTAAAAACAATTCCACCTTCGAGCAAAATAATTGCCATAATTGCAAAAATAATTGAATTATTGTTTCAATTTCCATGACTTTAACCTAGAACAGCTCTTGAAGAGAAGCTCTAATGGAAATGCGGCGTGTGAGGACAGTCTTGGTAGTAGGAACGTCAGGGTGAGGAGGCGGGAGCTGCTGCTGACAGGAAGGATAAACCGTGTGTGTGAGCGGACCATGGATGATGTAATGTCTCAGTGGGGGATCTATAAGAGCAGCTCAGTGGGTCATCGCGGCCCATCCGTGTCACGGTGACCCGAGTGGGGCGCCGGCTCGAGAAGGCGGATGTTCCCAAATCAGCCTCTCAGGCCGCAGGGGACAGAAGTGGATAATTGTCTCATCCCTCTGTCTTTTTCCGCCTCTTCTGGTTACTCCCTTTCCCCTCCCACATTCGTATTGGTTCCTGTTCACTAAAGCCATGCCCACCTGTGCGACGTTTGATTCACACTTTCAGGAAGTGAAAGTGACTAGTTGTCATTGCGAACACACAGTGAAACACAAGCATCTTCTGTGTTTAACACACACCGTCCTGCAGGGGGCAGACGTGTCCAGCACCCGGGGAGCAATGATGGGGACAGTACCTTCATTAGTGTTGACTAGTAGGGTTGTAGCCTTGAATAATGCTTAGTGAAAAGGTTACTTTCACTTTCAGTTTTAGCCTTGATCTCATGTTGCCGACAGATTTTATAGATCACCGGGAAAACTATTAGCCGACAGCTTTTCTGTTTCTTGTTCATTTTTGCTTTTTGCTGCACAAGCAGTCCAGACGTTTATCTCTGCTTTGAGAGCAGCCACTTGACCCAGACTTGACTCCCTGTCCAGTCACCCCTTTAATATTCTCCGCTACTCTCCGATCCATTATGGCCCCTAATTTCTTTTTCCCGCCTGATTTGTGTCTTCGTTCAGATTCGTGTCCTTGCCGTTCGGCCAAATAGGATGTGCTGACCTCTGTTTCTCTGCTTCGCAGGCATGCTGACAGCGTGCCGTCCCTGGAGAGGGCCACCAAGTATAACCCCATGTTTGAGAGCGACGTGAACTCGGGATACAGCCGCTACAACCAGCGCTACTCGGCTGTGCCGCTCAGCACCGCCAGCGGCGACGTGTCCAGCGACTTCAGCAGTGGGGAGTTACGACACATCTACGAAAACAGCGAGCTCACCAAAGAGGTGAGACCTGACCGTCCGGTGGACTGGAGCCGCCCCAGGTGTGAGTGTCTGCTCTGTCTGGGGTGTCCCCGCCCATCGCCCCTGTGAGAACCAAGACAGGACAGTTAATAATAGTATAATTATATAATTATTATAGGATAATTAGGACAGTTAGGGCAAGTGGCTCAGAAAATGAGTGCATTTGAAGAGAACCATCTAATTTTTGCATCACCTTCCCAACATCGAGACTCATTTCAGCCCATTTCCTTTCCTACTCGAAGCACATTCATGCCTTTTTTCACTTTTCTGAGTAGAAAAGCAAGTCGTCCTTTTAGCCTGTACTTCTACTTTGGGAAAGAATGAGTGGATTTTTGTAACCTCTGGCCACTTTTTGCACTTTAAAACAACTTTATTTGTTTTATATCAAAATATCAAAAGATGGAAAATCTGGCAGCGGTGGCCTAGTGTTAAGGGAAGAAGCCCCCAGCACCCCAGACCAGTAGGTTGCCCTGAGGTTCCCCAGAGCAAGGTACCATCCCCGTCAGTGCTCCCTGGGTGCTGGATCTGGCCACCCACCACTGCACAGTGTGTGTGTGTGGGTTCAATACCGAGGACGCATTTTGTTGTTATTCATCGTGTGCCGTGTGATTCCTAATAGTCACTTTCACTTTCACCATTTTACAACCATGGAAACGCAGAACCGAAGGAGGAACGAAAAGTCTGAGACACATATTGCAAGCGAGGGATCAGAAACCGAATATTAGGTGTAAATTTTGTTTATTTTCTTCCGCTTGCTTGAAAAACTGGGTGGTCCGATGCAAAAGGCGCCCCGTCTGTATGTGTAATGTGAGGATATAAAAGTTGAAAATCTAATCTCATATACCTTTGATCTCCAACCCAGCTTCGCTGCAAAAGTGGGCGATTTTAGCGTTCCTGCATGTAAAGCTACTAGATTTTCATCTAAAATGTGCAGATGTCTATCATTTCTGTGAACAGCGGAATGCAAGATGTGGGCCGTGCGGATCCGCACGATTAACGGAAACCGACCTTGTAAACAGAAAGGCTCCCAAACCTGCCGGGCCCCTGCCAACACACTCGTCTGGGATAAATCAGAGGCCCTTATGTAACACCTAGTAGTCTGCATGCCAAGGAAGACCTCACTGTCTGTCCTGCCTTTCATGGTTTATGTGCTGTTCCTTCATCTCGCCCTGATGTGACTCTGTCCCTCACCTTCACCGTGGTAGCGCTCCGTCCAGTCGTCCGTGTGACTGGGAGTCGGATTTAGACACAGACTGACTCGAGGCTAACGGGCAACCTGATGGTTATATAATGGTCTTGTCCTTTCACTCTTTCATCCTGTTTATGTGCACTCGTTGTTCTTCCACACGCTGGCCACTTTATTAGAAACACCTTTCCTTCTGATCACTGGCTGGATTGACTCTCCCTCTCTCTCCCTCTTTCTTTCTCCCTCTCTTTCTCTCTCGCTCTCTCTCTCTCTCTCTCTCTCACTCTCTCTTTCTTTCACTCCCTCTCCCTTTGTCTCACCCCCCCCCCCTCTTTCTCTCTCTCTCTCTCTCCGTCTCTCTCTCTCTCTCCAGGAAATCCAGGATCGTATTCGGATTCTCGAGCTCTATGCCAAGGACCGCCAGTTCGCAGACTTCGTCCGGCAGCACCAAGTGTGAGTCGAACTCTGATTCAGTTCGTTTTGGGATCAGTTCTGTTGGGTTGTTTAAGAGCAGTTTTGAAGTTCCTTTGCACGCTGTGTAGCCACTCTCTCCCGCACTGGTGTCCTGTGTTCAGCGTGCTGGTTCCATTTGACTTGATGTATCTATCTTGCCTTTCACTTGATGTGTCTCTCAGGGCTCTGATCATTTACGTTTGTTCAGCACGCTCAGAATGAAAGTTGATGGATTAAATTACAGATGTATTTCAACATTTCAGCATAAAGTCATCCAGAGTGGGCTCGGTGTGAAATGGTTCTGATTTCTTTACAGTGGTGGTGAATGGAACCAGGATGTCTGCACTGCCCTGCACGTGACCCTCCAACATTGTTTTCGTCCATTATTCTTCTCCAAACTGAAAAAAATGTCCCAGGCACCGTCTGGTTCTGTTCACCACCCCTGTGAATTCTCCAAAAGTCTTGCAGGAAGACAAACATCAAGTCTTTGAAGTAGTCATGCAGATTTCCACCTGTCCAGACTTCTGAGGGTTGCAAATGTCTTCATTGAGGGTTCAGTTCCATGGTTGTGGAAGTCACATTAGCTGGTGTGTATTTCTGAAAGTTTTCTGAAGGAGGCCATTGAGCAACTCTTAGTGGTCTGGAGAACATGTCCAGATGCTTGCTTAGTCTGGGCGACCTAGGAAAGTATAGTGTTGCAGACAGGTGGAAGGATCTAGACTGAAGTATTACGGTGAGGGAGTATTACCGAGAGTCCCAGGAGACAGGAGTAGAACTGGGATTTGAGTTCAGGGGAAAGAGACACATACGATGCTACAGGAAGGAGAGGAAGTCTGGTAGACGAGTTGTAGTTCTATGAACTCGATTGATTCTGGAGAGTCTTTCATGTGAAGTGTCTGACGATGTCCATTAAGTAGGTATCCAGTGTCTACTACACAGGTGTCCAGTGTGAATACTTTTTTGGATGACTTGTAAGTATGTTGAACTTATGAAGATGCTGTTGTCTCTCCAGGGTGCTGGACCTGAGGCGAGACAGCAATTCCACACAGAGCTGCTGACCAAGCTTTCCACAACAAGGTAGCGTTTGCCAAGTGCCAAAGTTTGACTCTGAAATCTTCTTCTTTCACACCAGTCGGCCACAATATTAAAAGCACTGACAGGTGAAGTGAATAACATTGATTGATTCTCCTCAATGGACAATAAATGAGGCGGAATTTCTTGAAGCTAATCTGTAGGGGTGTTAGTGGTCTAGTGGTAGGACACACGTCTACTGTCCCTGTAGTTAAGGAATGGAAGTCGCTCTGGATAAGAGCATCAGCTAAATGCTGTAAAGGTAAATGTAAATCTGTAAGAACCATGGATGTAGGTGGCCTGCTTGCCTCAGAAGCCAGCAGAGGCAGGGTCATGCTCTGGACAATGATCTGCTGGTGAATCCTTTGGTGCTGACATTCATGTGGACTTTAATTTGACACCTAAATGTTGGTACAGACCAAGTACACCCCTTCAAGCTGACGATGTCCCCTACTAGCACCGTCTTTCAGCAGGATAATGTCGCTGCAACCCCTGTTCAGGAATGAACAAACTAATTGACAAACTAAACAGAATTGACAAACTAATCTAGAAACTCCATTTCAGACTAGAATCTGCTTCGAAAGTAGAAGGTAGAAAAATACCCAGATTTATACCTTTATAGAGTCCAGGCCTAGACAGTCAGAGCTGTTTTGGCTGAAAGAGTGGAACCTACACCACATTAGACATTTACATTTACATTACATTTACGGCATTTAGCAGACGCTCTTATCCAGACCGACTTCCATGTCCTGATTACACGGACAGTCCACCTGGAGACACTCAGGGTTAAGGGTCTTGCTCAGGGACCCAGTGGTGATAGTGCTAGAGCTGAGATTCGATCCTGTGACCTCATGAGCCATAGGTCCATAGGCAAGTACCACCACTAGACCACCACCACCCCTGACAGGTGCTTTTAATTCTGTGGCTGCTTGCTGTATCTTTGCTTTCAGTGCAAAACCAGGTATCTGCAGTTGTTTCATTATTTCACTTAATTCAAACATATCAGGTACCCTGGATCAAACCTTTCCGACAGTCTGACTAATGAAAATTCATTAAAATCTACTTAATCTGAAATTTAACAATGGTCTTCCTTCACCTGGTAAGACACTGGTTGGGAAATACAAGGTTTTGCACCTGAAAGTCTGGCTCTGTGGAAGCATAATGTGGATTCTCAACGAATCCAGCAAACAAGCTTTGCAGGTTTTCGTTCTAAACTTGCAAAATTGCGAAAAGTTGCCATGTCCCGGTCCAAGGGAACATCCTTCTGCACCTTTTGGAGCACAGTTACTGTTTATTTGCACAGAAGCCTGTGCAAACGTTATTGCAAAAGTTATTTATCAATGTGTTGTATTCAAATAAGTAGAAAAGGTGCTCAGAAATTTGCAGAACTTAAACGTCTAGAAGGATCTTTGAAGTTTTGTCCACTTGTAACTCTTTACAAGAAGCTTTTTGGTTGTTGGTAACAGTATATGAGCACAACGATAATGGGGACAAGGGACAGTCATGCCTGGACCTAGTCTTACTTCACCTTACCTCGACAACTGCTCACTGTTGAACTTCTGCTGTCTTTTGTTTCTCAGAAAACTTGCCTTCGGACAAACAGAGGGAACGGAGTCTCCTGTTGCCATGGTTTTCCACGATGGACATTTCTTACGTTTATGATTATGTGCTGATTTATCTGCGATTTATTTTTTGGAAGCGAGTGGGATCATGAAGAGAGATGAAGATGCTGGTGCAGGTGGTATCTATTTTATGTTTTTGTCTTTTTGTATTTGTGTGGTTCAGGGTGGAACAGGTGGACAGTCGTCGCTGACTAGCTGTTAGGACAAGACCAAACTCACCTTAGTCTTGGCTTTGCCGTTTCCTGGTCCACTTCTGTTTCTTTCTTTCTTTCTTTGCTCGTTTATGTTTTAACTGTGGAAGAGGGACCAGTCACATCTTTCCATTTGTCGGTGCCTTCTTTCGGATCAGTTGGTCGCTGCGCTCAGGGTGGGGACGCTGTCTTGCTGAAAGTGGGTGTGATTGACTGATAAGACACTGAACTGTAGGCCGTTTAGAAGGATTGGTGACCGTAGTTGTACATTGAATAAATGAAATGTGAAGTGTTTGATGATGAAATTTGCTTTTTCTCCAGCTCAGGATGTAGAGCCCGTACATTAACGACAGATGGTTTCATTTTAGCACCTGTTTATTGTAGAGGTTTCAATGATTTAGATGTTTCTTTTTTAAAAAATTGTGCTTTTTTACTTTTCTAAAATTCATAAAACTGGTACATACTTTGTCCATATGGGTGATTTTGCTTTTTCAAAATCTTGAATCGTACACAAGTTTGAATTTCCTGGTCAAGTTACATGTTTTATTAAAATTCTTCATGAAAATAATTCGATTTTTTACCAGGAACACACTCGTTTATGAGAAATCTGTTTGCTGGTTTAACTTTAAATAACTAAAATAGGTGGCCTAGTGTTTGGGGAGTCTGCCTTCGGATTGGAAGGTCGTGGGTTTCAAATCCCAGACCAGTAGGTTTCCCTGAGGTACCCTTGAGGAAGGTACTGTCCCCATCACTGCTCCCTGGGTGCTTTCAATAGCTACCCCCTGCTGTGTGTGGGTGAAAAGCAGAGGTGAATTTCAACAATGGATCACTTTCACTTTCATTACAATTCATGAATCATACATTAGCCTGTCTATTGATGCAAGCCTTTATTAGCATTTATAAAGTCTTAATGCTAATCAATTTTGATGTTTCTCCTCAAAACAAGGTCACGACGACTGTTTTTCTACCTTTATCATTAAGCAGACCTATCATTTATCATTGTCATGCACACCTGGCTTTGAGGGATATGTTCATGCTGTGAATTTGCATGAAAATGTGCAAAATCAGGAAGAGTATTTGTGCTTATTTACATGTCAGTTGACCAGGATGCCCAAACTTTTGTAAAAGTGTCTGCACGTTTGTTTCTGGAAGCTGAACGCAGTTACACAATATGTTTTGGGCTTTATATATTCTTTATAGTTGGATGTAACGTAGATTTCATTTTCTAATAAAGCCATGTTTCAATATTTTCTGTACTTTCCAGATTTTTTCGCTGCCGCTCTTCCTGGTAATGCTTCACTTTACATCCCATAAACATCTCAAGGCAGATGCTGTTATATGATGTCAGGAAGGATTATGTCCATGAAATGACAGATTTTACACTATTGCTGGTGGCTGGCTTTCTTTTATGGTCCCTTGGCTGTTTTGTGGTCACAAATTGGTAAATTCCTTTAATGTTCTGGGCAAAAAATAACATTTTTACAAGACATTTCAGCTTCTTCTAGATATTATATTTACAGCATTTAGCAGACACTCTTATCCAGAGCGACTTCCAGTTCCTTGCTACATGGACTGTCCATCCCTGAAGCAACTTGGGGTTAAGAGTTTTGCTCAGGAACCCAATGGGGGTAGTGCTGGGGGTGGGATTCAAACCTATGGCCTCTTGGCCCGTAGGCGAATATCCTACCACTAGACCACCATCTATCGTCTATCTTTTGTTTTCCTAAAAATTGACAATAAAAAAGTTGCCGTGATGGATCTCCTGACCATCCTATCTCAAATTCTGCATCAATTTACAACGCAATCTCCTTAAAAGCTGGAAGTGTTTGAATTTGATGAGACAATCCTGGCCTTTACCCCAGTTTTACCCTGAAATAGTTCTACATGCTAAAGCATTTGTTGTGACCTTGTATGAAATCAGCTGTTCTGACATCAGACATTGGGACCAATAGGAACTTGGCGATCATGGACATGGTCTGTCATGACAGCTTTTGAAATCTGCCATGATGTTTATGGAATGGCTGTGTCATGACTATGCAGTGAAATGATGCACGTCTAGAGGACAATTTGTATTTTTTAAAGGTTGGCAGCTGAAAGGATTTCAGGCAACTCCATGCTGTGATCATGCATAGCATTTGCGTAAGTATTGGCCTACACACACACACAGGTGATTCCAGGAACTTGGGAATAAAATGAAGCAAATGACAAAAGCAGACTGTGAATCATCTCTCATTCTTCTCCTGCAGCCCTCAGTCACCATGTAGTCGCTGTAACACTCTCACTCAGAAGATCATGGAAATTAAAAGATGTCCTTAACACGAAGTTGGACCACTAGTCAGATCTCAGCGCTGTTTCCTCAGGTCTCTAGAAATGTTCTAGAGGTGTGTAGAACCATTTTTCTAAAACATAGTTCCTCAGTGGGGGTTTATGCTAGTGGAGAGGCTAGAATCTGGGACCATCAACTGTCCAAGGTACTCAACAGGGTTAAGATCCAATGATGGGCCACTTTCATCCTGGAAGAGGCCTTTAGTCTTGAGACTGGAAACTGAACATGCAAGTGAAAGTGACAACCCTTGTCATTGGGAGGTCACAGCACAGCACACAGTGAACCACAACGAAATTGGACCTCTGCATTTAACCCATGCACTGCATTTAACACCGTGCAGCAGTGGGCAGCTATTGAAAGCGCCTGGGGAGCAGTAACAGGGACGCGGTACCTTGCTCAAGGGTACCTCAGGGCAACCTACAGGTGAGGGAATTGAACCCACAATCTTCTGATGCAGGGGCAACTCCCTAACCACTAGGCCACCGCTGCCCCAAACACACACATGTGCTACTCTGACAGTTCGGTCATCAGCTGTGTTATCCAGGTGTTGCTGTAGCAACCCAGCAGCAGTGTACCTCAGAGCAACCCACTCAGCTGGGATTCGAACCCATGACCTTCCAATGATGGTGCCTAGACATTAAACTCGCTAAACACTAGGCCACCGATGCTCTGTTTGACCCCCTGAATAGTCCTTAAGACTAAAGCTCCTTATGTCCCCATTTATTGGTCTGTGACTGTTGACTTTGTCCATCTACATCCCCATTTGTGTGCTGTTACCCACTCATTGGTTTGATCCTCCTGTTTGTCCGAGAGGTCATCGACTGCTGCTGGGTTGCTACGGCAACACCTGGATAACACAGCTGATGACTGAACTGTCAGAGGAGCACATGTGTGTGTGTGTATGTGTGTGTGTGTGTGTGTCGTGGAAACAGCGATTCCTATCAGCTGCTGCATGACTAAGCCAGTGATATACAGCAGGGCCTCAACTGACTCACTAAGCTCGGGCTCAACCTCAGCAAAGCAATGTGGGCTTTTCATTCTCTTTCATTATAAATTCCCAGTTAAGTGCACTTGCAGATAACATAAAGATGAAGAAGAAGGTACCTGTGTGTGTTTCAATCCTGCAGTAAACTGTTCTTGCCCCTAGAGGGCTCTGCATCTACAGTGATTGCAAAATGAAGAAGCACTTGAGCAGGATGCAGCATGGAGTGTTGTCTCCACACGCGCTTGTGCAGTATGGATGAGTGTTTGGCAGAGGAATACACATAGAGCAGGTGGCAAATCTGTACTTAAATCCCTTCTAAGGGTTCTAAGAGTTCTACAAACAATGATATGTTGGTGGGTTGCAGATTGGGGCAAGTGTGAAAGTTAACTCCAGGTTCCCCTAAATGCATCCTCTGGATTTATCCCACATGCATTGTAAAGCAGGGGGCAGCCATATCCAGCACCTGGGGAGCAGTGATGGAGACGGTACCTTGCTCGAGGGATCCTCAGAGTAACCTACTGGTCTGGGATTCAAACCCAAGACCTTCCACCAATAACTGCAAAGGGTGGTGTAGAAATGTGTGAGGCATTTAAGGCCTAAAAAAAGCACATTAGACCTGATTGTTAAAGCATGTGAGGTTTACTTTGACTCCAAATATAGCAAGTATCGTGGTGGAAGAGGGGATAAGAGAGGGAAAGTTGGACAGAAAAGGGACTGAGCGGGAGAGAGAGAGAAAGAGAGAGAGAAGCACAAGCACGTGTCTGGACTACTGCTCCCTTTCCCCTCACGTGCTGCAGAAAAAATCAAGCTGCAAACCCCCATTTATGGAGCAGGAGTTCTGAAAGAGACACCCACACTGTCTGCAGCAACTAAAGGTTTGTGTGTGTGTGTGTGTGTGTGTGTGTGTATGTATGTGTATGTGTGTGTGTAAGAGAGGGAGAGAGAGAGGGAAGTGGTTAGAAACTCACCTTTTGCTTCAGTGGAGCTGTGATGGAGTCGATGGAGCATTTCCAGTAGCTTATCCTCGCGCTCACACTGGAGAAAGGTTCCACTTACATTAAAGCTCATCGCTCCTTTTCATGTGTTTCATTTCATTCCTTTTCATCCATTCAACTCCTGGACTTCCCAGTATATGAGCTGGACAGATGTTCCACACACCTATACATTTTTACATATAAACACAGTGGTGGTCTAGTGTTTAGGGAGTAGACTCCAGGATCGCAAGGTCATGGGTTTGAATCCCGGACAAGCAGGCTGCCCTGAGGTTGTGAGATACTGTCCTCATCACTGCTCCCCGGGTGCTAGAAACGGTGTGTGTGGGTTTAATACAGAGGATGCATTTCGATGTGCATCACTTTGAGAAATAGTCACTTTCACCTTCACTTAATCAAAACGATGCCTTTTTTAAACGTGATGCTTTCCTGTGCATGAGTGGTGAGGGTCTAATGGTAGGGTACCTGCCTACGGACCTATGGATTAAAGAGGTCGCAGAATCCCACCTCTAGCACTACCACCATTGGGTTCCTGAGCAAGACTCGTATCCCTGAGTTGCTCCAGGTGGACTGTCCCTGCAATTAGGGCATGGAAGTCGCTCAGGATAAGAGCGCCTGCTAAATGCCGCAAATGTGTGCGAGCTAAAACCCTGCTGTTTTTTTAGGAAGGAGACCATGCTAATTAGTCACAATGGCAAGTAGTCACTTTCACTTCACGTTCACTTCACCGCAGTATCATGAAGTAATGTAGTAAACAGTAATTAATTACAGTGGTACCTTGGGTTACGAGTGATGCTTTGGTACATGAGCAAAAAGCAAAAAGGGGGGTGGAGATATGTGCATGGCCCACTTGGCAAGGTCGTACAACTGGACAACCTCTACGACTTGTGCAATCTTGAAAAGTAAAGAAACCATCAAAGTGATAGATACGCTGTGAAAGGAGTAACGATGGTAACTAAACAACGACCATGTGTTCTGGAAGACGTTGAGAAGTTAGCAGGTGATACTGTTGTTAATTTCTGATGTTAGGAGTAATAATTTGTAGAATAATTACGATTAAAAATCATTTTTATATGTGTATTTATGCGGGCAAGGAACGCATCGTGTAAATTTCCAATACAGTAAAAATATGCAGTATATTTATAATATGCAGCATAACATTCAAACGTGGACCATAATGTACGTTAATGAACTATTTCCCATATTTTTTGTAAGGTAGGCTTCAAAGTTCAAAGTTCAAGCGGGTCGTCATGCCTTTTCTGAGCAACCGTTATGCTTTGGTACACTGTGCCCGTAAAATTAATGTCTGATAAATGAAATATGGACTAGCAAGTAAGAATAACTGTATATAATAAAAAAAGCTAAATATCCTTTGCATGACTGACAACAGCAATTCCAAACTCTTGCTGGTGGGAGTACATGCACGTGTTTCTGCAGGAAGACACATGGGTTTGGGGGCTGATTTTATGTATCATGTAACGGCAAAGCTCTCACCACTCAAGCTGTTTTCTCCTCACTTTCTCGCTCTGCATCATTCACCAAGCACTTCTCCGTCAACGAAGCTCGGCCAGACATTTACTCAACCGTGAAGGGACAAAAAGAGAGACAAAGAGGGAGACTGGCAGCCTTATTTGATTTGAGGAAATTTCTTTGCGCTACGGGCCTTGTGCAGGGGGGGGGTGTCTTTTGTTACCAACAGCTAAGCGAGACTTTGAAACGAAAACATTCCAAACGAGGAAAAACATCTGGGAGGTTTTTGGAATCCCAGCAGCATCATTCCCAATCAAAACTGAGCCAGTGAAACAGGAAACCCACGTAGCCATGTTCACAAAGGTGACAACGTGATGCTATGACAGCAGTAGCGCTGCTCACATTTGGAGAAACCCATCAACCTTCTATCTCTCTTTTGGAGCAGAAGGTGAAGAAACACCCTGGATAGGTCACCATTCCTTCCCTGGGCCTCTCCAGTCCACCTGACATGAACGTCATTGGAAATTGAGGACAGCAAGGAACCAGGGTGTATAACCCAGAAGCTTCTCGCAGTCAAGCAACATTACCATTACATTCATCCAATCATCCCACGTGTCCCGAATGTGGTCGACTGGCATGCTCGGTTCCCAAAATTGACCTCTTGAAACTCAAGCTAAGAAGCCAACATAATAGCTGACCACCCAGCATCATGTTAAAGTTGTGACAAAGTCATCTCCTGGTTGCACTATGCTGGTATGTATGATGCAAGCAGTCCGACTGTGGGAGATTTCATGCTTTCAGCCCCTCTAGGTAGCAGGGTAACTTCAGCGTGGTTCCTGCTCGGTTCCTGGTGACAGTGGAAAAGAGCTTGTTTCACCGGCTTGACTTGTGGTTCCTGACCATATATGACATGCAACGCTGCTAATGAAAAACAAGCATGTGTGGCCTCCCGTATGGACCTTGAAGTCGGCTTGTAGAGAAACCACATGAAGAAGCAGTTGAGAGTGGAAGGATTCTGCTCTGTGCATGTTTTTCATCCATAACATGTAAGATCTCCAAAGGGAATTTACAAGAGCTGGACCGTTTGTAGCTGTGTATATATACACATTGCCCTCCGTGCCGGGAACCACGTATATTTCGGAGAAACGTTCCAACGTCTCTGAGAAGCAGTCAATGAAAAGCAGGTGAGAGGATTGCATTTAGTGGTGTTCCTCATCTTGTTGCACTGAGTGGGACAGAGGGACTGGATCTGGTGCTGGTGTAACTCGATCGGTTTGTCTTTGCTTCCAAGAAGAAACACCTGCAGCCTCATAAAACAACCTCTCTCAGCTCCAGAGTGGTCGTCTAACCCAGCAATCCCTGCAGCAAAAGCCAGCAGGGCAGTAAGTGCGATCTTGGTTGCAATCATACTCTCCTTTCCAGGTGAATATAGTGCAAAGGCACATGTCTTACTGGACAATATCTTTGCGCTGGCAGGTGACTTCTTTTTGACACAAATCGAATGCGATGGCTGGAATTTCCCTCTGCAGGCTTCAACGGAATTATGGGGGAAGCGAGTTGCTAGGGGGACGGCAAAGGAGAAGACAAAACATTGTGAGGAAGGAGGAAGGGGGAAGGGGGATGGTGGGAGGGAGGGATTGAGTTATTGTTGAAGGCAAGAGTGTAAATTACCCTGCACCTGAAGCATCGAAGGATCTTGATTCCATCTGAAGTGCTGAATGATGGAAGGCATCGATAAGAAATGCTTGTGGAAGTGGAAAAGCTGAATTTCATAGTGTTGTCTTTTGTTCTTTCAAAGGCCTCCTTCAGCCTTGACTGTTGGTAAGCCTCCAAATGAAGCTCATTGAACAGATCCCATGGCCATTAGAGTTTCAGGAACTGCTTTATCTCGGTGTGAGGTGCTCTTCTACCTTGGGGACCTACTCAACTTGAGCTGCTGCCAGCATCTGACATTTTAAACCTAATCTCTATTCCTCAATGCAAGACGACCCCCACCAACCACAGTCTCCTGGCCCGTAGATTAAAAAAGCTAATCAAAAGCACATTGGTGAACACTTGGGGGGATTCAGGCGCCATGAGGTACAGTTCTGATTGCTCTGTAACTATTTTGGTAAGGTAGCCTGCCCTGCCGCGTTCATGAGAATTACATGGATTTTGTAGCCATTTAGACCTTTCAGTCAATATTCACGAATCGGACAAAGCTGCAAGTGTTTTCAACTTGGTAACATTCCTGTGGATGGATTTTTTTCATTCCCTTTTGTTCCTCCATTGCTTTGAGTTTGTTTCTAAAGCTCTTCATTGCACAGCTCCAAGCTACAGCACTGCAGAAGTCTGGAGTCGTCCCTCCGTTCTTTAAAATTCACAAGGGAATCCCCCTGCTTTGCTTTCAGTTGGTTAGGTTCTCTACTTTCTTGGTTCTGTTTCTACATTCATATATTTGTTAAGCTTATTCTTCAGTACATTTTTAAGAGTGCTATGTAAATCTAGGTGACAGTCATCGACTGATTTAAATAACAGTTACTAAAGCTCATACAACTGAAAAACAAATTAGGGGAACCTAGTTGTGAACCTTTTGCCTGCTGCCCATCCTGAGGATTTGCCCCGATGTCTTGGTAATTGTGAAATAAACTGATATCTATTCAAAAAAAAAACTATTTTCAATAAATAACATGTTATTCTTCAGTATTTCTGGTATAAGATGAAAAAGAATGGTTGCTATTTTAGTGTAGGAAGTGGCAAAGGATGTTCTTGTCTTGCAAGGGTGGTGGTGGTCTAGTGGTAGGATACTTGCCTATGGATCTATGGCTCAAGAGGTCCCAGGTTCAAATCCCACCTCTAGCACTACCACCACTGGGTCCCTGAGCAAGACCCTTAACCCTAAGTCTCTCCAGGGGGACTGTCCCTGTAATCAGGATATGGAAGTCGCTCTGGATAAGAGTGTCTGATAAATGCTGTAAATGTAAATGTTTTCAGCTGGCTAGCAGTGAAGAAGTCTAGCTGTTCATTTTCAGCAGCACAGATTCTTTTGTGTGACGAGTTCAGAATGCCAATAAGATTAACATTAGAAATCTACAATGTACTTCATTTTTAAGCTTTAATATATAAAACATAATCGATAAAGAAGCAGGAGAGGCTGCAGGTCCAGAGCAAATATTTACTTCCAGGGTGATTACATTCCCATACACGGCCATTTCTCAAATCACCTGCTCAGCTGGCTTGTCTCAAATGTATGAAAAACCTCATCCAGGCAGACAAACAGAACAACATGGCTGCCGTAGTTTACAAGCCTCGACTGCAGTCTATTTTTGTTCCACTTTCAACCCAAGAATGGACGGCCGGTGCAAATAACCAGTGCACGTCCTCCAGCTCTGGTAGAAGATTAACACTTTCCTCTCGTCCTGCAAAAAACTTCCATTTTTGGCCGGTCCTGGTCCCAGTGTCTTCCTCCAAGGCTGCTGGAAGATCCTTCTTTCTGCTCCTCGTGTAAACGCTTCAGAATGACTATGAGATTATCGAAGGAATAATGTCCACAGTCTGTCTTAACAAACTGGGGCAGTGGGACTCACTGAGTTATGACCCTGCGGTACCGCCAAGTTTATAGAAGCTAATGCAAACACTTACAAGTGTGTTAGAAATGGGAACGCTCTACAATGAAAGTTCTCTAGCTCGATGCCAGCAAGATGCAAGTCAGAAACATTGGTTGCAAATTTTAAATTAGGTACACAAGTAGAAACTGTAATAATTTGGAATGGGTATAAAGTTCTTCTTGTTTCCAGCCTTTACATGGTGCCAATTTTTCCACAATCTGGACCTTAAAAACCCCCAAACCATTAAGGGTTAGTGTTTTTCCAAATTAAGAGAACTGGCCATGCAGTCGAAGCCCAGCCACTGGGCAAATAAATGCCTAAATTGACAGACACTTGCTGCCTTAAGGCTATAATGGACAAGTGGATTAAAACCAGTAGAAGCATAAGCCATGTTTTTCAACCTGACTTGTACTTTAGGACTAATGTAATGCAATCAAACTGGCCCAAAATTGTGTCTTACTGGACATTTAGTCGTAAAAGACTTTTGTCAACATTATTCTTTGAAACGTCAAGAAAGTTACTCTTGTACATATTCTTATTCTCTCTTAAAATCTCTTCCACTGATCCAAGTGGTTCTGCATGTAAGGAAGCCATCTTCAGCAAGGCTCCAGGCAGTGATATTGTAGCTGAGCAGGGGAAACGGAATATTCTTTGGAAATCAAGAATTGCTCCAGGCTGAGAGGGGTTCAGGGATTTTTCAAGAACAAAGTTACCCTTCGTTACACTCTACTCTTGCTCCAGGAACACCCTGGCTCAAAATCCAGCTTGCCCAGTAACAATCACTTATTAGAGCCCACTAGCTCCCACTACAGCATCAGTTTTGGACCATTTATCCAAGAAGTGGAGATGGATCCAAACCATCAGATTTAAACAACACCAAGGCACTTTATACCGATTCATCTGTTCATAAAGTACCCATGAGACTCTTTTAATGGAAGTGTTCTGAACTAGTGTGGCTAGCGTTTCAGCTGGAACTGCACAGGCCATTAGGTCTTGGAGGTGCAATGACTGAGAGAGCTGCATTGCCCCCAAATGATATGAAATCTGCATAACTTTGTTGTGTTTTTGGGCTCTGATCCCTACTGATATCCAGCAGAGGCTGGGGCGCATCCAAGCCAGGCAAGCAGCATCCATCCAAAGCTCTTAATAAGATCTAAACTTTGTTGCTCCCACTGTCAGCTTTACAACCACAATTTATCCACCTCCGTCGCTTGCTCCTGTATGCTAACGGCTATCATCATCGTAAACGACAAAGTCGACATTCACGATATTATTTGGTAGTGGTGCAAGGAACGGAAAGGGACTTTAGCAGATGCTCACATGGAGTAGCCATTATATAATTGTGTTTCACCCCAAGGACACTTGGGGGCAGGGATCAGCATATAGAGAAGCCATAATTCTATTCGTGATGGTGGGAAAGTAGAGAGGAGAGTCAGGTGCGAGAGTCAGGAAGGTAACCAGATAAGGCCTCTGCAAATTGGCTGTGAAGCGTTTCAGGTTATGCAACGCTCCTGGATAATTATGGGACTGTGGGACGGCAGTGCAAAAAGACCCTTCACTCGCTGTCAAGCCCTGTCTCAGGAAAGGATCATGTGCAAAACTCCATGTGTTTGTGGATGGCTAGCATTCTTTGCGGTGTCTCTGCATACCTCGAGCATGATTTCACCACTTGCAGTATGGACGGACTCCTGTGGCATCTGTCAAGGTTTCCCTCACAGTCCTGGATGCTTTCCGGGGCCCAGAGTGGCCTGCCTCTCCCTGACCAAAACCAGGGCCTTCATAAAAGCTCTGCAGCGAGCAACTCAGAAATGTGTGATTTAAAAAAAACGTTCCATTTCAAGGCAAAAGAAGCAGGAGATTTGTGTCGTTGCAAGGTACAAATTGCACCGTTGCATAACAGGCTTTGAACCGCCGGGCGTGGTGGCATGGCGATCGGCTCGTGTCCACGCTGACCGTAATGGTTCCAGCAGATTGTGCTATAAAGTGGACGCTAGCATACGCCAGCCCTCCAGAACCTCATATGACCATTAAAAAAATGGCCTGCATTGGCTGCACACCAGCCTGTCAGGGAAGAATGAAAGATGAGCAGGGAAGGAGGATGGAATAGATCAGGGAGAGAGAGGAAAAGGAAAGGAAAGAGATAGTAAGAGTGAGAGAAAGAGATGGATGAGGGTGATTTTCTGCTCGGTTCCTTCCAAAGAGGAGTGCCAAATGGCCGGCTGCCATATTCTTTACCATGCATCCATTTATTAGACTGATAAATGTAGATCATCCCCTAAAGACAGCATAGAGGCCCGGCATGCACCCATTCACGCTTCTATACATACAGAGTGGGTTGCTGATGCTCTTTCTTTCTTTCTTTCTTTCTTACATTCTTCCCTTCTTTCCTTCCTTCTTTGTGAATTGAAGCAGCACTGAGATAGTTATGCCAGAGTCAGAGCTGTATTCTCACCAGTGGAACCAAATCCAATGTTGTCCCACACGATTTCTCTGGTCTACTATATCTGGCAATCAGTTGAATCACACATATCGCCAAACCATGCTTTCTCCTCAGGACCATTAGTGGACACTGCTGGTTCTCTAATTTGGTTCTGTGACTGACGGAGATTTACTGATTCCTTTAACTATCAAACTGCGATGGTGTCCACAGGCTTAAAAAGATGGTTTGGGGTCTAACCTTGGAGATGATCTTCAGTTCAGACTAGACTGTTGATCTTACATTTATATTCACTGCATTTAGCAGATGCTCTTATCCAGAGTGACTCCAAGTTCCTGATTACAGGGACAGTGCCCCCCTGGAGCAATTTAGGATTAAAGATTTTCCCCAGGAACCCAATGGTGGTAGTGCTGGAGGTGGGATTTGAGCTTGTAATCTCTTGGTCCATGGGCAAGTATCCTACAAACAGACCATCTATCCATGTTGAACGTGGCCCACCTGACTGATAAGAACCCTGCAGCCCATAGAGTCTGCCTTGCAGACCCACCCAGAGGACACAACATGCTTGAGACAAATGGGGGACAATGCAATGCAGTCCATGCAATGCAGTATTGATGGAACGTGTTAAAGAGAACATGCCTCATCCTGTTGCTAAACGCTTTTTTATGGGTTGGAATCAGTGAGCTTGTTCAGGAAACCTGTGGTAGAAACATAAATCTCCTGTAGAAAAACTATGAGGAAAACCAAAATCTCAAGGGCATGGACAACAACAGCTGAGAAAATACATAACTTAAGCTGAAACCCAAGCCTTGTGAAAGGGTTCTTCTCTTGGATGTGGTTGTGTTTCTCAAGAACAACATGTTTTTCTGGGCTCTTGGGCTTTATCATATTGCAGTTTGTGGCTAACCGTGTTGTCAAAGGCCGATTTTAGTACTTTGCCAGTTTACCTAGTATAAGCCATGCTTACCGCTTACACAGCGTGGATTACAGGGATGTGGTATCGTGTGCCACCAACTGGGGGTTTTCATGCCTAATACTTTCTTATAACAATGCAAATATGCTTAATAAGGCCTAACACTGTGTTTAGGGATGAGGTTCCAGGATCAGAAGGTAACGCTGTTTGAATCCCAGACCAGAAGGTTGTGCCAAATGCAGAGGTTGAATTTATTTCACAATGACAACATAGTCACTTTCACTTCATTTTTACACTGAGAAGGAAAATCAGGGTGGCGGTGGTAGGGTACTTGCTTATGGACCAAAGGCTCAAGAGGTCCCAGGTTCGATTCTCACCTCTAGCACTACCACTGGGTCCCTGAGCCAGGGGACATAATACACCATGATTGTTTATTTTCTATGGTCCCTGAGCAAGACCCTTAACCCTGAGTTGCTCCAGGGAACAAAGTGTATGCAAAGGTTTTTTAACACCCCAGCCAATTTATATGTTTTCTTGATTTTCTTAGTGAGCAACACCATAGAAAATAAACAATCATGGTGTATTATGTGCACAGAAGTGAGCGCTCATTAGCAAAACATGCCATTTGACCACACAAGCATAAATTTCCATTTCCATTTAAAGTGACTGTAACAGCTGAACCGCATCTGGTCTGTGTGAGTATTAGAGTTTATAGTGTTTATTTTACTAAGAATGAACTGTACCATGTCTGTCATTTTTCCAACACATATGATGGAAATACAGTGCCGTGCTCAAACCTCCATCCTCCTCTGTTTCTTTATATTTTGATGACCTTACTGCTGCAAAAAATACAATTTTAGTAGTTTTAGTATCTTATCTTATCAATTGAGTCAAAAAGAAAGAAACTGGAGCAAATGTTATAGTGCTAAATAGTTGATATAAGGTTCTAGGTAAGGGAGTTCTCCAATCAGCGTTCAGCACCAGCAGTAAACGAATCAGCTGATCATCTGGAATCATCTGCACTTGTTTCTTCACCTGGTTCAGACGTAGATCACTGTGTGGATTAACCAAAACAAAACAATCAAACTGCTCAGGTACAGAGACTGGACTGAAAATGAGAGACAACAACACTGTCCTTCAGGAAGATCTGGAGAACTGTCCTTCAATAATACATTAAACATACAAGAAAGTCGGGCTTTATAAGAAGAAATCTATGTCTCCCAAGCTTCTGATTTGTCTGACAATGGTTAAAAAAACGGTCTCAGGCTAAAAACTCTACTCAGTCATGTTTCATTCCTCTGTGGATTCAAAACCATTTTGTGTAGTTACTTACTGAGGGAGCATATCACATCAAACAGAATAAAAAAAGATATTGGATTTGCTTGAAATCGCCATTGGCATTTGAGGTGTTATTAATCGCACCTGATCTAGGTGCACCGCAATCATCATAATAAAACTAAGCTTAACCTTTCAGCTGATCGTATGTCTGGCCCTGAAACGACAGGATTACCCGACACCAGTGTCTTAGGCAGCCTGTACTGTTTTAGTGTCGGTTTTATTGGGAACTTCTGTGTAGCCAGAGAGAAACAGGGCATGCCTCTTCATCAGAGGGAGCAGGTTTACAGATGTATCTCAAGCCATGGCCCGCTGAGTGCTTAAGGACCGTTCGTTTTATCCTCTTTAAAGGACATCGTTATGGTTCTGTTTCTTGCAGCTCGTAACCCATGTGTCCCAAGGGTTGTAGAGCGCTGATCTTGGAGCAGCTTGTCTGTCTTCATAGCATCCTGGTAAAGAAGGCTAAAAGCTATCCCGGATCAGGTTGCTTCCTCTGAAGTTGTTTCCCCACAGGTCTATGTTGAGTAATGTGCAGGATATCCCAGCGCTGACAGTAGGCTTCATGAAGCACGTTCTCAGGATTACCGTCAAAGAGCAGATGTCAGATTGGGGGATTAGTTGCTCTGTCCTGGGAGAGAGTGTTCCTGGCTGTCAAAGGCAGATAGATAGCTAGATAGACAGACAGACAGACAGACAGACAGGCAGACAGGCAGATAGATAGATTGATTGGTGTTATCACTAAAAAGTCTAGCCATACTTTTGATTATTATAATTTAGCTAATTATGAAATTAATATCATAACTGGAATAAAAACTAGGCCCAAGGGAGATGAACTGCCATCTCAACAAGCTCTTGACCTCTTGCTTGGCATGTCCTCACACATTTAGACCCTAAATGACCCACAATGTTCTGCATCTGAACTGCCTTTTCCAGTGCAGAGTCTAGTTTGGGTGAGGAGCATATGTGCTTATTTTTTTTTTCTTCACAATCTGTACTTGGTGGTCACTGGAGACCTACATTTGCATGTCAAGCCTAATGTTATTGGTACCTTTTAAGGTTCGTTGTTCAAGAAGTTCCATTCTGTTGAATAAACTTGAGGATTAAACGGGATCGAATACAGGAGTGTTTGGTTTGGCATTGGTTCAAGGCTTTGTCTTAGGTTGTGTTGCATTGTGTTGGTAGTGGCTCAGTGGACCAGGGCTCACTAACAGCATCTGGACATTCCTGTTCATCCTCTGTCTACTACTGCCAAGTTGGAAGTCCTGCATTGCAGTGCAGAGCCTTCTTTGGTCAGCATATCTTGAGTGAACCAGGTGAAGTGACTTGGCAAAGGAAATTTTGGGTCAAAAGTATGTGGACCCTTTCTCATTGTTGAACATCTCAATCTTTCAAAGCCACAGCCATTAATGTGAGGATGATCTCCCTTTTGCAGGCTACACACCAGATGCTGGAAGTTGCAGATGCTCTTCCATTTAGCCACAGGATTGTTATTGATGCCGGGTACTCATGTTGAGTGAGACTCAACGACTTGCTCGTTGACTGCATTACTCCACAGATGGATGGGTTTGAAATTTGGGCTCTGTGTTTTCAAGGTCTTTCTAAACCCATTTTCCTATTTTTATCTAATCCTGTGAATAAGGATACTGCCACACTAATACAGGAAAAGGGTCTTCCCAAAACTATCCCAAATAGTTGGAGTCAAAGTTCTGATTGAATGTAGCATTCAAATTTCAGTTCAATGGTGCGCTGGAGAACCATTAAAGAGAGTGCCCTTGACCATTGATTGTTCCTCTGCAAAATGTTCCAAAACATTCAACCGGCATCCACTGCCCAGATTCATGACAATTGGGTGTCCAGTGAAAACATGCTTTACACTTATCCACCACTGAAGCTCACAAAAAACTTCCCACTGATTAGAGGAGTGTCCACATACTTTTGACCACATAGTGTTCCATTCTGAGGAATGAGCGTTATCGTTTTACACTTGAATTACGGTCCAATTCTAGCTGATTGAAAAGAGTAAAGAAAGGGAAGAGATTTAGGTTTGAGGTCAAAGATGAATATGAGAAGAGGGCTCAGACTTTCATACTTCCTGGTTTTAACATCTAGACATCATATAGCAAATCATATAGAACGTTACACCTTTTGTACCTGACCACCCAATTTTTAAAGGGATAAAGTATTAAAGCTGAAAGCTTTAAAGTAAAATCAAGTAAAAGGCGGTTCATTTTTGGTTCCTACAACTGCATCAAGCCTGCAATCTCTGGCTTGGCCAAACTGTTTTTTTTTGGGTATAGTTTGAAATGTGTCCAGTGCATAGTGAGGAAAAAAAAAAAAAAAAAGAATGGGCCATGCTGTTCCAATACTTTTGTAGGGAACTGTAAATTGATTGAATTATGATACGCACTTTAAGCCCTGGGATGGGCTCTAGCAGACCCCGGGACCCTAGTTAGGAAAAGCGGCTGAGATGATGCATGGCTAGATGAAGTTTCATTCCATAATTAAATCATTATGTTTTATATTCCAATTAAAATGTTACAATGTTACAATAGTAACCCAATTTTTGAACACTGTATTGAACCTGCATTCCAACTCCCTGGCACCTATAAGTCAACACGCGATCCCAAAATAATCAGGGCGAATCTGCGATTGGTCGCTCTCCACTTGGCATGAGGCACCTCTGATTCCAGCCTCGGCATATGCTCTCCAGGCTGTGTTCATTCATCTTACACAACACTAGATGTTTTATGGGCAGAAAAAGCGTATTCTTTATGATTTCCAAAAGCCAAAACATCCCCATGTGTACCCAAACAAGGGATCCAGGAACGGTCTGACCAAACACGTGCTATTATGCCTTTTGAGAAACAGTGGAAAAGTGACTATCCGTATCCCTAATCTCCCAAAGACTGTGAAAAATGAGAACTCCTTCAAAAGTAAACTCATTTACACCAACCACATGTGAACGGGTGGTCAGCCTGGGGTTTTGTGTAAACGTTCCTTGCTGCCAGAAGACCTCGGGGTTTAAAGGAAATGGGGAAAAAAATGAGTTTTATAAGGTTTTGTCTTGGGCATTCACTTTTAAGAGCCATTGTTTGCTACCTTACACAGAAATGTGTGTAAATCATTCAAGTAACCAATGACCAAGGATGGTGGGCTCCACTTCTGGCTTCAAAAAAATGGTGTAATCATGAAAAAATATAATTGGGTCATAAAGTATTCAGTTAAAAACATCTGTTTGGGTTGTTTGAGTTCTTCAATTGGTTGGTTCGCCACCTTGAGTGCCTTTATACTGCTACACTGAGCCTCTGGGCATCCATTTACCACCAAGCAAATAGAATCCAAAGACTATTAAAGCCTCAAACTTAAACTCCAGTAAAAACAATCTACTGAGAATAATGAACATTAACTTCACTGCTTCACTTTCATCCATGTCTCTACTACTTCTCCCGTCACAGACATCACACACTCAATACATGCCTTTTCTCCACCGCCCACTCTCCCTGTCTTCTCTCTTACATCTTCTTCCCTCTGTCTTGCACCGATGGACACACAGAGGGACCATCTTTTCTGTGTTTTGGTCCATTTAGGCTGAAACGGGTCCTGATGTTGGGAAGACGATGGACAATTTGCTATAATATGTGTTTGTATGTTCTCTAGATGTGAAGTTATTTAACTGTAATCTGCATCACCATCAAGCTCCTTGGCTGGATTTAGAGATGTTTCTCCTGAGGACCTTGTCCAATGTGTTGGAATTCTTTGTAAAGTGCAAGGGCATTGATTAAACCTTGGAACGGCAAAAAGGGTCAGGCGTTCAGAACTCACGGTTGGGAGAATTGCTTGTCCTTGACTGACGTGGCCAAACAAGAATTCTGACAGCGCCTGGATTCTTTAAATGGTTCCATTCCAGACTGTAACGTGAAAGAGCCACATTATTTAACCTGTCTTTTTATATACATTTTTTATAGCGACTGTAGATCTTACAGGTTTAACCGAGCCGTACAAGGCTGTGAGTTGATGGAGATGTGTTTGCAATAATGGTGTGGTTTTTTCAGTCCAGCCCTTTTAGCTCACTGTCAGCCTTGATAAGCCAAAGAATACTTCAAAACCCATGTGTTCGGAGAACGGCCTTGTATCATGAAGACACATGCAGAGTGGCCTTGCTTTCTCAAGACGTGGGAATGTGAGCGAACAAAAGCCGGTGCCAGGGCAACGCAATAACCTGGTACTAAACTGAACAAGGCAGTGACTTTTGCGCCAAGTATTTGGTCCCCAAGCCTAGCGCCTGGCACATTTGTTCTTTAATGAGCTCTCAACCAACAACTGGTGTCAATGCTGTCTGAAATGGCCTGCTGGATACACAACACAAGAGAAAATTGCATCGTGGATCTTTTGGTCCTTCCTCAGTATGTCTCCAAACAAAAGCTTTCTATAATGAGCAGTTTTACAGCCTCAGAAACACATTTGAAGGTGGGGATGGACCCACGCACTGCCTCTGCATGAACATGGTGGTAGAACATTTAGTGCATCGCTTCATGCACAGTTTACTACTTAGACTTTTGGAGTAGGGTGTCCAGATGTTCCTATTTTCTGAGGATAGTCCCTGTGTTTCATTGGCACATCTCCAGCTGGAGCTGTCCCCGGAAATGTCTTAGTGTTGGATTGAAAAAGACAAGAAAGAAAGCCCATGCGGATGGGTCGATGCCTTGCAAAGTGATTGCTTTGGCCAGTTTACAGTGCTGTGCAGAAGACTTGACCCCCTAATTTCTTTATATTGCCAAAAATGCCTTATCATCAGCACATTGAGTTGAATAAATGAAATATGGGAGAAAATGTTTTAGTATGACAGGCTGCAAAGTGTCTAAAGCTACAAAGTTCTAGATAAAGGGGTTCCAACAACTCAGTGTTCAACAGTACACTAATCCCCTGATGTGGAATCATCTGCACCTGTTTCTTACATTTACTGCATTTAGCAGACGCTCTTATTCAGAGTGACTTCCATGTCCTAATTACAGGGACAGTCTCCCCGGAGCAATTCAGGGTTAAGGGTCTTGCTCAGGTACCCAGTGGTGGTAGTGCTAGAGGTGGCATTTGAACCTGGGACCGCTTGAGCCATAGGTCCATAGGCAAGTATCCTACCACTAGACCACCGCACACTACTTCATGTCTTAAGTTACACGTTTTGTTCTGCTTCAGATGTTGATCAATGTGTGGAATACCCAACAAATGACAATTAAACTGTTCAGGTAAAGAGACTGGACTGAAAATGAGAGACAAAATCACTGTCCTTCAGGAAGATCTGGAGAACTGCTCAGGTACAGAGACTGGACTGAAAATGAGAGACAAAAACACGGTCCTTCAGGAAGATCTGGAGAACTGCTCAGGTAAAGAGGCTGCACTGAAAGTGAGAGACAAAAACACTGTACTTCAGGTAGATCTGGAGAACTGCTCAGGTACAGAGACTGTTTGTTTGAGCCTTAATTCTTGTCCTTTTCCCCTGGAAAGCTGTCTGGTATTCTGCAAGAAGAATGCATTGTTGTACTGAATCTCCTCCAAACACACATCAAGGCAACTCCAGATATGCTTAAAATACATAGACAAAACATATGCCATCCTGTACTAATTAAGAACAAGGCAAGTGCTTTTTTGTTGCTTTCTAAAAATTTGGCCAATGAGGAGTTTTAGAAATCGCTTATGGTTTTGAATTCAACCTGAAAACAGTTAATTGCCCGAACAACTGAACAGCTTAAAGTTGAGACTGACACAAGTATTGCTTTTGACAAAGTTTGCTGCTTCAGTGTTTTTAAATAATTTTTAAAATTATTCCATGGCTTGGGATTTTTCCATGGCAACCAAAGCGGAAAGTTTCAAAGGCTTTTATCAACAGCTACATTAAGTTTATGCAAAGAGTCAATATTTGCAGTGCTGATTCTTCTTTTTCAAGACCTCTGCAATTCACCCTGGCATGCTGTCAATCAACTTCTGGGCCAAAGTCTGACTGATGGAGCCCATTTTTGTTTGTCATAATTTGTGGGCTTTTGTTTTCCATGCACCTCTTGAGGACTGACCACAAGTTCTTAATGAGATTAAGATCTGGGGAGTTTCCTGGCCATGGAACCAAAAGTTGGATGTTTTGTTTCCTGAGCCACTTAGTTATCACTTTTTTCCTCATGGTATGGCATCATGCTGGAAAAGGCATTGTTCTTGAACGAACTATTAATGGATGGTTGGGAGAATTTGCTGTGGGAGGATGTTTTGGTGCCATTCCTGCAGCTGAATCAACTTTAGGAGATGGTCTTGGAGCTTGCTGGACTTTCTTGGGCATCCTGAAGCCTCTTCACAACAATTAAACCTCTCTTGAAGTTCTTGACTATCTTATAAATGGATGATTTAGGTGCAATCATAAGCAATATCTTTGCCTGTGAAGCCCTTTTTATGCAAAGCAGTGATGACTGCATATGTTTCCTTGCAGGTAACCATGGTTACCAGAGGAAGAACAATGATTTCAAGCACCACCCACCTTTTAAATCATCCAGTCTAATATTCTAACTCAATGAGCAGGACAGAGTGATCTCCAGCCTCTTCCTTCTCCAGAGTTTCACCTGTGTTAATGAGAGGATCACTGAAAAGAAGTCAGCAGCTCCATTTGTGGCTGAAATGCAACAGAAAGGGTTTTTTCTAATTTAATTTTTCCTACGACAAACAGGGACTTTGCAAGTAATTGCAAAGAGTGTTTTCTTCACTAACATTCTGGAGTTTATGCAAATTACCATCATAAAAAACTGAAGCAGCAAACTTTGTGAAAATGAATATTTCTCAATTCTCAAAAGCTTTGGCCAAGGCTGTAGTCTACATGTCTAGAGACAACGGATACCTTCAACTGGTTCTTCAAACAAGATGGATCCGATGCTCAACCTCCTGACCTGGCACCAGGCAATCAGGAACTCAGTGCTTTCAACTGGAGCCAAACAACTCAGAACGGGACTCTTAACCTTCTGCTCAAATTTGACTTTGCCATGAGATCAGTGCTTATTATTCCAACCATTGATCTATGAAAGAAAATAACTTCGCGAATCAAGTGAATCCTGCTTAGGGAATTATGTCCCGTTGAATCGTGTTTTGGGTGATCTGGGATTGCCAGCATTGGGGGAACTGCTTGAATGACTTGAAGATTTTTAATTGCTGAGGTTGGAAACAAGCTGTTGAAATGAATCAGTGTTTGTTTCTCCAGGCTTTCTGATCTTCATATGGCAGCTTGGGCGCCAGGTATGGTTGATTAACCCAAATAAACCCAACTCTGTGGAAAATAAGCACACAATGGTTTAAGTTAGAAATGAAAGGAAAGAACCACAGGCGAATCAGTTGGTGGGTAAGGGTAGGAAATCGCTCTTGACATCTTTTCCACGTAAGAAGCATACCCTTTCAATAGTGAATATCATTTTTTGAGATTGTTGCTGTTTTCATTGTTGTTTATGGGATGGTCAACTACGGCCTGCATAAACGGAAAGTCCAACTCTGAATATGCTAAAACTTCAAGGACTAAACATAAGGCAGCCACTTTATTTATCAAAACCTTTGGATACATGCTTTTCAGTTGGTTTGTGAGACGTTGGCCATCGGCCTAACCATCACAACTATAACAAGCTTATTGGAAATCCCATTCTAAAACCACTGGCACAATATAGAGTAAATCAGAACACCAAGGTTTTATTCTCAAAGTAGAACAGATTCAAAATGAACATCCCTAAAACAGTGTTATATGGACTCATTTGAAATAAATTAAAAATATAAAAAGTATAAAGTATATATAAAATATATAAAAGTGTTAAACATATAAATTTATACCATTTACATTTACGGCATTTAGCAGACGCTCTTATCCAGAGCGGCTTCCATGTCCTAATTACAGGGACAGTCCCCCTTGGAGCACTTCGTGGTTAAGGGTTGCTCAGGGACCAGGTGGTGGTAATGCTAGAGATGGGATTCGAACCTGGGACCTCTTGAGCTATAGTACCCTACCACTAGACCACCGCCACCCCCCTGTCCATTTATAAGGTTCAATCTGACCATTTTTTGCAAAGCCTCAGTAATCTCTAAGGAAAATCATTTCCAAAAGAATGTCAAACAAAGAAACTGACAGCTTGGTAAGGAATAATTTTAGGTGTTTGAATTCATTGTGGGGCGGTGGTGGCCTAGTGGTTAGGGAGTTGGCCCCGGATCGGAAGGTTGTGGGTTTGAACCCCTTACCGGTTGGTTGCCCTGAGGTACCTTTGAGCAAGGTGCTGTCCCCGTCGGTTCGCTCCTCCCTGTGATAGGCTGGCGACCTGTCCAGGAAGTGTCCCCGTCCTTCGCCCTGTGTGAGCTGGGATGGACTCCAGCACCTCCCCACGACCCTAATTAGGACAAGCGGCCCAGAAAATGACTGACTGACTGAACTGATCATAGAATTTGTATGATTTAGAGTGGAGTCAGGCCTTCACAAACATTGGAGGTGGACTTCAGGAATGACTGTTTGATGGAATGGAAACAGATTCTCAAACACTCCAAAATTATGAGCCATCCCAGAAGAGCACTCTGAGGAAGGAACACTCTGTAATTAGCAAAAAGTCATAGTTCAGCTTATTAGATGCAATGAAAATAATTTCCCCCAAACTGAGCTTTTACGCTTTCTTCTTCTACTTACTTTCTGCACAACTTGTCCAGTCTCACCACATGCCAATTCTCAAAGTAATTGTGTCCTGAACCCAGATGCTCCTGGTAGGTTGAAGGTGTTTCTTAGGGTTGGTCAGAATGAAGCCTGTTAAGACAAAAGAACATGAAATTGAAGAAACTTCCCATGAACAGAAGTTAGAGGCCAAAGAGCATTAAGGAGGTGTCACCAGAGCTGACGGTTTCTAGCTTTACATAGCTACTGCCATGTTATCCTGAGTGTCCTGGCACAAGGTCACAGTTGTCATGGTAATGCCTGAGATTAACGGAAAGTTAATCTCCGACGCACAGTCGGGGGAATGAGGCAATTCCATACATCACAGTTTCCATGGAGCTGTCAGGAAGACTGAGGTTGCTGTAGGTGTGGCGTAGTCCCAGAAACCTGCAAAGCAAGTGGACTGCTGTGGGCTAGCTTGGCATTGCTACCGGAATGCTCTCTTTATTGTTTTGCGATCGCTAAAAACAGTTGGCAAAACGTCATCCAGTTTTAAATAGCCCTCTTTAACGTCTAAATTCAGTGTAGGTGCGCAAACATTGCAGCCGAAAAGCGAATAACAAGGGAAAGGCGCTAGCGTTTGTGATGCTAACCTGGCTATTATTCTTGTTAGCTTCATGGACTGCTAAAGCTTGTGTTTAAACTCTTGGTTTAGAAAGATTTGAATTCTTTTACAGCTGAGGATCTCAGTATATATCGTGGTTCCAGTTCATCAGGGTTGAAAATGGCTCCTTTTCTCGCCTTTAGCGTATTTTCCGTCAGGAATTAGCCAACTTTAGCATATGTACAAACACACCAAAAAAACTACGCTCACAAGCCACACTGTAATACCTAAAGTTTGATAGCTTTACTTAATGATTCAAAATTTAAATGTTAATATTTTATAAAGTACTCGATCCGACCCTCATCTCTTTACATTTAAAGAAAAAATTGACTCTAGGTTTAGTGGTTTATTACAACATGTGTGAGCACACGTGTGAGTCTAAACACAAAGAGAGTTTCATTCTAACCAGCTTTAAGGTCAGCATTCACTACCACCATCGCTCTTTAGCACAGCCTCATCTCTCTTAGCCGAGCTTTCTGGTAAGGTATTTTGCATTTACAGGAATTCTTGAAGGACACTCCAAAGCTCTGTTCAGGCGCAGAGACTGGATTGAAAATGAGGACTATAACTTGGGGAACCATTCTTCTGTGATTTTGTGTAATTCCTGGCAAATTTTCTTGAGTTTTGCAGAAATGTAGAGCATTTTAAGGGCTGAGGCTTCTAACAGGACAAGCCAAAGATTCCTGTCACTGGGTTTGTGTTTTATGAGCTTCTCAGAACAAAGTGTGCTATGAATCTTGAAGTTCTGATGAAGTGAAAAAGTGCTGGTGTTGCCAGCTCATTGAGCCAGTGTATTTTTTTTGTTGTTGTTGTTTTTTTTTCTCACAAACTGGACCAACTTGCAATTTTCCGTCAAGCTTTGTTCGTCATCACAAGGCATAATTTCACAGCAGTCGTTCACAAATGAGTTAACAACTTTATTCCTTTCTACTCCCACCTTCTGAACCACAGATAGAGTGGACTGAACTATGGGCCATATGGGCTACATCTGCAAGTGCTTTTCAGCTCGCAAAACCCTGCTGACCAAAATGCTTTTTTTGCTGGTATGAGAGACATTTTAATACTTTGCTAAAGGTCACTCATCTTGCGAATCACTGCGTAAAAAGAAAAATTATAAACCTAACAGATGATTGACTCCACCAGGATCTGCCAGCGAGATCTTGAATCAACCACTGCCAAGAACATGGCACTGCTCAAAGGATGCGAACACATTTTGAATTGTTTCTCATTATCTTGATCATCCATCATTTTACATTCATGCCTTTGGAGAACCTGAAGATGTGCAAAAACAAGACTGAACCCTTAGAAGTGTTCGATTCCACTGGGAAAACATTGAAACGAGCTTCCCTCTATTCACTTTCTTGAGATGATCTCAACCTTTTCTTTGGAGCAAATGTTTTACTTCTGACCAAGGCAAGACCTTTTTTGTCATAAGTGATATTAGTGAAAGTGAAAGCGACTATTTGTCATTGTGAAACAAGGCATTGTGAACCACAAGGAAATGCAGCCTCTGCATTTAACCCATACACACACATCCAGCAGGGGACAGCTATTGAAAGTTTCTCATGGAGCTGTGATGGGGATGGTACCTTGCTCAAGAGTACCTCAGGGTAACCTACTGGTGTGGGATTCAAATGCATGAGCTTCTGATCCTGGGGCCTAGTCACTAAACACTGCTGCCAAAGAGATGCCAACTCTGGTTTTAGAGACATCTAAACACTCATGTCTAACAACAATGATGATAACTATAACTGTATCTTAATATACTTTGAGCTTTGAGAGGATGCAGAGAGGACCATGACAAAAGACAAACAAATCCAAGGACAAATGCTCATGGGCCAAAAGGCAGAGAAATGCCCTGGAAAATTTTTTAGTCTGTCTCGGTAATGTAGGCTCTCTCTTGTAAACTCCATGCTGTTTGTGTTTTTAATCTGAGCTGTATTTGTTGTGCACTCTATTTGTCCCAAAGCCACGATCCAGGCATCCAAATTGGAAGAAGAAGAAGAAGGCCCTGCCGCTTAGCTGGAATAGATATGAGGAATTCTCGAAACCATGTGACATTCCGGCAGCAATGGATGCAGGGACCGTCCCTTGTTTAACAGACGATAAAAAAACATGAGGCCTGGATTTCCAAGGCAGAGTAAACAGAAGTTCTGACCTACATTAGCCAGTGCTCTACTTTCAGCAATGGAAAAAGAGATATAGGCTGATCCCCTCACTCCCCTGGTCCTCCCATAACTCCTTATCCTGCTCCAGGTGCAAATAAAGCCCTGTTAATGTGCTCAAGTCAACCCCCTTTTCTACTGTCTTCTCCGAGCTACCTCTGCTCCTCTTTCCTGCTCTCGAGAATGGTTACCATGTGTGTGCAGAATTTACTCACTGTGTATATACGTTCATCAAGGAGAGGTGCACGGCTGTGCAGCTCCAAACAAAGCCAGACATAGCTAATAATGCATAAAGGCTAGATTGAGATGTCAATTTTAAGCATTGCTATTCGCCCTGACAGTAGCTCGTGGATGAAGCCATGCTTTCATCTTTAATATGTCAATCATGGCAAAAGCTAAAGCCTCAGCCTGCATAAAGGCTCATACAATGAAATAAGCATGTTCTTTTCTAGCTATATCACTGTCACTGTCTACCCACACACTCCTTTACATTATTGTTGATGTTAAGCAGTCTTGATTGTTGATTATTGATTATTGTGTCCAGTAGTGGGTTCAAGTTTATAGGAAGCATGGTCATGGTAGAGCAGGTCGTAGTTACAAACCTGTTAGGAAAGAGCCAAAAGCAAAGGCAGCTCTGGAGACACCAGGCCATTTAATCCGTTAAATGTCAAGAAACGAGTGCACATAGGACAGAAGTGTGGACAGAAGAGCTTTGGTCTCTTTATTTTATGCTGATCATTAATTGAGAATCCTTCGTGCTGAGAATTCAAGCCACCGCCTTGCTAAGATTTTCTTCTCAGACAATAATCCCTTGAACGGGGAGGGTGTTGCAGCAAAGCGCACGGACCATTCTGATCCAGATGCTAGCTTTTCCCAAGCTTGACCAGTTAATTCGGCCATTGACTGCCTCTGTTCTCTTTCTTACCCTAATGCATTCTTTCAACAGAGCTTAGATTACCTGCTTGATTTACTAGCTGATGTTCTCCAGAAGATCAGAAGAACAGATAGGAGATTTCTCATCTGAGTGACTTAATGGAGATGGATGGGCCTTCGTTGCAGGTTAATGGCCTCCTAGCACATGTTTGATATCTGCTGGGCTTGCATGTCCTGCTTGTAAGGGCAGGAGATGCGGCCAAAACCTGGAGCCATGCTGAGATGGTGACACAAACCAGGTGGTGACCCCTTCTTTGAAAGCATTGATTAAATCTCAATGGTCAGCAAAAAGAAGGTAGTAGTGTTGACCAGGACAGGGCCTTCTGTTCCACATATTGTTTTTTCAAGCCTTGCTGCAAAGGAGGCATGATGAGTCAGTTGGTTTTCCCTATCTGACAAATCCTACATGCCAATTCATGGCGGCAAGGATGACACACTGCAAAACAGGGCCAGAGCTTTCAATTCCGCTCCAAACATTTGTGTTTGAGACCTCCATGTAATGAATCAAATGTGTTGTTCACAGTTTTGCAGTGATGCTCACCACATCCGGCCTGACAACCTTGCAAAACAACATGATTCAGATGCAAATTTCATTCTGATTTTTCTGGCAATATGACGTAGGCGAACCCACTTCCCAGTACTCATCGGTGACGGTCCACACACACCCACGGGGTTGCTTCATTGAGGATGACACACAAAATCCCTCATCAGCTCCCATTAAAAAAGAATGGATGCTTTTTCTTTTTGACCTAATCAGCTTCCTTGGCCATGCTAACCGGCAAAGAGGGCACAGCTTTGGTTTCCCAATAGCAGAAAATAAGAGCTTAAACTCTTACATCCAGACCTTTCCCAAATGCTAAAACGGCTAGGAAACCTTAGCTAACAAGAGCGGCATTGTCGGAATTGAGATCAGGCTGGTTCCTTCTCATTAGACGTCCATGGAAAGCGGCTTTTGAACAATCCAATGCCTCTCGTCTGCTTTTGGCATCAAAAGAAGCATGCAGGCACACGGTGGTGAGCCAGAGATACATCTGAGTTGCTCGAGTGCAAGGAGAGAGGCGGAAGGTGTAGACGGGGGTAATTTAGGAGCGTTTTACTCAGGGTTAATATCTGCATGAAATGTATCACAGATGGCTTTGACAATGCCTCTTTCATTCCTTCCCTTTCCCTGCTCAGGCGCCCAGTTTATAACTCTAACTAAAGTTTCTACACACAACTGTTAACCAGTGAGGATGAGCCTGCTATCAAGAGTGCTTGTTGTATCTGAGGAATGAGCCACAGAGGTTGTGCATCATTTTGTAGCTGAACTCATGCCCAAATAAGGAACTCCAGCTGGTTTTCTCTATGGGAAAAATACATTCTGCCATGATGTTTACTTTACCCAGGCAGCGGTGAACTAGTGTTTAGGGACTTGGCCCCAGGATTGGAAGTTCATGCATTGAGGTATCCTTGAGCAAGGTATCATTCCCATCACTGCTCCCTAGGTGCTGGATATGGCTGCCCACTGCTAAGTAACATGTGTAGGTGAAATACAGAGGATGCATTTTGCTGTGTTTTGCTTTGTGCTGTTTCACAATGATAGTCACCTTCACTTTCACTTATAAATTGTGAGCCATCGCCATAGTGATCTTTTCCACTTTTGCTCTCCACTGCTGAGCAGAGGTGGATGATTCTGAGTCTTGGTTTTTCCCATGGTTTCCAGCTTTAGGGAGTTTTCCTTGTGTCTGTCGCCCTTGGCTCTCTTACTAGGGGGATTCTTTGAAACTGCTTTGCTTGTAAAAAGCATTTTCTATGTAAAACTGAGTTTTGTCCCTTGCACCTTTTCACTGCTTATAAAATATTATATAAAAACTCCAGCTTAGTTTTAGTAAGTTTTAGGCTACAGAAGCTAAATTATCAGCTCGTTTGTCAAAGCTAGGGGTAATTTTTAAATGGCTTTTATATTTACATGTTTAAAAGTCATAAATCAACAGTTGTAACACATTAATGGCTGATGAAAAGAGTTAAAGCAATAAAGATTAATGTGAGATCCCTATTTGGCAAACAACAGGTATTTTTCCCCTATTTGCTTTAACTGCTGATTAATGTTTTATTACCAAATTAACCAATAACAAAAGTTTCAGAGTCATTAAAACTCTTTTTGGAATTATTTTATGAGGACTTATTGTGGTCCCAGCAATATTTGGACTATAATGTCTCTCATGGAAAGTTAGAGAAGAATGACTGCATTGGTTTTGACATTGGAGGAGAGATGAGGAGTATATCATGAGAAGGATGCTGAAGATGGAGCTGACTGGAAAGAGAAGAAGAAGAAGAAGAGGAGGTTCATGGATGGGGTGAGAGAGGACATGAAGGTGTGAAAGAGGAAGATGCAGAGGATCGGAGGAAATGGATATGGATGAGCCGCTGTGGTGACCCCTAAACAGGAGCAGCCGAAAGTATAAGAAGAAGAAGAAGAAGAAGAAAAAGAAGAAGAAGAATGCCTCTCAATAGACCCACCAGTGGATTTATGGTTAAATGTTTTACGCTTCTAACATCTTTCTTTTGCACATGGAGTGATGGTGGCAAATTTCATCACCCTTCTCTTTTTTCCATTGACTAAAACAACTAAAACCATGTGGTACCGACTGCAAACCGACAAAGCTTCATACATGAATGCTTGAAGTCCTCAGTTACTGGGTGACCTTCTGATCAACTTCTGCAAAAAATCATAAGGTATCCCAAACTATGACATGTGCTCAGTTCCTAAAATAATTTCGGAAATCTAGGTGTCACATAATGAAAACCTCAAAAACCATAAAGCCTGACCAAGCTGTAATCTTAATTTAGATCCAGATTCCCTCCTGTCCATCCCAACTGGACTTAGAAAGTCATGGGTCCAACCTCAGTTCTGCCATTGTGGCCTAAAGGCTGCTGTGATGCCATGTGCGCTGAGGGCGAGCTAGAAGAGTAACTGTTAAATTTGGAGTCCAGCTACCCAAGAGAGACTCCAAGCCAAGCTGAGGTGGAAGCAGTACCCACACGGGTGATTTTAGGAGACCAGAAATACTACCTTCCACTGATCTCACATAATATGGCATTTATTTAAGCCAGATGTGGAGGAGTGTTGGAGAAGTAGTGTTTTTTCTAATAGATTTGCAATGTTCTACTTTTCATAGCTCTGCTTCGTTCAGGCAGCGAAGGACAAAAGTGGCACAGAGAAGGACTTTTTCCTGAAGATGTGTAGACCAGACCTAAAGCCTTACATAAGTCTTTTTCATTCACACGTTCACACATACAGTGACGCACACACATTCAAATCTTCATGATATCTTGCAGGTGCACATTTGACGCTGAAGCCCTGTGTGTGTGTGTGTGTGTGTGTGTGTGTGCGCGCATGTGTGTGTGTGTAGGTGTGTGTGGTTTGGAAGTTCTGGCTCTTCACAAAACACTCAACTCCCACTTTTTTCTTCCAGAACTTCTCTCTGTGTCCTTCAACCTGCTCCGTCCTGATGCTCACAATCCCAAAACCCTCTGCTCCAAATATTTCAAGCTTGAAATATTTGACCTGATGCAGAGTCGACTTCGGATCATGTTTTTGAAGATTCAGTCGAGTTTGGGCAGAATTTGGTCAGGATAAAGTCAGGTCCAAAAAAAAAAAAAAAATGTTGTTGCAGCTGGATTTGGACAGAATTTTGATGGTCTACAGCCAGAGCTGGACCTAGTTTACTTCTGGATTTGGAAAGAATTGAATCAGTTTACAGCTGATCAACTTTTTTTCAGATTAGGTGCATTTGGACACAATTTGTCAGCTTACAGTTGAACCGGGAGAGAGATTTGTCAGTTTATAGATGGGTTTGATCAAAATGTAGACCAATGGTTGAATTTGGAGAGAATTATTTGTCAGTTCATATTTGGCACAGAAACGAGGAGTATATTGGGAGAAGGATGTTGAAGAAGGAGCTGCCAGGAAAGAGGAGAAGAGGAAGAACAAAGAGGTTGATGGATGTGGTCAGAGAGGACATGCAGCAGTTGGAGTGAAAGAGGAAGATGCAGAGGACAGGAAGACATGGAAACAGGGTCCGCTGCTCTAAATGGTACCAGCCGAAAGAAGTAGAAGACAATAATTGAATTTAGACATAATATGAGTTTTCAGTCTCCCTGCGATGGGCTGGCGACCTGTCCAGGGTGCGTCCCCCGTCCTCACCCTGTGTGCGCTGGGTTGGACACCAGCACTCCCCCGCGACCCCGTTTGGGACAAGCGGCAGATAATGGATGGATGGGCAGAGTTTTGTCAGGTTACATCTAGATTTTGAGAGAATAATGCTGCACTTTAGTCAGGTCTGGACAGAAATGAGCTTCACTAACATTTACGACTGACTGTTGTCAATCAGCAGTCCGGGTTGGGACAGAATAGTGCTGATCCATTATGCCACAGTTAATTTCTACAATATTTTTCAGAGTACAAAGGAAATGGAACAAAATTTGCTGAGCTTCTGATGAACTATGCAAAATTTTGTCTTACTGTTGGACAAGGACAAAATTCGGTCAGGCTGTAGGCAGGTTCAGGGCCTTAGGATGCTGTCATGTTGGACTTGAGTGTTTCTTTTGACTCACGTTAGAAATCTCCCCCCAAATTTTGAGATTCTTCCGTTTCAAATGATAGTAAGCTCCAGACTTTTAAGGTGAAGAAGTTGCTTCAAATTTTCTCTAAAACATCAACTCAGCTTCAAATGTTCTTAAGCTGACCCAGATCTCCTGGGCCTCCGTTTCGTTAGTGCAGGCACACAAGCCTAAATCCCATCTTTATTACCATATAGGCATCCAACTGAACCAGGCTGCTTTAATGAGAGCTCGTAAGATAGCGGGCCTGGGCTACAAAAAAAAAATCTCAAACGAGCACTGTTAAAAGCTAAGAACACAAAAACAAACCAGTGAAAGGTTTATTAGCTGAAAGCAGTAAACACCTCCCACTTCTTGATCACAAACTCAGCAAGAGCTGAATGTGTTGCGTCTTCTCAGAATGAACGAGTTAACCAAGCCCTGCTAGGTTGAGAGTGGTCCACCAGCTTCAAAGCTGGCGCCGGTGAAGGTGGAGGTCCAGCACAAACTGGGTAGAGATGTGCAAGATGGAGCAAGATGAAGATTTCTAAAAGAAATTTTACATTTTCTCCCTATTGCTACTCACCACAACACAAGAAATAACCCATCCTAGAACCCTAGATCCTAAAGCCTGGAAAAAGCCATGTTTAACTTCAGGTAACTGCAAAGGTTTAAGGATGTCACTAAAATGATAGTTATTATCACTTTTTTCCGGTTCTGATTGGTTAGAATTCCACAGCAAAGATAAGGTGACTACAATCAGAGGTCAACTACCAATGACCCCGAGGCCACGGTAAGACACACAGTGGAATGCGAGACACATTCCAAGAGAAGGTCAACGGTCAGCATGTGCTGTGTTACAGAATCAAGAAGTCCCCGTTTCTCAGTTTGAGCGTCTTCTTGATTTGAGTGCATTCAGATGTTGTTAGTAAGTAAAAAAAAAAAGTGAACGGATTTAAAGCCTGTTCAGTTGCTGCCCTGCAGACGGCATTAATTTACTCGACCAATGGCTGACGTGTCTGGTGGATTTATCTAAAAGCATTCAAAATGCCTTGGGTGATGTTCTCCCTCACCAAAATTGGTCCCATCCATTGAAAATCAAAACAAGACCGGTCGATTCCACTGTCAGTTCCTAATTATGTCAGTGGGTATTGTGGTTAATGGGAGATCTTGCATAGCTGTACCTCAGAAGAAAGATGTCCTGACCAGGAACCCTTTTGTCTCTTACCAAAGCGCATCGATTAATTGTAGACAGAACTGCAAGATTTGAAGAAAGTTCCCAGACGTTTTCTCATTCAAGAGGATTCCTCTTTTATGGCATCCTATCTCTGCAAACAATGAATGGGTAAAAAAAACAAAACAAAAAAAAGTACATCACCATGTAGCAACATGACATCCTGTTTCATTTGTTACTGTGACCAAAGTACTCGCTGTACAAGAAGCTAGTATCCCTCAAAGGCACTAAAAATGAGACCCATTACGTCTCCTGGGCTTTGGAGTGCTTACAGAAAACCTAATTAAGGCTTTCCTCTAAGATCCCAGCGATGTGGAGAGCTTCAATGTTGAAGCCCAGGCCAGTTCCAAGAACCTCTGGCAACTCAATCACTTGTATGTTCTCGCCTCAAACTGGACACAGAGTCATCGCTCACCCTGGAGTAAGGGACGCTCAGTCATGGACGTGCAATCAAGCCCTCTTTTGTGGTCCCCCCCTCGGTCATTCATTTGCTTTCCCCTCTAAACGTTTTTTGTGTTCAGGTTTTATGATCCTGGCCCGGACCCTGTGCACCAGCCGTTTTCCTATTGCATAATTTTTGGCTTTAGCATTGGCCTGTATGATTCATGTCCTGTGGGTCGTCCCTCGCTGGAAGTTGCTCTCTCGGTCTCCACAGTCTGTCATCCGTGTCGTGTGCCATGGCACGTGTGAGAGTGTTTGAACATTCAGCGCTGTCCAACTTTGCTAGTCATATGGTCATTTCTGTTCATTTTATACAACAATAACTTAACCTAGACTTTTTCAAATGAATCCGTTTATTTATATCGTTGTTTGTGGTTTATTTCCATCCAGACCTCTCAGCTTCATTTAAAGGCAGTTAAAAGTGCACTGATACCAGCAATCGAGTGACTATCATGGTCTGAGTTCTCAGAACAGACCATGGGGTTATAAGGACCTATCATGGTCATGGGAAGCTTTCAGAACAGAGAGTGTGGTCATTACCTCTGTCAGGAGAAGATAAAGAGAATAACAAAGATTGTAGGAACATAAATGAAGTCCTAGAACAAACAATGTAGAGATGAGGACCAGTCACAATCAGGGAGACGTCCCAGAGGATGTCTTGCATGGTGACAAGGACCAATTACCATTAGGGGCAGGTCTTAGAATAAACAGTGTGGTGATTAGGACCAAATCACAGTCAGGAGAAGGTCTCTGAAGAAACACGGTGGTGTCTAGGACTAATCACAGTCAGGAGGTCTCAAAAAATGGCTCGGTGATTAGGACCAATCACAGTCTGCGGGAGGAACAGATAGGGTAGGAATTATGGCCAGTCAAGGGGAGGTCCCGATGATGAGGACCGATTGGTTTCAGGAGGAAGCTTTAGAAAAAGCGACAGAGAAAGTGGTGGAGGTCTTGGAACCTGTGGGGATTTGGACCAGTCAGAAGGAGTTCTCTGAAGAAATTACATGGCTATTAGGACCGATCGCAGTGTTCTCTGACAGAACGTGTGGCCGGTCCAACTCAAGATGAACAAATGACGTAGTGATTTGGACCAATCACAGTCACAGGGAGCTCTCAGAACTATTAGCATGATTATTATCATCATCTGTTAGGAAGACTCCAAATAAACAACATCAAGGTTAGAACCAATCACAGTCATAGCGTGATAATTACAGCCAACTGGAGTAAGATGCCTGAATGACCAATGCAGCGATTCGGACCACAGTCGGGGTTTCAGAAACACCTTGATTAAGGTTTCGTAGTTGTTTTTTATGATATCATATTTTGCGTTATTTAACAATGCAGAATACCAGCTACATTTAGGGGCAGTGGTGGTCTAGTGTTTAAGGATCTCAGGATCAGGAGGTTATGGGTTTGAATACCAGACCAGTAGGTTGCCCTTAGGTGCATTTGAGCAAGGTACTGTCCCCATCACTGCTCCCCAGGTGCTGAATATGCCTGCATATTGTTGTGGTTCACTGTGCGTTCACGATGATAGTCACTTTCACTTTCATTTATTATACTGCAGGGGATAAGCAGAGCTGACGTGGACCCTGAGCTCAGGTACAGCAGGTAACACTGACCTTGTGTCCCTTTGGAACACCTTGGTGGAGGAACTGATAAGAATTGAAAGAAAATACACTGCTAGTGATCTCCAAAACAGGCATAAAATCACTTCGGAGCCATAATAAGGGGCGAGGTGCGGTGAGTTACTGGCGTAAAAGGCTTTACAGCTGTTTGGCAAACCTGGAAGGCTGAATGGGACTCGCGCAGGCATTTCATCAGTTATTTGAAACCGGAATGATTTAATGTAGCTGAAAACAATGACTGTGAACACAGTGTAATACCTCATGTGAGGACATATCGACGTCCTCTGCTGAGGACCATTCAATCTGAACACCCCCGCCACCCAACCCTGACCAAGAACATGACGCCAGAGCTGGAGTTTTCAGCAAAGTCAGCCCAAAACTAGACATGTGACAGAGGGTCAGGCTGATGGATGCTGTTTCTGGCTCAACTCTTGACTAAGTGTTACTGTAAGAAAACTCTCTCTCTCTCTCTCTCTCTCTCTCTCTCTCTCTCTCTCTCTCTGCCAGTCGTCTGCTTCTTGTATTCGCTGAAAGAAAAACATACACTGACGCTCATTCAAGCCATAAAAACAATAACAGCACTAAAAAAATAGTAAGAGAGAGAGAGAGAGAGAGAGAGAGAGAGAGAGAGCATGCAAATCAAAGCCAAGCACCCTCCTCCCCCCATGAAGTTTTTGTGAGCATGTGTGTGTGTGTGTGTGTGTGTGTGTGTGTGTGTGTGTGTGGTGTGAGTGGGTGTGCTCGCCTCTCTGTGTGTGGTGTGACATCATTGCTCCCCTCCCTCCCTGTCCCATATAGATTATGAGGGGACGCTGCAGAGGTCCATCATTCAGCAGCTGAGCAAGTCCTCGACTTTCAGCAGCAGCAGGTTCTTGCGAAGAAGCCCAGCAGCATCCATCAGACCCCGAGCACCAGAGACCCTGAGTCCCTGCCATGGCCGTCTCCAGGCTCCTCCGCCCCTGCCTCCTCCTGCTCTTCTGGGCCGGGATTCTACTCCTGTCGCTGTCCTCTGCGCAGAAAATCCGAGGCAAGTGCATCCCAACACGTGCTTAGCCCACATCCCCGGGGGGTCAGACTTCCCAGCAGGACACATAGCTTGCATGCACCTGTCCTGGTCTTTTAAATGGTTAACAGGGACACTGGGAGTCTGCATCACATAAAGTCCAAACACTTTTATGCATCGGTAATAGACTTCTTTATGCAGATTTCGTTTAATTTATGCAAATATGCAAATGATGGGTGGTGGTGGTCTAGTGGTGGGGTACTTACCTACGGACCTCTGGATCAAGAGGTTCCAGGTTCCAATCCCACCTCTAGCACTAACACCACTGGGTCCCTGAGCAAGACCCTTAACCCTGAGTGTCTCCAGGGGGACTGTCCCTGTAATTAGGACATGGGAGTCGCTCTGGATAAAAGCGTCTGATAAATGCCGCAAATGTAAATGTAAATGTAAATTCAGACTGCAGGAACTTAGCACAAGCCTGATTTGTTCCTGCAGCCTGAAGGGCGAAGTTACAGGCTCCTCGGCTGATCTGAGCGCAGGGGTCACTGATCGCTATAAAGTTGTGAGAGCACATCCTGCAGGTGTATTTCCTTTTTTGCCACCTCTGACTCTTCTGAGGCCGTTTCCCGCAAACGTGTTCAATGAAACGAAAGTTCATCAAACATGGGTGCAGCAGAGGCGACGAGCCGTCCGCGGTGCATTTACACTGACGGTGCGCGTCGGCGCAGGTTGTTTGGGTTTGGTTCTTGCCCCAGGGACCTGAACGGGCTGAGCAACAGCGAGGCGGCACTCCAGCCAAGAAAAAGGCTGGAAAATGTAAAAACAAAATAATAAGTGCAGCTTTTGAAAGAGTGCAGAAGCGTTCTCTTTGTTTTTGAACTTATGCAATACGACAGGTTTAATTTCGCGGATGAGTGCCGGGGAGCCAGGTTTAGAACAATAAAGCGTTATTGTCCCACATTACATCATGGGCCGTGGAGAACGGCCAGGACCGCTGTTGCTCTTAAGCAGATGTGTGTGTGTGTGTGTGTGTTTGCATGGGGGCTTTGCCAACAGTACATACAGGTGTGTGTGTGTGTGTGTGTGTGTGTGCTGGAGCAGAAACGGGTGCCTTTGTGAGCGTTTGGGGGGTCAGTGTGTGCTTTGCCAAAAAAAAAGTTTATTTGTGCAACACTCTGAGTGGGTCTGAGTGCTCCACTTGTCCACTAATCCTCTTGTTGTGTATCTGTGTGTGAGTGTGTAATGGCCTCTGGAGAATCTCCGTAGTGTGTGTGTGTGTGTGTGTGTGTGTCCTTTGGACTACCTCTGTTATGTTTTGCTCCATATCTGCAGTATTGTGTGACCTTTGAATCTTATAATAAAGCCCATGTCCTGTCCTGAGAGCCCGTCCTGTAGTCCTGTCCTGAGAGCCCTTCCTGTAGTCCTGTCCTGAGAGCCCGTCCTGTAGTCCTGTCCTGAGAGCCCGTCCTGTAGTCCTGTCCTGACTCTTGATGTCGTGAAGGTCAGGGAGTTTGGCAGTTTCATTTTGTAAGCTGTAAGTCAAGCAGGTTAACTCCAACGAGCCTTTCGGTCTATTCCATGAGATTGTCGATTAGACAACTGTTCCACGGGACAAGACAACAAGCCAGTGGAAAGCATCCGAGCCAATAGATGGTGATTTTTTCACTGTCCCGCGAGTTGTCCCACTGTTAACTTGAGGGCAGCAACGAACGAAGGGCTGTCACAGTGAAAACAGATGAGAAACAGAGAAAGGATGGAAGGAAAAATAGACACGGGATGACAGCAGCGGGCTTTTGTAAGAAGTGTGTGTTTGTGTGTCAGAAAGGTAAATGGAAAAGAGAACGACAAGATGGAAAACAAGAAAAGAGATGTAGTGAGAGAGGAGCTGCTGGTGAGACACTTGGATGGGTTCAGTTCTTGAAAAGAGGACAGATGCTACCTACCCACCTACTGTCCGTGAGCTTCATGAGCTTAACTAAAACTACTCCGTCCTCGACACATTAATCCATGTACTGAAGGACAAGGTTACTGCACTTATTTATGGGAAGAAAAGAGGAGAATTTTCTACTCCATGTATTAGTTCAACAAACTGATCTTCATCAACACTCCATACCAATGCATCTGGGAACCCATGTAAGATAGGGACAGGGTTTCAGCTATTCTACTAGGGACAGGGCTTCAAAGTGGCACGCCCATCTAGCAAGTCCAGGAGACCCTGATCAGCCTCATCCATGGCCCTCCCTCTCCCCCTTCATGTGCTTCAACCCCCATGTTTGACTACATCCTGTGAAATGGAATGGGAGGAACTGGGCAAATTGGTGAGAAGCTTGTTTGCATCAGTCAACCGTTTTCCAGGTTCTGGAGGCAGAGTTGGCAGGTGTTCCATATACTGTTGGATTCTGCCCAGACTACAAGAACGTTTGTCAAGCATGTTTAAAAAGAAAATCACCTTAGTTGACAATGGATAGAACTCATGGCTAAGACCGGTTCTGAGTGTCCGTCTATTATCGCTGGGACTTAGTGCTGATCCTCCTGGTCTGGAAAGCGTCCAAAGTATGGAGAAAGACTCCAATGTGCCAGTGCAGTTGAATGTACCATGACTACTTTGAATCATGGTTCTACATTTAAAAATCATCGTAAAAACCCTCTAAATGTCAGGTTAAACAATGGACGTGACCCAGCTGTCAGGGAAAGCTTAGAAGCCAAGAACAACAAGGGGGCTGCATGTTCTCCCTGGCCTCCTCCTGTAAAGCCACTAATAGTGCTAATTATTGAGAAGGAGAAACAAGCCGTCACCTGCACATTTGTGTTTGATTTTGCCGGAGGGGTTTCTTTTTGGCACTGGCAACCTCCGAGAGCTCTCTGTCTGCATTTTGCAGTGTCGAGATATGGTTTTTGACATAATTGCTTGGGAATGTGGCCTGATTAGGTCTAAAGGGACGAGAGCATTTTCTTTAATGGACCATTGATGTGTCGTGGAAATTCACATTAATAGTCCTGAAGCTCAAGGTGGAAAAGGTGGAAAACTGGAAGCTAGCAGAGTAGTAAAAGCAGAGATCAAGAGAATTTTCCTCCTGGTTTTTCCTTCTCCCACCACAGAGGTGAAAGGGTTGTCCGGTTCCCCCTGACCACATGGTAGGATCAATTTTTACGGGTCTCAATAGGTCTTAAAACTCTAATGTCAAACTTTAGCAAGCTGGTAAGGTCAGGTTAGCAGGAGTGATTCTACATGTTCGAACATTCTTCAGCTCCATTCGCTGCCACATTAAGTCCATTTCTCACCTTTGCGCTCCTTTGAGACTTGCCGGAAGGAAATTCTATCTTCAAAACATGTCTGACAGACTATTCCTGAATGAACCCTGAAAAACAAAGACTATTGCAGACTTCTGGCCAATGAAATGTTTCTTTCCATAAAAATTAAAAATAAATCACGGAATTCATTATTTATTACATAACGGGACCAACTAGTAGCTCATGTTTGTCCAGCGATCAAGGTTCTGTTTCAACACATTGAACACATGTGAATGATTAAAGGTTTGATGGGGTTTTGAGGAATTTTCCATATGGTAGCTCATCATAGGCCTATTGCAAGGATTTGATCTTAATTAGCTCTAACGAGCGGCGCTTAACAAGCATTTTGTGCAAATGAATGAAGCTTCATCTGATTGATGTGTCTGATGATCCAGGGCTCTTGAGCTTGTAATGATCCGTTAAGAACCTGCCCTATTGCTTTCCCAAAGCACCGAGGCACTCCGAGGCACACTTAAATTCCTTAAAGAGGATATTTTTTGGCCTATTTAGTCCAGTCAAACCAGTCGCCTCTTGATTGATGGGGAAATTTGTTGGAAATGGAAAAAATTCCCCTTGACTTGCCTGACTTACTGGGTTTAGGAAGGAAATCTGAGATTGAGTCCAGGCATTGTCCTTGGTGAAAAAAGGTGGTGGTGGTCTTGTGGAAGGACACTTGCTACTTACTATGGACCAACAGGTCGCAGGTTTGAGTCCCACCTCCAGCACTACCACCAAGAGGTTCCTGAGCAAAATCCTGAACCCAAAGTTGCTCCAGGGGGAAATGTCCCTGTAATCAGGAAATCGCTCTCAGGGTCTTGATCAAGGTCACCAACAGATGAAAATATGCCTACCTCCATTTACATTTTTACGGCATTTAGCAGACGCTCTTATCCAGAGTGACTTCCATGTCCTAATTACAGGAACAGTCCCCCTGGAGACACTGAGGGTTAAGGGTCTTGCTCAGGGACCCAGTGATGGTAGTGCTAGGGGTGGGGTTTGAACCTAGGACCTCTTGAGGACCTCATTTCTCCATAGGCAAGTACCCTACCACTAGACCACCATCACCCATACCTAGGAGAGACCTGCTGACCTAACATTAGCTTTCTCCTTTTTAGATTCATTTCCAGAGGAGAATCTTCATACACTGGAAAAATAAATAATTTACAACATAGTCTAATATGTTTCAAAGTCTGATGTTCTTTATATGGTACCTAGTCGAGCTGGCTAGTACAAAAATCATCTCCAGAATGTTCACAATGTTTCAAAAAAGCCCATAAAACCATGGCAAGGTAAACCAGACCTTAACGAAAGTTCAACATTTTCCTTGTCACAGTAAGAAGACAGAATATGAAAGTCCGGATCAACGCCACGGGTGACACCATCGTTCTGAAGTTCGTCAAACCCAACCCTGACATCAAACTTGAAGGCTACATCCTGGGCTATGGTTCTAGCATGTTCTCCAAGCAGTTCATCCAGCTGCCAGAGAATGGAAAGCCTTATGAGACAGAGATTGGTGAGTTGTGGAAATGAATGTTTATCTTGCATTATATAATAACATCAGGGAGGGAGATTTAATGTTCATTCTCCTCAACAAAGGAGGCAGGAATCCCATGAAAGACACACAAGTTCCAGCTTTTGCTACCATGCTGCGAAAACAAACAACCACATTACATTAGTCCCTCAGGTCATCAGAACCACCACACTGTGGTTTTCCAACTTTAGCAAATTGATCTGCTGATTGAAACCACAAACAAAAGGGAAACTCTAACCACATGGAATGTTCTTGGTTATGCTTTATGGACAGTAAGATTCATGACCAGCTTCACCTCATTACATTTTGTGAAAGTCAAAAGGTTACTCGGTACACTAAGCGCTGCTCACAGTGTTTTTCATCTGTTGAACTGTTCATCCATCCATCCATCTTGCTATCCACCCTTCATCAGAGGCAACCTTATACCCTTGAGCATGGTACCATTCCTGTCACTGCTCCCTGGGCATTGTATTTTGTTGTGGTTCACTGTGTGCTCACAATGACAATCACATTCGTTTTCACTTCACCAGGGAGGTTTGATTTTTAGAGAGTGGCTGTGAGCATCATATCGCTTCTTGCTAAATAAAAATTGATTCCACAAACTGAAGAGGCCTGTCTGGGCACACGGAGAAAAGAAGAACAAATAAAGCACCACCAATGATCTGTTTCCAACACACCTTGATTCCTCATTGTGTAGCACGTGGATGTTTTGGTTCCCTTTAAGCTATTACCTCGACAACAGCTATCCTTCTCAGGGTTAAGGCACTTTGATGAATCACAAAAAGCTAATGCATGCCAGCTTTGCATAAAGGCATGCTTTTAATGCACGAGTGAGGACAAGCAAAGGAACCCAAAGGCAAGCTTAGGTGACCAGGCACCATTCCAGAACATTACCTCAGCGAGGTTATCTCCTTCCGTTGTTTGGTCACCGGTGATGTTTTTCCACTTGAGCTACAGATGTGGGGATCACCGGGGGCATGCCAGGACCTACAGTGGACCAATGCCTTAATCAACCAAGTCTGAAGTTCCTGAACATAACGATCTCACAGGTACTGGTGAGAAATAGCCAAGTCCTGTATCCTGAGAGCTATTGACTCAAACCTCTTTTATTTTTTTGAGCGGAACACAAAATGGAAAACCTGGCTTCCGTACAGCCCTCACTCATTGGTGCAAAAGCACACAGTGGAATCGTACAAACACATCAGTTGTCTAAAAAAGAAGCGAGCAGCCCTCGACTCCAGAAACAAAGCACCTTGAGACTGGATCAGCTGCATGTGCACAGCAGATGACTGGAAAGGCTTTGCACTTTGATATGCAAGAACCTTATGGGCCATAACTGACTTTTGCATGGCTGTCTGCAAATTGGCAAGTTCATGTTAAGAGACAGTACAGTTGCCCTGCTAGCAGCTTTTGGTTCCAAAACACCAGCATACGTCATAACAATGAATTAATTGTGGAGAATCATTAGCTGCGGCTAGATTATCATCCAAACTGAATGGCCTCATTTTTTTGACGCTCGGGCAAACATGGTACGAACTCCACATGAATAAACTGATGACTTTAGCCAAGTTTTTGCACCCCTGTCAATCTGACTCTCACGCTTTACATTCCTGTTCCTGGTCATTTGAGGCCTAGAGCTGACTGGAGCGCTTGGATTTGACAGCTTAAATAACATAAAAGAGTGTTTTATTTTAAGCACCTATCACATGTCAGATCTTTTAAGCCTTCAAACCCACGACGACCCGAATGTAAGCCGCACTTTTTCCTGCAGAGATAATCTGCTTAGCTTTGTTTCCAGGCTCTCGACGAAAACGAACAGCCTGTTATTCCTGAGTTCTAAGCCGTTGTGCAGATCCATCACAGATGGGCGTGCTACAGCTGGGAAATGACCAAACTGTGCTGGCCCCTCCACGACTTTTCTGTGTTGGAGTAAACGGCCTGTATGTGTTTCAATCTTAGATGCCGAACCCAAGTACCTGGTTGCTGTCCAACCAATTCCAACCAATGATGTGAAGAAGCAATGCACAGGTAAACCACTAAAAAAAGAGCTGCAACTCAGCACATAATTACTATTAAGTTCCTTCCTTGGTTAGAAGGTGAACGTTACAGAGATTCTCCAGGACCAAGGTTGGGAACCATGCAGATAAATGTCCTTCCTCCTCAACCTGATTACCACAGGCAAGGTGAATCTGGACAAGCCACTTCATCTGGTGGTTGGCTCGGTCACACCCACCTCGGTCCTTCTGTCCTGGGGAACCTTTGTGAAGACCCCCTACGAGGGAGGCATCATGAGCCACTGCCTTGAGGAAGGGTGAGTTACACACAACTCTGGACATCATGTTTTCCTGCTTATTTAAGGCTTCAACATGAATGATATAACGAATAACGATACGGAAAGAGATAATCCCACATTCAGTCAAATCTTGGATTAAGCTAGCAAAGCTTGTCTCGTGTCTTGCACCTGGGGGTTTTAAACATTTGCAGATAAAAATGGAACAGTTCTGCAAACCGGGGAAAGCAGTATATAAATGTCTTCTTTATCGTCCTTGCACTGGCTGGATTTACTGATTTGTGTTGCGTGATGCTTCGATAGTGAGGAGCACACGCTCTTTAGTGGAAAAAACACTGTGGGATGTGAGCTTCTGCCACCGCAGGTGTGCCTGCACAGGGTTATATCTGCATCCAGGTCATGGTCTTCCATAACGACGTAAGTGCAACCAGGACTTGTGGATGCACTTCTCGCCGTCTCGGTCGCTTACATACGCTGCTATACGTATTTTTCTGCTTTTGCACTCTGGAGACAAAGAGCTGCTGGAAAAGCTGTTGGAAACCCTGACCCCATACTCGATCGGCAGTCTCACACCAGGACTGGCTCTCATTAAAACCTAATGTTTGTCCATCTGTGTATGTCCTGGCTGCCACCTTGCACATTTCTGTATGTGGGTATGAGGAAAATAAAGCCTCATGAGAAGAGAAAAAAAAAAAAGAAAAAAAACCAATCCGTTGACAGAGTCAGACTCAGGGCTTTGGCCAGAATTAACAGCAGCTAACCTGGCCAAAAGAACCTTGTGCAACTCTAGACACTTGAGGTCAGTGGTCCAAAACACTGGAAGCATGTAATAGTTTACGAAACTCCATATAAACGCATAAGTTTTTAAATTTTTGTGTAAAACCTTATAAAAGCCTATTGTGAGTGAATTAATTTACACTTTGTTTGCATCCTCCTACACTTTTAGGTACTACACGATCCGCTACAGAGAAAGGAACAGGAAGTGGATCTATCAGACCTGCCCCACTAGCGACACAGTCATCAAAAACCTGAAGCGCAACACGGCCTATGAGTTTGGAGTCCAATCCAACAAAGATGAACGTAGCAGCGTGTGGAGCAAGTCCATCGTTCACAATACCAATATGGGAGGTGTGCATCATGGGAATCCAGTGATTCTGATCCGTTCTTACAATCGCAGCCTGTTAATCTAGGAATCACTATAACTGGAAATGTCTTTTACCACACGAGACTAACTTTCTCTCACGTTGCCTTGCAGACAAAGGCATGCAGAAACCATACAAGTCAAATCGGAACCCCATGGTCAAGCCTGTGGTACGTCCAGCCGCTGCTCGTCTACCAGCCAAACAGGGGATCTGTAGCAGCTGCAAGTGGAATGTGTTTGGTCTTATACCAGAAAGACGCATCCATAACGAGCTATAAACTGGGATTCTGATTGCACAGAATGAGTGTCTAGAGAAATCATACAAGGGAAAGGGAACAAGGAGACACATGTGAGAGTCTTCTGTGACCTTCACCTCCTTAATGGGGGTCATCACTTCCCCTTGCAGCTGCGTCCAAACATTTCTTGAAATCTGTGTCCTCTCTTTGCCTCCCTCGACACATTATTCCAAATATTATTATCCAGCTGTGTGTGCAGATGTATGTGTGCACTGCTTGCAATTGAATATTCATGGAATGGGGAAGTAGGGAGGGATAATCCCAATGGAATGCTTTTAATGTTGAGGACCATTTTGCATGATGGTTCTCAATTGGCAAAACTCAAAGCTATGCCACAGGTAGCTGTGAGTATTAGTTGGGAGGGTGGGTCAGGCTGGTGGGTCTCCATATTGTAAAGAGTGGGTAACAGAGCTTTTGATGGTTGTTATTGTGATGGTCCTTGTTTCAGTGTAACTAGCTTGGTAGCATAACAAGTGATGGGGAGACCTAGTTATTAAATAGCAATTGGCTATGACAAATTTTTTAAATGGCAGAGATGGATTTTGCCACAAGGCACTTCCAAAAGTTCTATACACATACCTTTACCTGGTACATGTCATGTTGGTGTGTGGGTGAAAAGCAGAGGTGGATTTTCGTATTGTTTCACAATGACAAAATAGTCACTTTCACTTGTTCTCAATGCAAAACCAGAAATGCCAACCTAAGAAATCGTGGAAAATTGTTATCATGTTGGAGAAAACCACATCCCGTTTATTTTTTCAGAAACCAATAATGCCAGGAGGCCCCCTCTTTCCCCCTCGGCCTGGTAAGTCACCTCATTTTCGTTCCCTCAACGCAGAAAATGAAAACGTGTGTCATCTTTCGTGCGAATGTGTTTTTCTGTTTAAAAAGCGACGGGACAAACGACGCATTCCACAGTCTGTTTTTCAGCCCATTTGAATGTGCTCTCCCTCACCTTCTTCCCCGCCATTAGCTCTGCACAACAGGACCCAGCCGAGACTCCCTCCTCCGCATGCAATCCCAGCCTTTCCTGGAGCTCCAAAGACTTCTTTTGGTAATTTATTTTTATTTTTAACTTTCTGACTGGCGCACAGTTTTATTACTACCAGTTTTAACACTTGACTGCATAGAAACACACAGAGTACTGAATATTTCTGGTAAAACTTTGGATGCCTACTTTCACTGAAGAACCCACACAGGCTTGAGAAGTCCCTCTCCAGTCTTTCTTTCTTTGGTCATGAAACATTACATTATTTCCCACAGTGCCTCCCCTGGTTCAACAGGAAACTGCCCTCTCTCCTACATCCAATGAGCCCAAAAGGCTTCAGCTCCCCTTGGGTAACACCAAGCACCTTTTTCAAATTTTCAGTCACTCAGCTTTGCCAATGCTTCACTGTCAGTCTTGCTGCGATTTGGGGATGGAGGGTGCGGGGAAGTCGGGAGACCCGCTTGGTTAGAACTGGTTGCATGTTGGCATGACATCAGTGATGAGTTAGAAAGTCCTGGTTCCGAGGAGAGAAGCCTTCCTGATCGACGGAGGTGGACTTTAGAGTAAGTTTTTTTCCCCCCACAGGTTGCCTTGTAGAGAAAGTCAATGGTTAGTCATGCATGGTATCGTTGCCCTCACGTGCAAAAGAACTGGCTGGAGGCATCTGACCACTCCTTCGTTTCTTTCTCTTTTTGGCCATCTTGAAGGTCCTTCACTTTCTAACCATCATCCAGCCAACCATCTTTTATGTCTCCATATCTATCTATCTATCTATCTATCTATCTATCTATCTATCTATCTATCTATCTATCTATCTATCTCTCCAGCTCTGTCACTTCTGCCTATTTTCTAAAGTGAATATGAAGGACATCGGACGATTACATTACTGTTTTGAGTAGGTCACACTACAATTGAAAAGTAATTTTTGTGCAGCGTAAATTGACTCAACCCAGCAACATTTCCAGTTCTGTAAATAATATTTCATTTAAAAAATCCAATGTTTTAATTGATGAAATGAAAACAAAGGGTTCCAGTTATCTGTGCTTGGACCCTGATAGCTGCCGCACCCTAAAACTATGGTAAAGGACCGCTAAAAACTGACGAAGATGATCAGGATGATATATATTTGGAGAGGGATCTACATCCCAGCAGACTGCCTACAAATCAGCCAACAACTAACAAGTGGTTAGTTGATGAAAAAGGCTGATTTGAAGCAAGCAGCACCCTCTATTGGCCAAAAAAAACAAAATGTGAGATGTCTACCCATCTGTTCTGCCACCCAGTATGTTTATCCAGTCTGTTTTTAATATCCAGTTTAAAAAAAGGACATTTCTGAAGACTCCAGCTGGGTAAAAGACCAAGAAAAACAAGCACTTCCCCCATGAAAAGGAAAAACAACAAAGTCTGGTCAACGTAAAAAGCAGAAGCAAACTTGAGCTTTTCTGGAAAGGATCAATGATTAATCATAATATGCGTTTCTATGTAATAAAGACATTCTGATTTTTATCATAGACGTGGTAATTACCCAACACACACATATCCACCTTTGTCCTTCTTTGTCTTTTTCTCTGCCTCTCCTTGGCATCTCACTGCTGTCCACCTTTCATCTGCTTCTATTTCTATCTAGCATTGCTGCACTAAGACACTGGTTCAGTCCGCATGAAAAACGAAGCATGCCCGAAAAAGACGGATTTTTTTCAGTCCCAGCAGGGAAAGGCAGTGCTCTGGAGTCCTCCCCTCCTTTCCTGTCTTCCTCTGTCTCTCTGCAGTTTTTCAAACCAGAGCCAGCTGATTATGAGACCAAACACTAATTCAAAAAATGCCAGGCTTGCTGGTGAGACGGCGCTAAAAAAGCAGAAAGAAAGATAAAAGCTGTCGCTTGACAAGCATTCAAGACTCCAAGTGCCATCTGGAGTCAATGGAGGGAATTTGAACGCTGGTCCTTCATGTGTAGATGTCCCTTTTTACCCCGCAGGCCTGCAGGATTGCAAGGCTGTGAAAAGCTAATCCATATGTGCCGCTCGTTTGAAATGGGAGTCTGTTGGTATCCATGGTCTCAATAGTCAAAGCTGCTCTGCTGCTTTTCTCTCAAAACAGATTCAGACAGCCATGATAGAAATGCCTCCTCTGGGCTGGGTGGGAATTCTCCTACCCCCTTCTATCGCCCAACCACCCAACCCCCTCGTGAATCCACGACCACGACCACCACCACCACCACTACTTCCACCACCACCACCACCACCTCCAACACCACTCAGCAATCCCCCTCAGATGGCGACCTGAAGCGTGGCTTCTCCCAGACCAGGGCACCTATTGCCACTCACAAGCCTCTTAGTTCACCTGGTAATTCCCAAGTTGCTTTTCACCTTATTGTTGGTTCCTTTTTAAACTTGCAGGGGTTCTCAGCTCCCTCGTAATGTCTGTCCTCTGTGTTCACACAGTGTTCCTCCTTCTTTAACTGGACCAAAGCACCCTTTATTTAGTCAGCCACTAAGAGGATTTAACCTTCCACTTTCCGACCCTACGAATTGCTCAAAGCTTTCCAGTATTTCCCATTGCTGACTGTGCATCTGTTGTTGTTTTAGAGGAGCTTTGCTGAACACAGTGAGCCGAGGAAGAGAGTAAAAATGTATCTTCTGTCATAATCCCATAACTGGACCTTTCATAAACAGTCTTTGTTCTAGGCTGCTTTCGAAAGCACCTGCAGGAAGAAACGGTCTCCAGTTCGGCAGCCAGTAGTAATAAGGATAATAATGAGTTTTTTTTGTTGTCAGAGTGACTGTGAATGTTACCAAATGTCTGGGAGGGGAATGGTACTAATATTTGACCTCACAGCTATTCCAGTCTTTGTGTGTCCTTTTGTCTCATCTCAACAGGAACTGCACAAATGCACTGACAGTTACACCACAAAGTGAAAGTGAAGTGCAAGTGATTACCTGTCAGCAGAACACACAGTGCGCCGCAATAAAATGTGTCCATTAACCCCTCTAAGCAAGTGCCTAACCACTAGGACCACACTTTTCATTAACATTAGAACTTTGCAGATTGTAGGACCATGTAGGAACATGTGGGTAGGCCCCTGGTCACCATTGAAAGCAATGGTTAGCAGTGGTGGGGCAGTAAATCACTGGGTATCATGTGACCTGCTAAAGGGTCTCACGTTAGCACTATTTAAAGTATGTCTTCCAGGATAGCCGCAAAGATCAAACAAATAGTCCCACATTATCGGTGGCCAACTGGCATTTTTATGTTCCTCAAAGTTCCTCTCCATAAGGAAGTCCATGAGGACACAAAGGAAATTTGGTGTCCCCACCTTTTAGCCAAAAAAAAATCCAAAAGACTTTTCATGTTCAAAAGTCAAATTCTTCATACTGCTCCCAATCACATTTTTACCTTCTGGAAGCCAATTTGGTCCATGATGACTCCAGCTGAAAGCTACAGTGTTGCTATTACTAACATATGAATACACAGTTCTGCTCTCCCTCATACTCTAAACCCTCTAACCTCAAGCTGTCTTTCTTTATCCAGGTAAAACCTTTCTGAGACACCCAAGCTTGTCTGTTCCACCCAAACCCTTCGATTCAGTTGTAACAGCGAGCGGCAGAAACAAGACGCCAACAAGCAGAAACCCTTTCTCTCCCTTCCTTAACGGCATGTGGTACACTTCTTTCCCCAGGACCAATGACACTTCCAGCAGATTTGGGGGTAAAAGAACTACTCTGACCCTCTTTAATGCTTTGTAATGCTTCCCTCCCTACCGCTCTCTCCATCCCTCTCTCATTCCAGTTTGCCACCTGGGGCAGTGCAGATTGGCGTTACATTGCTCCAATTCTCCCTAAAGCAGTGTGTTTCACTCCTTGTCTTGCAACAGGACAGTACTTGTCCATTCAAAGCATAGGCATTGACAATGGCATGGAGTTGTTTAGCAAGACTCCCAACTGGATTTGCTCTGTAATTTTTAGCGATTATTATACCATCCATTGAAGTTGGATGGTGCAATGATTTTCTGTAATTGGCGACACCCTCAGTTCAAGACCCTCTAATGCTGGAACCATTCCCATATGAGAAGATATAAGACTTTATTTCTGATACTGATGGATTCATAATAGTCTCCTTTTATGGATCCATTATCTGAGCCACAAATCTGGTCCAAAGTCATGCAAAGTCATATTTCAAAAACACTAAATCAGCTACTTTTAATTGAAGATTCAATGAACAACACCTAAAGCATGCTATTGAATACTCTGAAGTGAAAGAGCTCTGGCACCTTTTTTAAGGATACCTACTGTTTCTGGGATTTGAACCCATGACCCTCTGACCTTGGACTCAGGTCCCTGAACACAAGCCCAATGCTGACCCCTTTGTTACCCTGTTACTCTTTCAAGCTATGTTTGCAACAGCATTGGGCCAAATTCCATCCGATATCTGGTAACGGACGGGTTCCGCCTCTGGTCCCAGTCTTTCATGGTCATGTAAAAATAAAACGAGGCCCTTAAACAAGGCACCTTTTGGTGTAACCCTGACTGCCCCTCGAAGGCCCGGAGTGAAAAACAATGCGAGTCTGATTACCCCTCTACCACATGTGGCCGGGCCGTGTTGGCACTTCCTGACAGTTTTACAGTGAGTGTAAGTGTGTGCAATTTGCACTGATGTGGCAGGACTGACTGCCTGACCTCTATCTATATGCATCCAATTACTCCCCTTCCAGACGGCCGACCCGGCCACCTGCAACACTTTTTAATCTCCATTCAAAAGCTCCCCCGCGAGGCTCAGTCCCCATAGGTTTCTCATTCCATCAATGTGCTGCCACAGAACCTGCCGTGTTGTGCCCTTTTCTGCATAACATCCCTTCTTTTCCCTCCAACAGTGAATGGAGAACATCACAAAGGATTCTCTTTCCCCAAACCAGTCACGTGGTCCAGAAGCAGAACGGGTAAAACGAGCCGACCCGAAAGCTATGTCTGTCAGCCACCATTAACCTGCCTTTCTCCTGTCTGCCGCATAGCCCATGTTGGTGTCTTTACCCCTACGTTTACCATCTGTGTTCATCCAACCATTTATCCATCAGTCAGCCCCATCTGCTCGCCAAGTCTGTCGTCTTTCTCCTGTGTCCTTGACTCAGTGTTGGTGTTTCGCAAGCTTCTGCAGGCACATCGCTGCTGTGGGCTTCCATTTTTCCCCATCCTAGATTGATTGGAGCTCTTCTGTTGTATAACGAATCCCATGAATGTTCGTCTGGTGAAGAACGTTTGTGACAAAGCCTATGTGCCTATTAATTATGCTGCAAACTTCATCGTGAAGGGAGCTGAGAGTTTTTGTGTGCATGAGTGTCTGCATGCTCATCATGTTGTGTTTAGTTGGGGTGCGAGGGTTCCATCATCCTGCTGTTCCGTTTCCCACTAGAACTGTGCATAAAGATCCCAAAATGGCCCTGTTGGGTGCTAACGTTATAAGGCCGTCCAAGTGTATTAAACGTCATATTTATTGAAATCTGAAAACTTGATATGAAAGCTAACACTCACACTATCATTTTGAAATCTGTTGTGCAAAAGAAACGATCTCGTTTGTCTTTCGTGATTTCCGAAAGAACATTTTTGCCATGTTCAGAAACGCCCTTCTGAAAAGTGATTGGTAAAGCAACATGGAAAACCCTCCACACAGCAGAACGAGGTTTCAATGATCTCACCCAAGCGAAAAACGCAAATAAGAGTCCATGGGCTAGACTCCCAATTCCCAACACCTACTTCAGTAACATGGTTTTGTTGTAAGACACTCTGGCTAAGGGTGTCTGCCAAATGCCATCATCGAAAGACATTGTTAGAAGTGCTTCCACGAAACAGTGGAATACTTGGGAAATTAATTCCAGAATTTCTGCATAATTGGATTGTTAAGATGCAAAGTGATCTCCAAGTGTGGTGATGTGAAATGGTGCATTGTTTTTTGAAGTGGTGGCGATGAGGGTAAAACAGTGTTTTCTTTGGGCATCGGTTTGCCTCCCGACATCCTGCACGTGACCTTCTCTAAACTCTGTTAGAACGACGTCTTAGGCATCAAGCAGCATCTTCACTATTTCATTGTCGAACCTTCTTAGAGGGAGCTTTCAGGGGTGTAAAGCTCTGCAGACGTCTGGGTTTCATCACCACCTCTGTGAACAATTGCAACTTGGAGCATTTCACATTTCTAACCGCTCTAAACGAGTTCACGTGTTAACAATTTAATTACGCAGAAAGCTGGGAAAAGAACGGGATTCCCCTGTAAGCCAGCCGACGACGAATGCTTTCAAAGCTCACTGAAATAAGAGACATTAATCGCCCTCCTTTTCCTGCAGCAAATAACTCCCTGTCTGAGGATGTATCTCCAGAGGCTCACGGTGGCACCAGACGCTCACAGCCTCCTGTTGAGGAGCGATTCTATGGTAAAGGCATGGGCAGATTTGTTCGCTATCCAAGCTGGCTGCCCCTCTTGAATTGCACCCCGAAATTGTTCAGGCTGCATGAGACCGGCCTCGCTTCTGGACCAGTCCAAAATCATCGGCCAACACCGCCACGGGCTCCGGCCGAGTGTTTGGAAAGTACTTCCCCTATTTGGAAGTACGGCGTCTGCTGGTCTTCAGCTTGAGTTTAGATGATGACGTTTTGGCTTGTTTTGCACCCGGCTTTGCACTTCATTTATACTGTTATTATTTTCTTCATTCTCACCGCAAGATGCAAGAAGCTGTTCATGGTTTTCAGTCACCCTGCCTCATTGCAAAGCAAACATTTTGACTGGTGCTTCTAATGCAGTTTCAATTCATTTTCCAGGGTAGGGTCCAGGAGCTTCATCAACTTGCTTTTGGCTGCTGTTTAGTGAGAAAAACCATGGGACATCCATTTTTTCCAAAGTGTTTTGAATTTCTGCTAAGATTTGTAGGGCAGTGTTCATAAGACTGCATGAAGTCTACATAATAATGATACCTCACATGACACCACACTCTTGTTCTTTCAGCTGCTCCTGTTTAGGGGTCACCACAGCAGATCATCCATTTCCATTTCTTCCTGTCCTCTGCATCTTCCTCATTCATGCATGTCTTCTCTCAACACATCCATAAACCTCCACTTTGGTCTTCCTCTTTTCCTCTTTCCTAGCAGATTTACTCTCAAAAACCTTCTCCCAATACGCTCCTCGTCTCTCCTTTGGACATGTCCAAACCAATGCAACCTTGATTCTCTAACTTTGTCTCCAAATGTCTTGACAACTTGAGCTGTCCCTCTTTATATACTCATTTCTAATCCTGTCCATCTTCATCACACCCAATGGCAATCTCAGCATCTTTAACTCAGTTGTCATAGAAGACTTATGTAGCTATCATGTAGCCTAATGAATGCTTTCAGTCATAATCAAAAATGATCTGGCTATGACTGCCAATAACTACTATGATTGCAATTTGCATCTGCTAAAAATTCTGACATTTGAGGGTCTAAATGTTAAAAATTTTAACATTTAGACCCGCAACATTTGAAATCTTTAGTCTGGCAAAACATTTTTATAAAAAACTTCACCACAACCACATTTTTAGCTCTCCGTGAAGGTGGTTTAAAGTTAGATGATTGCTTGAAACAACCTGTAGCATCTCACGTTTATAGCTGACAGTAAGTCATACTGTGCCCTAAATCACATCCACAAGTCTACTAGAGTTGGATGAGGTTTGAGCGAGTTGACAGCAGTTTTAGCGATGCATCTGCAGAAAAGTCTAGGCGACTATTGACTTCTGACTCTAAACAAAGCAGCAAAATTTGGACTCCAGATAGTCGGCTCAACCACATCTGAAGTAAGTGGAAAATTGCGCAAACAGGAGTTTTCAACGAATGAAGTTCTCGTCCAGCAATAACACAGATTGCACGTGTATACAAACTCCGAAACCGCAAGTGATTGGCAACCTAACCTCATACCTACCTGTCAAGGTCTGGATTTCAGGACCTCTACACTACACCGCTGATGCGAGGGTTTATATCCAGAGTAAACATTTTGAAATATGAGACCTTGTAAATGCACGAGAGTTTATTCACCATCGGCGGCAGAAAGCAAAACAGAATTATGCTGGGAACGGTTCTCAGCATTGTTCTCCAACAAGTATAGCTGAGGGTTGATTGAGGGCATTGCCTTGGTTTCACATTACGGGTTAAGATTTTACAGAAAACAAACTTTCACATATTGGTTAATGCCATGTTTTGGTCCACAAAGACTTGGATCATGTCCTTCAATCGTTAAACATTTGGCTCCAGCCGATGCAGGCTAATTGGCTACATGTGTTTTTTTTTTTTACTTTTTCTTTGAAAGTTTCTGCCTCTTTGCGCCCTGTGTCACGGACTTGTTTGGAGCTGTTGCTTACATTTAGGAAGGGGGGTAAAGGAGTTCATCATTCCTGGGGTCTGTGGTCTCCCGGCATGTGTCTCACAAAACAGGATTACTTTAGTCTGATCTAATCCTGATGAAATCACTTCATATATTAAGATCGGCATCATGAGGCGTGTCGTCCACTTAAGTAAGTGTATCACAATGACTGACATTCTCTTAAGTAGCTGGATTCATGTAAATTGTCATTGATTATCCTGAGACACTCACTGATTAAACCAATTGGCCTCATCTTTTTGTTTTCTGCAAAGTCAAGGCTGTATGCCATGCATTCCTGTGCTTTTGCATCCTAGGCAGAGGTTGTAAACCTGGCTTAATAGAAAATCAGAACAACAAACGGTAGCTTTTGTATAACTACATGCTTAGCTGTCTAGCCGTCACTGTAAAGTGAACATATGCTCAATCGTGAAAGAAGCTAACCCTGGGTAGCTTGAACATGGTTCTTGAAATTTGTTGGAAAACAGTTGTTTTCACTTCTGCTGGTAAATCAAATGGCAGTTGTCTGCACCGTTTCCACTAGAAACCGCAATGACCCAAATCAGGAACGCTTACATCTGGCTAGGCGCCTTCAAGCATCGCCAACAGCAATAAAATCAACAACAACAACTACCCTACCACACCCCACCCAATACGATAAAAACAATGTGGGTCATTATTTTCAAGTAGTTGGACTAAAAAAGATCAGGTGGCCAAATTCCCTCCCATTTCTTGCTGTGTAGGCATTGGTTGAGGTGTGACTATGGATCTTGTTGGTACCACTTTCTGGCAGTGGAACCGAGCTCTTTTGTGGCCCTTTTTATGGATAGGAAACCCTAAAGTGTGCATTTTCAATCCTAGTAGAACTCCAGACTCCTGTAGTGGTGCAAGTGTTTCACAGTTTTCCAATCAGTTCTGTTTTGTGTATAATTAGTGAAATTGGGCCACAGACAGTCCAGAGATGGGGGCTTCATTAGTAGATCTAGGCGCTAAAGATTTGTTTAGTTTAGAGTGTTTAGTTCCTGCTGTGTTGCATGGAGGGTATGTTGCTGGGGCTTGGCCCAAGTGTTTCCCATGCTGGCACAGAGCTCTTTCCAGGCTCGTAAACATCTCCTCTATTCTGTTTTCCAGGCTCCCCTGCTAGACCTTCTTTCTCCCCTAACAAGAAGACCATCCTGGTGGGAAAACCCACTGGACTGGGTGAGTGCCAAAAATCAAACCGAAGTCTGACAGTTTTACATATTTTGAGAAGGGTCAGTGATAACGGTTATAGACTAAGGACAACTGGATGCTAATTCTTAAAACAACTAAAACAACAGAATGTTAAAGTTAACAGAAGTTAATGTACTATCACCTGGTAGTACGATTCCTAACTCCAATAACCCCTTTATCTTCCTGCTTGGAAAGGACATAGTTTAAGGTCGAGTTTTACAGAGAAAAAGTGGAGAGTATTAGAAGATTGATACATAGCTGCTATAGCTAGCAGACCACTCTCTGCTAAAACAAGCATTTTGGACACTTCCAGAAACCTTCCACAGGCAGAGCATCATAAATGGGGACTGTCCCTGGAAAACAGGGTTGTCTGTTCACCTAGTGAAGAATGAAATGCTGCTAAAATAAGAGTCTAATCCTTCTCTACAGACAAAATGAACGACCTGAAACAAACACCCATCCTGAAGCCTAAGGTGCCCCCAGTGTCTGCAAAGCCAACCAAACCCAAAACAACAACTTCCCCGCCTAATGGTAAGATACAGAGGATGTGAAGAGCGAGAAAAAAAAGCATCTGAATCAATTGCCTGACTGTTCTGTCTTATTGGCATTATGAGAATGAATGATTTTCCATAACGCTGGAGGCAGGAAAGATTTAGGCGATGAAAAGTGGGATTCTGAAAAGGAAAACCTCCCATAATCCCCTTAAAGTCTGGTGTTCCATGTGTTTTTTTTCTTCTCTTGCCTTTCCACAGTAACACGCTTCGAAACGTGGGAGAACTCCTCCGTCTTCAGCTCCATTCCAGCATCCAAGGTTGATGCCATGGGCAAGGAACGCTTCATTGGTAAAAGAAAAACAAAAAAACAAAAAACATTCCAGCTCCTTCACAATAACCGATGACTGTTTTAAGGGCCCATCATGGAAAAACTTATCTGTAAACTGATTTATATATTTTCCATGATGGATATTTAGATGCAGCCTTTTAAATTTTAAGTCTGTTAGAAAGAAATAACTGCAAATAAGTTCTTGTGCCACCCTCCCTTCTTTTTATTTTGGAATTAATTGCAAATGTGCAAAGAAATGTGTCAATACAGTCTATAACACAAAGAGAGTTTGTATTATTCGAAAAGCTTTAAAGACAAAATTTGGAACGGCCATCGTTATTCTTCAGCACAGCCTGAACTCTCTTAGGCAAGTTTCTTGTTATTTCTATAAGCTGTCTTGAGTTCTCCAGGCTTCTTGAAGGATATTCCAAAATTCTTTGTTGGGAGCTGGCTGCCTTTTGTTCTGGCAAGATGATCCCACAATGCTCCTAAAGTTGGTCAGGAACAGGGATTGTACTGAAAATGAGAGTCCAAAATAGTCTTGCAAGAAGCCTGGAGGACTATTCCTCAAAATAAAAGAAAGTCAGCCCTTTGGAAACAAAGTATGAAAAACTGAGTGGCTCAAAACTCACATTATCTCAAGTGGACCTCAGGGAGGAGAATATTTTTAAATTTATTTTCACATTTTATTGCGTGAGATGCTGAGAACATTTTTCCTCCTAGCGCCTCATGTGGTGTATAAGACGGACAAGAAGCCAGACGAGCCATGCTCCATCACCACGTCTTTGAACTATTTCCCCGAGGATGAGGCAACGGAGACCAATGTGACCGGCCCTCCCCGCACCGCACCATCCAACCTCACTGTGGTGACCGTGGAAGGTTGCCCCTCGTTCATCATCCTTGATTGGGAGAAAACCGATAATGAAACCACAGGTATGACTGGAAGGGTGAAAGAAGAATAGACGTGAAAACTCAAAAAACAGCTGTTTTGTTGTTTTAGCAGAGTTTGAAGAAACCCTAAAACTAAACCCTAATTTGCCTGAGATTTCAACATAGAAAAAGAAGGCATGTGTTGGTTTGATGGCCAATTTTAAAAAGAAATGAATAGGCTTTGTTTATGTTGGAGACACCAGGTTCCTAGTGTTTAGGCACTAGGCCCCAGGATCGGAAAGTCTTGGGTTTGAATCCTAGACCAGTAGCTTGCCCTGAGGTACCCTTGAGCAAGGTACTATTCCCACCATTGCTCCCCAGGTGCTGGATTTGGTCTCCCACTGCTAGACTGTGTGTGTTAAATACAAAGGATGTATTTTGTTGTGGTTTCGTTGAGGACAACAGGGCAGCGGTGGCCTAGTGGTTAGGGAGTTGCCCCACATCGGAAGATTGTGGGTTCGATTCCCTCACAAGTAGGTTGCCCTGAGGTACCCCTGAGCAAGGTACTGTCCCCGTCACTGCTCCTCGGGCACTTTCAATAGCTGCCCATGTGTGCACGGTGTTTGTGTGCATGGGTTAAAAGCAGAGGTCCAATTTAATTGTGGTTCATGGTGTGCAGTGCTGTGACCTCGCAATGACAAGGGTTGTCACTTTCACTTTTTTTCACAAATACTCACTCACTTTTTTCACTAAATGTCCTCTTGTAGAGTATGAGGTTATCTCCACGACAAAAGGACCTGATGGCGAGAAGGTGTCCATCCTGACCACCAACCAAACACACACAGCTGTGGAGAACCTCATACCGGAGAGCAGGTACGGGGTTAGATCATAAAGTAGATGGCAGCAACTGTTTGAATTATTTCATACATCTAAAAGAGGGTTTGAACAGACTTGAAGCATTGAACTGGTCATCAGTAGATCACAGGTGTGACCCCCAGTGGTAGCACAGCCATCTATAGTCATGAATGGCTTTTTGAATCCATTGGAAGAAGCACTTATTCGCCAGGATTGTCTTTATTGCAAAAGGAGAACTAATTTACACTTATGGGGCAAGGAACATCTCTTGGCTTGCTGGAGATCCAGGATAGATCCAGGCTCAGACCCACAACCTCTTAGTCTCACATTAGTCACATCAACAAGCAAGCACACTGAAACTGAAGGGTTGTGGTACTGAGCTGCAAAGCGGCTTTGGGCTGCTTGTCAGAGAGCTACCACGCTCACTGCCTTTTAAATGAGCCTCAAATGGGACAGTGATGTAGTCCCATTCGCGGCATAAAGCAGGTCTCCATATGAACTGGGTGCTGGCACATGTGAGCCCTCCTAACGTCACTGCTCCACATGGAAGATCCATTAACGAGACCTCGGTCCACAGAATACACAGATCAAGTGTCATAGCTTAGTGAACGCAGAAACACGAGAAGGGTTTGGAATGAGTGCAAAGCAAGACAGCGAGTAAAACAACAGCTCTAGTTTAATTAGAGAAGACTTAGTTGGACATGGAGATCAGGGGGGACACTTCCATGTTGCCAGATTAACTGGGTTCCAAACCTGCACCAAACGAACAGTGACCAATCATTCCTTCTGTCTTGTCTTCCAGCTACGAATTCAAGGTCAAGCCGAAGAATGAACTTGGCGAGGGCCCACCCAGCGAACCCGTGTCCTTCAGCACAGAGTCTGGTAGGTCTTATGTCTTCAGTTCCATGACAGTCAGCAACAGTCAGCGAGTGTCTATCAACAGGTCTGGCAGGGTTCCTGACGTTTTCATGGCGCACCGCATGTTGAAACGTATGAAAGGATTTGTGGTGGCCCGTCCAACTGCATTTCTCTTTGCAGTTGATCGTGTCGACATCTGACACTTCATTTCTTGGGTCTTTCAGACCTCAGCTCTGATCGGGCTTTTAAAGTGTCAGGAATCACTTAATGGAAGGGTGCAAGATGTCCAGCCTGATGCATGCTGAAGTATAGCCTTATCTGTCCGTCCAAACAGGCCACGACAGATGTATGTGAACCTCGGCTGTACCTCAGAGAGATATGTCTGGGTCTAACCGGTACTTTTAACAATAACCGCCAACAAAATTCATCTTTTACTAGAGTCACAAAGAAGAAAAGCACTCATATCCTTTTTTTGCATTTAATGACAGAGATTTGTGTCTTAATAGTCATTTTATAGGTAAATCTCCAAACCGGGTCTGTTTTTCTTTTGCATCTATGATTTCCATGAAATCATAGTTTTAAAAAAACAAAAAAACCCTCACATAGGTTCTTGGATCCATCTACTCTGGCCTCCCAGGGTAGTCCTGCTCTTTTCGTTCAGACCTTTATTACACTGATTAAAGGAAAAATTCAGAAACTGCAATAACACTGGAGGGCACCTGGCAGTCTGGGCTGTCTAACCCCCACTAGACTCCCCACTAGACCACCTCCTGTTGGGTTTTACATTCATGGCAGTGGAAGACCTCATTTGTTGGTTTATGGGGAGACCTTAGGCTTCAGGCCCAGAGATGGAAAAAGAAAGATAAACAGAATAACTTACAGGGAGTGCAGATTAGCAACTGAGGCAGATGTTAGAAGAAGAAGACAGAAAGGATGGACGAGAGTGAGAGATCCAGAGATAGGAGATGCAGGGAATGATCAGAGAAAGAAGCAAATGATGGATTTTGGGTCTGGTAGTCCCCGGAAAGGCTCGTCCATGCCAATGGATCTGTCCCCTCCAGAGACTTTCAAAGAGGCTTTGGAAAAACATGCTAGTTTTTCTGCTTGTTGGAATTTATAGTTTTATACTCAAGGCACGCTGCCCACCCATAGTTAGCCAATGGAGAGCTGGAACACATGCGTTTGTAACTTTCCTACGGCCTACACATCATTTTGATGGCTTCAGCTATGAGGTTGCTTGCAAGTGGACCAGAGATTGCAAACTTCTCATCTATTATCTCTTGTTTTTTGTCTCCTCTCTGCAGCGGATCCCAGAGTGAGCGAGAACGTTTCAGGTAGGTGTCCAGGGTGCATGAGTTCGAAATGGAAAGAGCAGAGAAAGAAAAGAAAGTCAAAAGCCTTGCGAGACCCCATTCAAATATAAACACATTTGTCCTTCCAAATCTCATTCGCTGCCAGACTAAACATCCATGCTGAACCATGGAGAGAATAGAGAACACCAAGCCCTCCACTCAAAAGCTCCCAAAACCAGAGATCCATTTCTAATAGTGAGATACTAAAACCACTGAGCACCAACCTACTTCATTCCCTTCTTTAGAACAAGAACTCCACCAAGTTAACCCTGAGATCCTACTCTAGAATACATTCTTCAATTAAACCTCCTGGACCAAGGGTACATTGTCTGAAGAACCCTTACAAAATGTAAAGTGTCTGGGAACATGGGTTTAGAACCTTTGAGATGTTTCAAAACCTCTCGCCTTCAACCATCTTTGCAAATGTGATGTTTGAACAGCCTCCCAGGGAAGGTTGCTAGCATTAATGAATGACCAAAGAGGGTTGTAATGGATGAGTTAGAAGTAGTGAGCTACCTCTTCCCTGCTGTTTATCTGACGTTTAGGTACCACGCATTTCCCCCTAGAGGCCGGGCAAGCTATGACAGGTGAGGGACAGTTACAGTGACTCTTTAGGGACCCTAGCTGACCATAGCAGGGAAAATGGTGCCTTCTAAGGGATAGTTTCAAGGAGCTGGAATTTGTTCACCTCCGCTCTTCCTGTTTTCTGTTACAACCTGACTTTGCAGTGTAACAGATATTCTTACAGAGTCCACGATGAGTCAATAGAGAGCAAGGAGAGCGAGCGATGAGCCAGTGCAAACAGTCTAATGGAATAGACCCTCCGTTCCGCTAACAGGTCTAGCAGGCCTTTGCCACAGGTGCACAAACAGAACCGAGGAAGATAACATTACGGTCAGGGATTGTTTTTCCATGCCGTACATAAGCAGATGATGTAGAGGCACGTCAGGGAATGAAATCGACTTGCAAGCTGTTTTAACTGCCTGCAGCTACAGTCGTTAGCTGTTGCACTTCTATGGATCTAGCTAGTTTCAATGCACTGATGTCTGAAAGAAGTTCCACGTTACTTTAATAGACTTTAGATCCTCCTATACCAGGGCAATGTATATAAAGTCAAATACAGCTTTAAGTCAGTTGCAAGCTTCAGATTAAAGATATGGACATGTTTAGTCTAGAACAGTTTAGATGCTAAGTGCTTACAAACTATTGAAAACCCCTTAGAGGTGCTAGCAGAGCTTGGCATTGGTTTAGAGGTGTGTAAACCACTGTCAAAACTCAATTGAACAACTTATTCTATTGGCGTCTCAGGTAAGGATGCTATCTGGACACAGTTCCCATTCAAGACAGACTCCTACTCCGAGTGTAATGGCAAGCAGTATGTGAAGAGGACGTGGTACCGCAAGTTTGTCGGCATACAGCTCTGCAACTCACTCCGATACAAGATCTACCTGAGCGACTCTCTCAACGGTCAGTGCTCCAGGCATGACAGATATCAAAATAAGGGAACATATGTGTCGACCTGACTGTCAAGCTAAAATCCACCATGTAAACAATCCATGTAAACACACTCATTGTCATTGGTGTAGCACGGTGGGGAACACTGTTATCATCCATGGGTTCAAATTCCACCATTTTGGCAAGCACCCAGCATTAGTCCAGTATTAGCCTAATAGGTGTCCTGGACAAGACTCCAAATGTTTAAGAACACGTCCCTTCTTGGGTATGGGAAACCAGAGCAGTGGCAAAGTTAGTCTGGTTTACCAAACTCTAGCCCTTCATATGTGAGTCTTTTCACTGCTTCAAACCTACCAGATCCATCTAATCATCTCAGGGACAACCCTTTACTTAGATGAAGTGGCCATATTATAAAAGTAAAATCTGCAGATCAGGTGCTTTGGACAGTCCTGTGAGACAGTCCTGTGTTGATCTCCAGGAATCAGTTCTTGTGCTTGTTGGCTTCCAGGTTTGCTTATTTCTGTACATTGATCTACATTACTATGCTCTTGCATTTACTTTTGTGCACTTAGCAGACCCTGAGTGACTCAAAGATGCAGCAGTGGGAGTCTTTCCCATTGACAGTGTTTGAACTGAACCGTAGTTGGATATGCTACACTTACCGCCCAACACAAGCCTGCTTTCGGCTCCTATAGGGATGCTCTGGCCAAGTGACTTAAACAACATTGCTTTTCTTATGACCCCTGATCTAAATCTGCCAGAAAATTGCAGCTATCAAGGTGTACAGAATGATTGTTATCTCCTAATGTGATTAGAGCAGTTAATCAGTCATTTTGGCTAATTGTCTTAAACATACCTGTGTTCAGGTAAATTCTACAACATCGGGGACCAGACAGGTCACGGGGAGGACCACTGTCAGTTCGTGGACTCCTTCCTGGATGGAAGAACTGGCACACAGCTGCCTGCAGACTTGCTCCCAAGCAGGACAGGTAGATTGCTTAGTTCACAGTGCTCAATTTGAATTATTCATCAAAGAATCGATTAGAAGGAAATTCCATCATTTTTTTTCAGATTTAAGGAAAGACATTCTTATTATTTGATGAGAAATTGACGATAATCTCAAACCTGTTTACAGTGCGTCAAGATTCTGGTCAGACCATGCCTCAGGCATCGGCGTCTTTCAAACCATTTCATGTCCTTGAAGGAGCTTTAGACGTCGGGTTCTGTCTGGAGAACTTTTCAAAAACCTTTCTTAAACTTTTGAAAAAATGGATGGAATTCCACTTCACTGTGTGAACGAGAGTACCCTCTTGGCCTGCTCATCTTCCAGACACTCTCCGGCATTGATTTCTTTTTTTGTTTTTTTTTTGCAGGATTTTACAGAGCCGTGAGGCAAGAGCCAGTCCATTTCGGCCAGATAGGTGGCAGCTCCCACATCACCTACGTAGCATGGTACGAGTGCGGCACACCGATCCCGGGCAAGTGGTAGAAACAGGTGCCCACGCAGAAGCCTGAGGAGCAGCTCTCGTCGGCCGCTGAAGGTCACATGCTGTTCCGTTTCTTGTTTTTCCCCACCAAACGGCTTGTGTGATACCTCAACTTCCAGCAAGTCCAAACCTTGTATAATAGTGTACAGGAAGGAAGAGTCAGGGACTTTTAACGAAGGCATTTGTGTTGCGTATTAACAAACGGTGCCTCGTCTTATTTATCGTCACTAAAGCATACAGGTTGAACGAGGGTAGGAGGACGCGTCCATTGAAGTTCAGATCATTTAAAGAAAATGACTTTTTTTTTTGTTTTGCTGAAATATTGGGAAGCTGGCTCCCAGGAAGTATTTTAGTATTTTTTATGTAATATTATTTATCACGGTGACTTGTTTCTAGGCTCGGCAGTAGGTGAGAGGGGATGGGCTTTTGATGCGGTGCTTCAGCGATAAGGGCTCTCTGCCAGAGGCGGCTTCATACCTTCAGGAGTCGAAATGATGCCAGTCATTCCCGTTTCCCATGTTTCCCACACTGCCCCGTTCGTTTCCACCCCGCTCATTTTACAGAAAGGAACCCCCCGCAGTACAGCGTTTCTCGCCTTCCTTCATAAGCCCTGCTATCATGGGCGGGACCTTCCACTTGCAATTTGCACAGCATAAATATATTTATATGTATATGGAGAGAAAGTATTTTTTTGTATGCGAAAGAAAAAAAGAAAAAGGCCTCTCTTCAAGCTCAAGAACCTCAGTGTTTTCTTCTCACCTTCATTACGGTTCTGAGCGTCTTTATAGGGAAGATTGTCTGCGAGTGAGTTTTGTACAGTCATTCTCTGCCTTGTTGGACAATTATTTAGTATATATATGAGATCTATAGAGTACTTTGGGAGACTTGTATTTTTTTGTTTTTTGGACTAACCAGTCCATTTTCCTGTATTTTTTCCTAATAAATTGAAAATTTTCTCTTTTTTTTAATAAAAAAAACAGGAATCCTGTCGTTTTTGGCTCATGCAATCTTTCAAGGAGCTCCACTTCTATGCTGGACATCTTTCCAAATTTCAGAAACGCCTCCAGTCTATTCGATCTTTTGTGCTTGTGTTTTGTCGTCCTCTTATGCTAGAATGAACGTCCCACCTTCAAAGCGCATGGCGCCCCGACGGCGGCTGCTGAGACAATCATAATCGTGTACATTTCAGATAAAGACCAGGCTTCCTCCAGGCTTAACTCAGGGGCCATTAAAATGTTCAAGGAGCCGGAGCCCTAACCTCCTTTCTTCCTCACTCCCTGTGTCACTGATGACCAATTAGAAATGTCAATAGAAATACACACATTACCACACTTTTCCAGCCTCGGGGAGCAAGGGAGGTGCTGCCAAACTCAACACGGGGATGTTCTCGGAGAAACCGCGTGGCCAGGAAAGAAAAAGACCTATGAAAACTTCAGAATGCCTCCACTTTATTAGCTTTCCAAGCGAAAGTTACAGTCCGGGCCCAACAGCTAGGACATGGAACGTTCTCTTGGGTGGGAGATAAGAGGGTGAGAAAAATAGAAAAGGCAAGGAACGAAATCAGCAACGAAAGGAAGAGCGAATTAATTGATTTATAGCTTTCAGATGATGGAAGGAAGGGAGGGAGGACGATAGGGATGCTGCTGTTTTCTCAAAGCACAGCAATGGGTAGTATTTTCAAATGAGTGTTGTAGGGGTTAGAGGTAGCTAAAAAGAAATCCAAGTGGAATGGGGCCAGACTTCTGCCCCATCAAAATGGAAGAAACTTTGTTCATGATAGTTTTGGAAAGCAAATTTGAAAATGATTCTTGGTGGAGGGACACATTCAAGGCATTCTTAGGCCAAATTGCACCCTAAAAAATATCAGATTCAGATCAACATCGATATGAACGTGTCAGTTCAGGGTTCGGGTGGGAAACCAAACAGCTCTGTCTCTGGGACGTCTGGTTCCCTTAACCTCCGGATGACTTTGTTTACATCGCAGGCAGTAAAACATGTGGAATTCCCTTTTAAAGCGAAAAGGAACATTTGAAAGCAGCAGCTCATCCACTGGTCCACAAACAGATAGCAGTCGTGAAGTAAAAGCAGAAGAAATCAAGTCCCGTCAGTGTCCAGGGTGGTCAGTCATGCTGCCCACCCACGCTGCCCCTGAGCACAGCTGGCTCTCCAGAGGGGCATTCGCACACATCAGCAGCTCCTGCCCTTTACTTTATGAGCAGCTCCTGCCTGGAGACTTCGTTATGGCCCTCGCCAGTTTTAAAGTCCTGTCAGTAAGGAACATGGCTGAGAATCAAAGCAGCCACACTTGCGAGGGTAAAAAAAAAAAAAGTACAGCTCCCTGCCCAGTGGCAAATCACAACTCCCAACATGAGGCCAAACACGTGAAAAGAAAAACTATATCTCACAGCTATGTTACTAAATGCAGTCCATTAAAAAAAACACTCAACAACGCCAACCCTAAATGCTCTCAGTGAAAGTGAAGTGAAAATAACTCTTGGTCATTGTGAAACGGCAACTAAATACATATCCAGCACCCGGGCAGCAGTGATGGGGACAGTACCTTGCTCAAGGGTACTTAAGGGCAACCTACTAGTTCTGAATTCTAACATTCAGCCTTCTGATTCTTGGGCTTAGTTTCTAAACACTAGGCCTCCAGATATTCACGATATGCTCACTCCGGTCAAAACAGGTGACAGTGAGATCCAACACACTTTAAAACCTGGAAGAAATAATTTTAGAAGTTGAAAGGAATAGAATGGGAGCCAACACACTCTTCAACAACCTCCGATGTTCAGAAACTCAAAGGTGTGCACCTCCTTCCAGCTTCTTCCACAACCATTCTTAAAGTCATTCGTATGGAAGACTGGTTAGGTGTCCCACACCAGATATCTTCAAAGCACTGCTGTTCAAGCAAAGGCCGTGCTTCAGGTATGTCTCCAAGCCATGAAGGGTTTGTGTTGGACTCTTAGTCCACAATCTTTCTTATTGGCCTTCAAAACCATTATGAAGCAGTTGTTGAGATCTGATTGGACTTAAATGGGTTCTAGTTTGCAGACATCTAAAATTAGTTCAGAAACAAAGCATATTCATAGGGATTTGCAAGAATATCCGTTCTCCTGAGGAAGCTGCACTTTGGGCGTGGTGATCACTCCAGGACTTCTATTCCATCGCCAGTGCTTTCTGGAGATCTTTGGCATCTACTTTTGAACACCAGGACTAAACCCATCCAAGTCCATGCTGTCTGATCACACTCTGTAGGGTTTGATTTATGAGCAGCAACGCTGAGAGCAATGAGCTTTAGGCTCTGCCACAAATCACTCCCTGTGAATTCTTTAAGACATGAAACGTGGTTCTTGGCTCCTCACAACAAACCAGCGGAGACCACAAACACAGCTAATTCGCTCATTAACATCAAGGAGACTTTTATGATAGAGGAACGTCTGGCATGAATACGGCTCACTTGCTGTGTCAGTCTGTCTGAGAAACACAAGAACATAACCGTTAGTTCGTTTCAGCGCTGAGCAAGCACACGCCATTGACCACTCAGGTGATTAATCAGGGACTTATCGGACAATCAGGGAGGTGCTGAAGAGCGCCTGCGGTTAATGAATGGAAAAGCAGTCTGGCATAAAATATGCACAGTCGGCCCAATTACCCCAAACGTAATCAATCACTCAAGATTTGGTGTTTGAAATATGTTCCAAGGTTTTGCTTAGCAATGAAAATGGACTAACATGCCGTTTTTTAAAAAAAATGCCACAAAGAAACACGGAGACCCTTATGGTTCCTTAAAGTACCCAGAATGAGAACTTCTTTCTAATAAAAAATAACATAATATGAGAACAGGATACTAATTTGTGGCTGTGACTTATTAAGGTGAGGGAACTGTATAATTTTACTGCATGAAAGTTGTGGCCATGATGTAGGAAGTCATAGAAACCAGATAATGAAGTAGTGGCCAGAACTTACAGAGTCACGGCAACCAGATAACTAAGTGCTCAGGGCATAATATGGCTTGGAATTGAGTTAAGAAGTCAAGTCACAGCCATGACAACATGGAGATGAGAAACTAATGTGTGGCCACAGCTTAGTTGATGGATAATTAAGTTGGGAGAATGGCATTGTAAAGGATGGGTAAAATCAACTTCTGAAACACTCATTACCATTTTTGGTTCTGGCTGAGAGGCTCAGTAAGAAGATGCTTGGTTTGAACCCATTTGGTTTGTTTCTTTTCAAAGTGTAGAAGTTCTCTTCATATCAGTGTGGGCTTCCTCCAGGAGTTCTGAATTCCTCCCAATGTTTCAACACATGTCAGGGAGTATGACGATATCTGTCCAGGCTTCAGAACCCCCTGTGCCACTTGCCTGGATTAGCAGTTGGGATGGATGGATGGGGTGGTTGTGGTGGTCTAGTTGTAGGATACCCGCCTATGGACCAAGAGGTTGCAGGTTTGAACCTCCAGGTATTGGGTTTCTGAGCAAAACCCTGAACCCAAAGTTGCTCCATGAGGACTTCCTGTAATCAGGACTTGGAAGTCACTTTGGATAAGAGCGTCTGCTAAATGCCAAACATGTAAATGGATGAATGGATGAAGAAGAACTCGAGAAGAGCCGGCCTACCCACGCATTTGTTGACGTGTAAACATGGCTTCTGCACCATAGCTATGAGACCAGAATTTGATCTGCTGCTTCACCCTCATGTCATAAGAATTGTTATATTGTCAGAGTGATGTGGTTTAGGCCCATTTAAGACTGGCTGCTGGAGCCGACTTGGATGGAAGCACGGGGAGCGAATAAATAAATGTGGTTGCTCAGCCCTCGCAGGCGTCGTTTTATGACTTTTTGTCCTTTGCATTCAGCCAGATGTGAAGTCAAAATTTCGCTGAGAAGATGACTGAAGAGAAGTTTATAATGATCATACTCACGCTTACTGTCCACTTCCATAGAGACTCCTTAGAGACCGCACCGTAACTGCTGCACTGTTAGCTTTCCTCCAGCCCCGACCACAGAGTCATACACGGCAAGACGTTTTTTCTGGGTGCCGGACCTCTGTAGGACCCCTGCAGTGAACAGTCAACCTGGCCAAGAACCTGGCCAAGAACAGTCAAATGAAGAAGGTGTTTCCAATAAAGTGGCAAAAGAACCAGAGAAAACAAGACACCTGATGGTTATTGCATTATCTAATGCTGACTACAGGTTAGACCTTTTAAACAAACACATACCAACCCACATCCAGCCACATATCTGAACCCCTGAACCCTGACACTCTGGAACAAACAGCTAACATGTTGTCAAATTAAACACACAGCGAACAAAACAGTGATGAGTCAGCATTGTTTTTTTGCTGTGGGAACGAATACAACACAACAAGGTCTGGTTTGCATTTTCACATCTTCTGCGTGAGGTCCATCTTTCCATCCTAAGCGTGCAATATGTCATGTCAGTGTGAAATCCTCCAGTGACCAGTCCAGAGAAACAGCAAGGAGAATTGACAGAGCGGGGCTGTTAAGAAGATCAGTCTTCCTGTATTTTTTCTGTTTCTCTTGCTCCTTCGTGCCATCACCTTCACCCCCTATAGAGCACTGATGCAGTATGTCCATAACTACTTCAGAGAGTCTTTTTTAGCCAGCCAGTCCACCATCTGTCATCTTAACTGCTTACCCTGACAAGGGTTGGGGATTGCTGGAGCCTTTCCCAGTGTTCAGAGGGCAAAAGACTGAGCAAAAGGTCAGGTCGCCAATCCTGTGCAGGCCAGACACACAGACAACCTTGCTCACCAGTCCACCTGGCATGTGTGTCTCTGGACCCAGGCTGAGAACGGAACCTTCTCACTAGGAGTCGACAACACTACCCACTGTGGCACCATGCCAACAGCTCATGTCGATTGAGATGTTTCTGAATGACCCCTCTCCAACAATCTTGTAGCTCTTGATGTCTCTTTAGCTTTGATATCCCTGGATGACCACTATTCAGTCAACATGTGTAGGTCTTGATGTCTCCGGTTGATCACGTTCTGCCATGTGGTCCTCAATGCCTCTTGCTGACCACTGTTTGATCTCATGTAGGTCTTGATGCCTCTGGTTCATTGCTTTGAGATCTTTACCTGACCACTGATTGACCACCGGATGCAGATACTGAACTGTTTGAATGACCACCTGGTGCAGATGGTGATGGTTCTGCTGACCACACATGCAGTTCTCAATCCAGCCCCTAAGTGAAAGTGAAATGAAATAGACTACTCTTGTCATTGTGGAAAAACAGCAAAGTACACAGTGAGACACAATGAGACACAATAAAATTAGACCTCTGCATTTTACCTCTACATTTGAATGAAAGTGCCTGGGGAGCAGTGATGGGGACAGAAGATACCTTCCTCAAGGGTACCTCAGGCCAACCTACTTGTCTGGGATTCAAACCCATGACCTTCTGATCCAAGGGCCAACTCCCTAAACACCAGGCCACCGCCGTCTCTCTGAGAAAGATGTTTCTAATAAATAATGTTTCTAAGTGAGTGCGTAGATGAAATCCCATTGCTATCATTTATGTTTGGCCACATTGGTGTTTTGTGGTGCTTTGTTTCTTTAACGATGAGGCATCTCCAGTCTTCCCTCGTTGGGGGAATCCTGTCCCACTGGGAAGGGGGGGGGGGGATTCCTCCAGCATTCTTCCTGTGTCTGTCAAACCAAGAGCGGCCAAACATACATGACAACAAGGCAGAAAAAAAAGCCCCAACAAACGCACATTTTCCAAAACACGGTCTCTCCGGAGTGTGAGAATGGAATCAGAAACAGTGTTTCCCCGTTCAGCGGCATGCACAGACACACACTTCTATTTTTGAGGGAGTGCATTTTTCCAGAAAACGGGCCAAAGCATGTGGTCCAATAACTCATTAATCATGTACAAAAGAGACAGAATGAATTACAGAATCAATATGAAAGACAGAGGGAGAGGGAGAGAGGGGGAGAGACTGAGAGAGAGCGAGAGAGAGAGAGCGAGAGAGAAACATCCCTTACTCCAGTGTCTTGAAGACAGACTGAAGAAAAACAGAAGCGAAGGCAACATACACTGAGATGAAATGGAGTTGTATAGATATGGTTGGACAGTGAGTTTTCCTAATTTACGTGGTAAGACAAGCCTCTGGGCAGCATTAAGTTACAATCAATGGTAATAACAGACTCGCACACACACACACAGATTGATCATTGTGGCCCAAGACTAGCACATCAACTAATAAAGCTTTGATTTCTGCTGCCTTCAGGCCCTGTATTATTAGTATTCCTTTCTTCACCTTCCTCAGCCCTTCAAGTTTCATAGGAGCACCATTGAAATTTACATTTGAATGGAGAACCCCTCACTGTGAGGTGACAGTGCATGGTGCAATGCTCATTACCCCTTGCTACATGTCAGGTGCAGCACAGCAGCCAAACGACATCTCCTGCATGTGATTGAAATTCACCCGGAATTTTGATAACCTTGGTGGCAGCAGCTCCTGCAGATGATCCAGCATGATGTAACTGATCTGTTCAGGTGGGGAGAGGAATTAAATGATAGTTCGATCAAGAAGACCATCTGGAGTTCAGGAAACCCTCATGGTAGTTGATGAAGTTGGCTGGAAGGCCTTTCCATTGTGTTTCCCAGAGCAAAAGCTCCAACGATGGGGTCACTCCAAACATAACTTTACTGTGAATTTCAAATATACTGTACAACCCAAAACAGCACATCATAATGTGAAGCCATCCTACTGCAGGTTTACACATCTGGACATGACTGTAAAAAATCAGAACCTTATTCATGCTCTGTTTTAGATAGTAGGTGAACCTGGAAAAATGATGATTTACGATTCCAAACGAAGTGGATGGTGGGGGTATCCAGTACTGATGAATGACTGGGTTCAATGACCCAGAGGTGGCTTGCATTCTAACACTGACCAGAGGAATGAAGAACTGATTGACCACATGACAAACACACACTCAGAATCACCGGGAATGTGCCAACGGCAAACAGCTGGAACGCAAATGTCTTGAGTAAAAAAAGCCACAGGAAAAACAAGGAAGACTAACTAAATGCTGCATTCATTTTTTTTTTAGCTGCTGTTAAAAGCTGCCCTGAGCAGAAAAGCATCTGGTGGATTTTAGGCCTGATAGATGCCTTCAAGCTGTTTGGTGGCAAGGTCACAAATGTTGACTCAACCCTGGCCAGGCTTGGGGCAAGAAGATCAACCAGCAAGAGTCTCTTGGGTCAAGGGGCCAATAGGTGTGAAGATATGAAGACTTATAGACAGCAAGGGTTTGAAAGCCTAAGGAAGTTTATAAGTGTGACAAAAATCAACCCATATACCATGGACTCTGACAGAATCACAAATTATTCTCTGGAAAACCTGCCAACCAAAAAGCAAAACTTTGAGATGAAGGGGTTTCCACCAAAAACCCATGGCCCCCATCAAAAATATTAGTGCCTTTTTTGTCCTTCAGACATCCTGAAATCACTTTTATAGCTGGCTTGCTTGTCAAGAACCACCAGAGGATGTAAATGCATGCAGGTTGTAGGAAGGAAAATGTATTTATGTAAATACACAGATGTTATACTGCTAAGCCACGTGCTCCAGTTGTAGGATAGTGCGGTCAAATCTCTTGGAGAATGGGATCTTGCTGATCTTGGATAATGTCCTAAAGACCTCAACCCATTGAACTTCCCAAGCAAATCCACCAGCACCTGGTTTTCATCAAACACGTTATGTAACTCAGAAGAGTCCTAGGTATCCCCAGGCACTGATTTCTAAACTGTAGAAGGAGCTGATTTGTTTTGACGAAAATAGGCAGGGCATTTTTGGGGCCCCTCATATGGAACCGTCTGACCGGATGCCCCAGCATACACCAAGAACAGATCCTGGAAAAATGTTTGGAAAGCAAAACGAGTCCTTTTTATGAAAACTCATGGGGAGCAACTTCAGAAGTACTCTTATCAGATACCAGTGTCGCTCGGTTTTTGTTTAACCCCCGTAGAGGTCCTCCTGGACACCTTAAGGAGAGCAGGCTTACACCACAATATACACAGGCACTCCTTAACATGATTGTTAGTGTCTTCATTTTATCTTCTGCTAAAACAAAGGAAAATTTGAGGCGAAAGCAGGAGAGGGACTGATAAATAAGATTTTGCCCTGTGCACGAATGTCCTTGAATCCATTGTCCTTTGTGTCTGCAACAGTAGACTCTCCGACCCAGCCACCTTCTCCAGCTTTGCCCAAGGTTTGAACCCAGAGATCTGCTTCAGATGGCTCCTGTGCCTGTGCCACAAAGCAGCCGCCACACTTTTGAAAGACATTTGATCAGATTTCCGGATTGGATTGCGTGCCTGGACTGGCCGGTGATAGAGCCAGAGTGGTGGGCTTTAATCCAAGCCAGAATGCTCCAAAAGAACATGTCTGGAGAAAGCCACTCCAGGCCTGATGTCCTGGAGCATGTCTCAAGGGAATAGAGGCTCTTTGAAGTAGGAAGATAGAGAGGGCACAGAAATGGTCTACCCATAGCTTGAGCTTATGAGGGATTTTAACCAGGAAGTTTTCCCCTCATTTCCTCCATCCAGAGGTTTCAATCCATCCAGAAGAGTCATTTACGGTTTCTGGCACCTTTCTCAGTTTTTTTCCATACGATGTCACCAAGACAGGACTTGCACATGCTTCCTCCATTATGTTTACATTTACATTTGTGGCATTTAGCGGACGCTCTTATCCAGAGCGACTTCCATGTCCTAATTACAGGGACAGTCTCCCTGGAGCAATGCAGGGTTAAGGGTCTTGCTCAGGGACCCAGTGGTGGTAGTACTAGAGGTGGGATTCAAACCTGGGACCTTTTGAACATCTGAGGTGCCATAGCATCATTCCAGTAACCAAGAGTTCATTGCTTAATGAACTTGGGGAAACACTAACCACCACCCACATGGGCTAACACTTATCCACATCTGACAGTATTGTGCTGGGACAGTATTGCACGGGGACAGCAGCAAGACAGAACAAGACTATTGGTCTTCTGGACTATTGACCATGGGTGCATCAAACAACACTGGCAGCAAAGCCTTAAGGCAGCCAGAAGGTCATTACATTGAAATGTTGGTTGAAAGAGATAAGCAGAATTTATGAGCAGCAAAGTAACTTTCGATGACTCAAATCACCTTCCAGTGACCCTTCGAAGGCTTCCCAGATAATGCTGAGAATTTTTTTTTTGATGGTTAAATAGGAGGATCATTCCAGGTCAACTATGAATATGATGACAAAACCATTGCAAAACCTGTCTGGTCCAAACAAATCAAAGATCGTTTTTGCTTCCACGGTGGAAATTCAAATAATATTTGTCACATTACAAGGATTTGATCAGTGCTGAAAGCTCCTGAATCTTGAAGCTGTGTATGTGTTTGCATCTCCCTCTCCTTGCTTTCCATCTGCTCTGGTGGAGATTTTCCTTAGAGTTTCATACAAACTCAACTAACTAAACTTACTCGGCTTCCAAAAGACATCACTTAATCAGAGCTGGAGTGGGATCCTACTCCAGGGATACGTAGAGGATGTCCATCGCCAGCACTCTGTCATGTCCATGGCCTGATCGTTGAAACAGACTGAATGCAAAGCGAGTGAATCCTCTAGCTTTCTCCAACCTAATGGGATATGCAGCCACGTGCTTGCCCCGCCAAATTCATTGGCTGCCCCTGGAGCCACAGGATCAAATCCCGCACCGATGCTTCCAACCTCAGCACTTGGCTAAGCCTGGAGACTTATGCTTGAAATTACCACTTGGCAGCTGCTTGAGGGAGAGGGACGGTTGCTGCTGCAGAGTTTAGAGAGCCATGCTGAAGGTTTTAGATTGTATATTTGATTTGCAGATTGTATATTTGATTTTCCGATTGTTGCTAAAGTAGCAATATTTGAGTGGCGGCCACTGCACCAATGCACACGCTGATTAGAATTCCAGTGTTATGTAACTTATTGCATGTTATTATACTCTGAGCTGAGGAGTAACCGACCTCCAGTCAGAAATGAAAGAACAAAGAAGCTGTCGCCTAAACATAAGACCTAGACAGATGCTTGGGCGTGTTCCACCTTGCTGGCATCAGTAGTCAAAACAGCAATGTTCTCTGCAGAGCTCCAAAATGCAAACATCATTTCGATCATGAAAAGTGCATCGACGTTGACTGACATGAGATGTTTATCACATTTCATTATCAGCTTGGCTACTGGCATCCATGGAAGCCAACTATGGCAACTGTGCGGATGGAAGCTGAACATTAAGAACCCTGGTCTGGGACATGCCTCACACATTTTAGTGCTTTCAGTTCACAATTAGTGATTTGTGATGAGCAGAGTTGTGGAATCAGGTGTACAGATAGCAGTGAGCGAGGAGGACATGAAAAATGAAACGTGATGGGGACTGTACCTTGCTCAAGGGTAACTCAGGGCAACCTACTGGTCTGGGATTCGAACCCATGGCCTTCTATCTGCATCTCCTTGGTTGAAATGAAAACCTGTAATAACCTGCAACCAGCTCCTGGTGGATGCCCTTGGCCTTGTGAAAGATGGTTGCTAAATGCACACCAGCATTGTCTGGCATGTTTTGTGTACATGAGGAATGTGGGCCTGTTTCGGTCTTGACTTGTACCCTCTTGTGGTTACATGTTTATGACAGGTCTTGCTAAATGAAACCGACAGACCACCTGCTTTCATTTACTCAAGAAGACTGTGGAAAAAGACAGCAACGCTTTGCAAGCGGTGAGCTGTCTTTGGGCGATTAGTTCTGTTGAAGGGCTACCGTGTGCTACATCTCCAAAACCCCATAATGTCCCATAACTCAGAAGTTTCTCTGGTGTAAGCAGGGTAGAAGTTTTAATGGGAGCAATTTTGATATATTTATGGGGAAAAAAAAGAAAAAGCTTGACGTGTTCAGAGGTATATCAGGCCAGAGATTAATCACGATAAGATGCTGCGAGCGCTCGTTTGCATATCTTTGCACAGTCCAGACCTAAAGGCTTACCAACAGTTCGCGTTACATAAGAGACCCCGTACGAAACCACTAGCTCCCACAGCTGCGTTCACAGCAGCATAGCCACATGGAGAGACATGGAAGCCAGCAACACATAGGATCTCCCATTACCTCAAACCAAAAACTATCTGAAGGCTCTGATCTGTGCTTCAAAGGCAAGCAAGCCCTAAAGGCTGAAGCAAGAGCTTTGGCCACAGCAAGGACAGGCCAAACACTCATACTGTACATGGTATCTAATATCAGGAAACTCAGAAGCGTATCTACAGCTGGCATGAGCAAAACCTTGCATAAGCAGGCCTGAAGTCCCCATTTATGGCTCCAGCAGCAGTGATGTGTGGAAGGAAGGAAGAGTTGATATGTTGATGCTTCTGGCCAAGTCGATGCACATAATCTTCTCTGGGGACTGCAAACAGAAAGCCTGGACCTGGCGGAGCTTTCTCCCTTGAACTCTCCTGGAGACTAGACATGGGAAAAAGTGATAAAAACCTTGCCCGTGCATGTGTGTTGATAAAGGAAACAGGCTTCGAATGTTGTTCTGTTAGACAGCAGTGCCTGGTTCCAGATCCAGGCCTTGCATCAGAGTTCTGGACCACTTTCTGCCATGGCCATAGGGATAACGGGATGTTCACAAAACCTCCCTCCCACAAAGACTCTGGGATTGTGCAGACTTATTAGAACATTAGAGAATAGAGCATGGCCATTTTGGCTAATGCAGTCATTATTATGTTGCAATCCTACTGGGACAATGGCAAAAGGTTGTGCAAAATGAGACTAAATGTTTTGAATTCTAGCCTAGAGCTTTGGGGGGCTGAATCATTGTTATCTTATGAATATGGGAGGAAAATTGTGAAAAGGGCTAATTTCATCATTGTGAAAACAACACAACAGCAAAATGTTCTTCTGCGTTTGACCCATCCATCCAAGTGGAGCAACGGGCATTCATACATCCAGCACCGAAAGCAGAGGAGATGATGCCTTCCTCATGGGAACCTCAGGGCATCTTACTGATCTGGGAATCGAACCCACAACCTTCCGGTCCTGAGGCCTAGTCCCTAAACACTAGACCACCACTGCTCCCAGGGTTTACTTTCCATCGAAGATTAGCGACCTGTCCTGCTTCAGACAAACCGCTCAGATAAAGCATGTATGGTTAATCTGGGGATTTCTTTTAATGAAACAAATAATTAGCATCACCATTTGGCCCTGATCTTGCGGATTAGCTGTGACTTTCAAAACCATGTTGACCCAGGATCCATCTCTCTTTCGGACTCTCTTGGTGCTTCTCTCCATAAAGGAAGTAAAGGAGTGTTGCAGGAGTAGGAGTTTGGGTCTGATTTGCCCTAGTCTGAGCCAACATCCCCATAAATCTCTTCATCGATAAATCCTCATGGACGGCAGAAAGGACTGCAGAGCCAAACCTGGCTGAGTCTTCCAAAGGGGATAAGGATTTGGACCCTTCACTTTAATAGCCCACAGCTGGGGAGCAGGTACACACATGTTTCCTGAGTCGGACAGCAGCAGGTTTGATACCTGCCCCCAGGCCGAACGCTACATGCGTGTAATGAAGATAACAAACACAGCAGGCAGACAGTTATGCTACACAGCCCCGGCTATGATTAGGGGGCCCTGCAACATTTCTCACGTGCATAAGAATGTACATGTGCACCCCACTACCAAAAGCAATGTACGCATATGTTGTTGTCTGCCCCGTGCTTACCATCCACTTTATTACAAACATAGAGCGTATTCTTCCATTCATTGGGTCTTTTTGAGGTCTGGAGATGTGCTACTCAACCCAAGCCTTGTGGGGCAGGGTGAAATAATCAGGTTGCAGGCAAGGTTCGGGAAGATTTCTCAGATCGATACTTTGTGTGGGCGGAGTATGATGATCCATTCCAGTGCATGCGAACAGTTTGGGGTTGAGTGGTACCTCCTGGACTAGGTTGGGTTGAGTTTTTTAATTTGGTCGACAGTGATGTGGCAGAAAGATCACTTTATGGCTACAGGGGGCTGGCCTTGTTTCGAAGGGAGGGTTGGGTATGATGGGTATGATGGAAACCATAATTCAACATGATGTTTGTTAGCTGAGCTAACTTCAGGCAATCTTACCAGGGCATCCCTTGACTCATATCCCTATGACCCTGGGCACAGATGATGGCTGGATGGACAGCTTTTTTCATTTATGATAACAGGCTGATAGCCCAAGCTATGCCTACTGTACGTATTTATTTAGTGAATCAGAAGCACTCCATCAACATTGCATTGATCAGACACTACAAGACATGATCTTGGCACAGCTCAAGCCCCCAGCTAGGTAAGGCTTTTCTACGTGGCTGGTGAGTCTATGTCTAGCGGTGGGAGAAGATTGCATTTTGGAGGAAAACACTATCCTGTGGGAAATGGATGTTTTCATCTTGAAATGTTTTGGCTCACTCAGCTGTTGATGCCTCCAGAGGCTCAATAAATTACAGCACTGGGGTTGGAGAGGGTGACGAGTTAGGCCTCAGTTCTCATACATACAAAAACAGATAGAGCCTAATGAGCAAACCTGCAGCAGGACCTTCCCTGCTGGAGCTAGGAGATAGAGAGAGAAAGGGATTGATGAATTTGAGAAAGAGAGAGAGTTCATTTATTTCTAAAGACAGATGATGAGCATGGGTGTTTCCTTTTCCAAGAAACAGTCCTAATATCACAAAAGAAATTCCCCGATTCATCGTTTAGAGAGGGAGGAAACTTACTGATACTGTTTAACTGAGCAAATATTCAACATCGGTGAAGTTCATAAAAATCAGTCATTGAAAAGTCTCTTGGTTTAGAAAACAAAAAATACAGCAGAACAAACAGTAGTGAAAAGCCAGGAGTACCAAAAGCAATTCCAAGAATTTAGGGGCATGCTATAGGGTTGTTTAAGGGGTTGTTATTTTTTTACTACAGGCACCAAAGACTTGCTAGTTAAGGACCTTTTTTATAACTTCAAGGTTGTGGTTTCAAGTCCCACACCAGATGGATACCCTGAGGTACCCTTCAGCAAAGTACCGTCCCCATCACTGCTCCCACTGCTGCATTGTCAGTCTGAAATTATACAGATAACTGCAGCATTATTGTTCCATTTAAATAAACTTAGCTATGGATCTTTTTTTTTTTTTCTTTTTTAACTCCAACATTCTGCACCATGTTGCCTAAGGATGCTTGTGCTGGAATCTGCCAGTGTTTGTTAACCGGTCCCAGAGTGTTGCTCTTTCGTCTTCATGTTTGAGGGACCTGTGGTCAGCATAAAAACCCAGGAACTCAAATTGAGCCCCAGTAATTCCCCTGTCAGGCCGAGAGCATTTCCTTTGTCCCTCTTCCCTTACCAACCACAGTTATTAATATCTCAGTTCTCCAACCATATTGTCAGAGAGGGAGAACAAAAAGAGGAGAACGTACAGGATAAATCAACCATGGAGCTGGTAACAGCCATGAAGTCGCATATCGAACCAAGGCCTTCAAATTCCCCCATCCAGCTTATAGAGCAACGGACACTGTTATTGCTTATGGATACTGGTTGGAAGCAGACATAGATGTAGTTTGCATGGTTTTAAGCCATGCTTAGCAATTCCACAATGCCTTGAGTTGTGAAATGTCCCGTTCTAAAGGAAAAGAACCGGTGGTGTTGAATGGAACCAGATGTCTAAAGGAATGGAGAGCAAATAAAAACGGCTGTGTTTGTGTCAAGGATGTCTGGTTCCTTTCACCACCACTGTTAATGAACCTCCGAACAATGGCTGAATGAACAACTTTGCAGCGTCTCTGAATGTTTACGTCTGAATTCTGCAGAAATGTTGAGAAGTCGTTGGAATCTCTCTAAGATGGACTGCTTGGCCGAATGTTCTAAGAAAGTCAATGATTGATACTGTATTTGCTTTTAGAAAGTCAGGCCGGGTATCCAAGCAGTTACTTCAACTGCAGAAGGATGAAACAACACAAGAGGTGACCTTGAACTTCAGAGTATGGCGAGAAATCATAGTTCATGATCAAACCGCAGAACTAGGAGTTACTGGGGTTTAACCACTGGTTTCACAGTTTTACTGTCAGCTTTGGTAGTGCCTGTTTCCCTGGGTTGCCAATAATGCTTTAACGCAATTCAAACTCAGTCCAGAAGGGTGAGGGACAGCCAGGCAGACAATCAGCAAGGAGGAACAGTGCTTGAAATCCAGTGCTTACATTTCTCCTTATAGGCAATCTCCCACGGGATGTCCAAAAGCAGGCTCCCAAATTTTAGGTTCATTTTCATTTTTCATGTTCATAATAACTAATGAGCTACTTGTTGTTTTGGTCACATTTGCTTGCTAGATAGGTTAATAAGGAACGATGTGAAACAAGCATGCAAAAGTGAAGTGAAAGTGACTACTTGTCATCGCGAATACAGCACACAGTGATCCACTATTCTTTTTTTCTTCTGCATTTCAGCCATACATCCGATGCTCGGGGAGCAGCGACAGGGATGGTACCTTGCTCAAGGGTAACTCATGGTGACCTACTTGTCTCTGACTTTTCTGGGATCCAGGAGGAGTCTAGCAAAACTTTTGTGGAGGTGATGTGGATTCTCCAGATTTCTCCAGAGCTACTATTATAAGTAGTGCCCTCTGTTGGCCAAAGCATAAAACAATGCAAAATGTCTGCCCGTCTGCTCTGCGGTCTGTTTTTAATTCAGATTTGAAAACGTGGACTTTCCTGTGGACACCTCAGGCCAAAGACTGGGCTCCATTAGCAAGGACTGTCCCCAGAGAACCAGGAACGCCAAGACACCCTTGTGTAGAGTGGAAAAAACACACAAAGACCGAGAGTACCTGCTGGGAGCAACTACCAAAAAAACATGAAACTGGTTCCTGGACCAATAGGAAAAGGCAAAAAAGCACATTGCCGTTGTCTGATGCCAAAGGTTCTGGTACTTTGCGCAGTAGAATAATGCCTTGTTTCTTTCTAGAAATTCTTCACAACATGTATGAAAGCACTCAGACCAGGAGCAAAGCGCTCGTGATGTTTTTATCGTTGTCTGTCATCTCGTCCCCCCGCAGCATGCCTTGGAGACAATCTACATGTCCTGGAGTCTTTAAACCAATATGTCTCACAGATGAGGATGATGATGCTGTAGACCTGCACTTTGTGGTATTAGCATATTTTCCACTACACCCCATGTTTTCCATGGCGTTCGGTTTACGACACAGAAACGAGCGAACAGAATGTCATGAGCTGAGAAAGCAATTGAGATTAATGACAAAAACGGTGCTCGGCGAAGCCAGGCGGCTGCGGTGTACACACCCTCTTCCTGGGTTTACGTACCGCTCGAAAACCTCAGGCCCTTGGGTCACTCCAGAGAGCAACGTGATTGGCGTTGGAATGCAGCTCCGGGTGTGCTAATTGGACAAACACGGGAAGCCGAGCCAAGGAAGGAGCTGTACACAGCAAAGAGCACGTATTGATATCTGTTTATTATACAACACTTCGGAAGAAAAGCAAAGGAGGATGGTGGTAGTCAGAAGGAAAAGAGACTTCTGGGAGCCAGTCAATGGGAGCCCTGTTTTTAAAGCCGAGAAGGACAGTCAGGTGAATGGCTAAACACATGCCCCTTGTGTCTTTGAGGGGAAAAAAGCTTCCAGAGGACATTTTGCTCTACAATCATGAAGCGAGCAGCTATGTAGTCCTCGCCAGGTGGGTTGACGTGATGGTGTTTGTAGACACAGGCAACCTAGATCTGTTGGTTAATCCACACAGTATGAACCTTCAAGCAGAACAATGACGCAGTGAAGAAACAGGTGCAGATGATTCCAGATGATCAGGTGATTAGTTTACTGCTGGTGCTCAGCACTGAGTGGGTGGAGCACCTTTACCTAGAACCTTTTATCTCTAGGCACTTTGCAGCCTGGAGCACTAAAACATTTGTTCCTGTTTCTTTCATTAAATTATCAATATGACAAAGATCAGACAGGATGACCGGAAGGAAATAATATTTTTTAATTCTTCAACAGAGTGTGGAAGAGAGGTGAAGAAGAGAGTGCAGGCAGGTTGGAATGGGTGGAGAAGTGTGGCTGGAGTGATTGGTGACAGATGGGTACCAGCGAGAGTAAAAGTGAAGGTTTACAGGACGTGAATAAGACCAGCTATGTTGTACGGGTTGGAGACGGTGATGAAAAGACAGGAGGAGGAGCTGGAGGTGTCAGAGTTAAAGATGCTGAGATGTTCGTTGGGTGTGACGAGGATGGACAGGATTAGAAATGAGGATATTAGAGGGACAGCTCAGGTTAGATGTTTTGGAGACGAATTTAGAGAAGCAAGGTTGCGTTGGTTTGGACGTGTCCAGAGGAGAGACGAGGATTATATCGGGAGGAGGATGTTGAAGATGGAGCTGCCAGGAAAGAGGAGAAGAGGAAGACCAAAGAGGAGGTTTATAGATGTGATGAGAGAGGACATGCAGGTGGTCGGTTTGAAGGAGGAGGATGCAGAGGACCGGAAGAAATGCAAACAGATGATCTGCCATGGTGACCCCTAAACGAGAGCAGCCAAAAGAAGAAGATATTTCCTGTCTTTCTATCTACCTATCTGTAATTAAATGCACCGTCTTGTGCCATGTATTTAGTTTTATTCGGAAATAATACTATATATTTAAGCATTTAGACATGATTTATAGATAATTATTGAATAATAATATCCATGTTTTTATATCATTTACTCAAGTATGGAAAAATAAATCAGAAGCATATGGCAAACGATATAAAACAAATAAACAAAAGACAGCAGATACTCAGCGGCAGCCAAAGGGAGTGTTTCCAAACGGGACGTCCGCCACACACACACACAGTGGCCACAGCAAGAAAGGCCATGTGACTGAAACCTGGCCAGATTCTACAGCTGGGTTATAACATCTCCTGCAACTAAAACATATCGTGCTTGAAGGGGCTTCTTCCACTGAAAACTAAAGGTCTGCAGACAAAAAAAAAGCCCAATACACTTTCATCTATCCGTCTATTCAACAGAAGATTATCACCGCCTCTTCATGATGAGGTTATCGGGGGAATTCGGTCCAGAGGTACAAGACAGATCAGCATTTTTTTGGTGAATAGAAGATTTTTAGTATGCTATCATCGTATAATAGAACATGCAATAAAAAAAATGCAGGGTATGGGCCATTTTGTAGGCCTGTCTTCATCCAACACGAAGTGAACGACTTTTTGTTTCATCCAGGTATAGTCTTGAACGAGCATTCAGATAACGATCCAAAATCCCGTGCTGTCCAGGTTCATGTGTGATTGTACTGGCTTTATAAATCACACATAATTAAAATGTACCAGTTCTGTTGTCAACAGTCCAAGAACGGCAGCCGTGATCAAATCCGCTTGCATGTAGGCCTTCTTTCAGGCAGCTGCTTGTCTTATAACTCGGACAGGATCTAAGGTCTGATGAGCCGACATGGCAGGAATACTGATGATGTAAGATGGAAGCAATTATAATCAGTCAGGAATTTAACCACATTGTCTGGGAGGCCTGGCCGGAGTTCATAAAGGAGAGCACACAGAACGCTACCCGGGACACCCGGAGGTCCCGCCACAAAGCCACAGGACCCCTGGGCTGAACAGCCCTGAAAACGAGTGTGTCGTGTTCCGTAGCGTTCCTCTGCCTGTTCATTTTAAATTGTTCCCAGAATTTTCTTTAAGACCAATTCCATTCATTGCCCATTCACTAAACTACCCAGCATGCACTGCATACATGCCAATCTGATCCTGCTATATCACTGTAGCCACCCCTCATTAGGTCAAATTTTGCTTCCAAATAGCCAGACTTTCTTGATTTTTAAGTTTGAGGAACAATTCTCAAGGTTTCAAAGTTTTTGGCTTTTCAGTGCCGTCCCAAAACATGACCTGTTTTTAGGGACCAGAAAATAAGGTACTGGGGTAATACCTCTTGCGTAATTGAGGTCACTTAAAGGGTACATCTTCAGTACCTTTAATTAGGGAACACAGTGAACCATATCCCACATTTTTTAAGGTGGAATGACTTGGTAAACCTTGTGCCAACTCCAAGCATTCAATTTTACATTTGCATTTACGGCGTTTAGCAGACGCTCTTATCCAGAGTGACTTCCACGTCCTAATTACAGGGACAGTCCCCCCTGGAGACACTTCGGGTTAAGGGTCTTGCTCAAGGAGGATGGGATTCAAAAATGGCACCTCTTGATCCATAGGTCCATAGGCAAGTACCCTACCACTGGACCCTAGAAAGGTGCAAATCTGCCCCTTGAGAACCTTGTCGTACATTTGAGGACAAATTTGCTTGTAGAAACTGAAACCTTTTCTTCTGACAGTACAAAGTTCTACAGATTCCTCTAAACAACCACACACATTTCCCTAAAACTCGCTTGCCTTTTCTACCTGGCCAATCTTCAAAGCCATAACAGATTCACTCCTGGTGCTGAAGGTCAGCATGATCCTCCCTGAAGCTAAACAAGGCGCTGCTGTGCCATCGTATTGGAACAGGAGGGACCGCAGAGTGGTTGCCGAGAGAAACAGAAGAGGTTTCAACAAGCGGGAAACCTGAGAGTCTTCCTTACATTCCTGGTTGGTGGTTTTGCTTTGGGATGAGCTAATGGTGGTGGTGATGGAGGTGGTTTGGGCCATTTCAAATAGATCGGTATGGTCCTCCAGTCTACCTCAGAAATCCATTACCCACATATGATGATAATCCCAGCGGGGACTCTGGCACTTCGATGACAAAATGATGCAGTTGATGGATAAAGGAGGAAAGAAGAGACGATGAGTGAAGGAAGGAGCGTGGGATGATGCATCTCCAGCAAGAGAGAAAGTAACAGCATCATCCCATCTTTGATCTTATGAGCAATTAGACGAATAGCACATTCCTCCAGATCTTCTTACAACCCTCATAAAAACCGTTCCTTCCATCCAGCGTTCCTGGTAAAAGCTTCTGCCAGGTAACAGGTGCAAAAACACATCCAAGCAGAGTAACCTGGCCCTGCTATGACATCTGACAGCCTGCTGGACAGTTAGGAAAGGAGATGGTGACTTCACTGAACCTATAAATCCACACAGCAGATCCACCAGGGGCTTATAACCCAGTAGAATGCCAGCTAGGTTCAACTCAGGTCACGATAAACTCCATAAACAGGTTTACACATCCATCCCCCTTGCAGTAACAAAAGCCCTGTTTTAGACTAATAGCAATGAAGCAGATGGAGAACTTTGGAGATGAAAAATATGTGCTTGTGCCAAAAGAATTAGGCCTTCAATACATGTTTGTGCCAATTCAAAAAGATTTCTGACGTCTCCAGTTTTCCGTGACTTTAGAGCCCATTTCTAACTTAGAATAAAGTACTTCAGTCATCCTAAATTAGTAGTCTGCCCTGAGTTATCCTTGAGCAAGGTACCATCCCCATCATCGCTCTCCTGGTGCTGAATTTTATTGCGTTTCACAATGACAACTAGTCACTTTCACTTTTTAATTTCTTACGGTCCTGTCCAAGAGCTCTTTACCTTGAAGCGTTGGACGTTCTGCATTGCCAGGTGGTCAGTTGTCTGTATGGTTTAAACACCTTGCTGTTTGTAACTGGGATTTTGGAAGTGGGTGCGGTTTTCACACTACATGACGGATCAGCAACTGTCCAACTGACTTCTCGACAATTTAATCCTGAGGAATAGTTTAGCCAATGTAACCCCCCAATATTAGCACAGGCAATGTAAACCTGAGTATTAGCCAATGTGATTCCAAATATTAGCCTAGCCAATGTAATACCTAATATTAGCCTAGCCATTGTAATCCCTAATATTAGCCCAGCCAGTGTGAACCTGACTATTAGCCTAGCCAATGTGATCCCAAATATTACCCAAACCAATTTAATCCTGAATATTAAGTCTAGTCAAGATTAACCTAACTATCAGCACAGCTAATGTAATAGTGAAAGCTAGCCTGGCCAATCCAATGAAATCCAAACTAATCCTCACTTCTTGCCTAGTCAACCTAATCTTGACCACCCAGGTCTAGTCAATCTAATCCTGAGTGCTAAGTTTCCAAGGTCACAACATTTTTCAGTTTTGCAATCACTGAATATTCGAGATGTTTAACCTTTGCAGAATGATTAGCTTCTGAGCTGGAACTTATGAGTGACCAATAAAACCTGTTTTTTAATAATGGTAATTGCCTAGAATGTCTGCCACTGTTAGAGAAAGCTTTACCCCACTTCAATAAGACCCTTCTAAAAGTTTCAAAAGAAAGAGCTAATGGTTGGGAAAGAAGGAGAGCACACATTGCTCTCGACTGGTGTAGGGTTAAAAAAGGCCAGGAAATTAAACACCATTTTCTTCTTTTGCCATTTGACCCGAGAGCTGCAAATGCGTGACGAACCTTCATTGAGTCGTCAACTGACAGGGATCAGAACAATAAGCAGGCAGGTCAGCAGTCAAGGTAAAACCCACACCAGGTAATTAATTCTTCAGCACAGGAAATGAACCATGCTAAAGCCTTCACCATCTGTCTTGGGCTTTTTTTGGTTTGCAGTATGTGTTGTTTCTCCTCATTTTCAGCAGTGAACCAAGACTATTAGAGCTCAACTGTCAGCTTGGTCGATCGAAACCAAAACACAGACAAAAAAAGAAAGAAAAATCAAACCTTTGGCTCTGTCCATAAAGGCTCCTGCTGGTTTGCAAAACATAAGAGGTTTTGCAAAAATGGTTCCACTCAATGGAATTTATAGTTGTAGTGGTGAAGGTGGCACAATAGGACATCAGGAGGCAGTGGCGTTCTAGTGTTTAGGGACTGGGCACCAAGATCATAGAGTTGTGTGTTTGAATCCCAGACCAGTAGGTTGGCCTGAGGAACCCTTGACCACGGCACTGTTCGCCTCACTGCTTCCCGAGTGCTGTATATGCTGCCCCCTGTTGGATACAGATGATGCATTTTTTCAGTTTCAATGGTCGCAATGACAATAGTCACTTTCACTTCATTTCAGTGCAGCTACTAAAGGCTTAACAAATGGGAAAGCCTGCTTGGCTAAATCTGCCTAGATATTATGCAAAAAAAAACCTGATTGGATTATTGAAGCAAGATTTAACAGGTGAACAAAGAGCTAGCTGTCACCACAGGTATAAACCTAGGGCTTCTGAGCACGTTATTTATCACGTCCGTATGTCTGTAGCATGCAGCATTCCCAGGATATTTGGTCTGCAGTTTACTATTGAACGCAGTATTTCAGATGATTCCAAAGCAGCAGACTGACATGTTCAATGAGACAAAGTTTCCAGAAGGATCTGCCATGATGATGGTCGGACATGCCGTGTCTCTGCAGTGGGGGCTCTCACATGATCTGAAACGATCTCAGATAGTGCAGCTGCCTGCAATTACCCTGCAGAATACAGCATGTAAGAGACAATTGACAGATTCCCAGAAACACCTCAAATGTCCCCAAGAGGCCTTCAGCATCTCCAGACTGTCTAAAACAGTTTTTTCCCCCTAAAACATTCTTTTCACTTATGTTTCCCACACCACTCACGTGTAAAATTGGTCATCACCACTAGCAGATGCTTTAAGAAATTACATGCTGTGTTAAGTGAGACTTGAAGTTCCTGAAATTTCCACCCAAGGATTAAAAAAATCGATTAGAATCAATTAAATTCAAAAACGGGGACCCAGTTTCATGTATTGCGACTGTTTCAAAAGTTGAATGGTACTAAATGATTGTGAAAGCTGATAAAATTGGTTCTCATAAATGAGTTTCAAAGGTGCCCTAACATCCTTGACACAACAAACAGCATCTCATTTTCAATTAAAAATGCATTGTATTTATTAGGCAGAGCCACGTTCAGCTGGACTGCATGCCTACTATCACCAGGTAGTACGATTACTAAGTTCTCGATTCTAACGCTGGGTTCCCTCGTGGATTGAAAAGATGTTCATGGTGATGCTATGCTTGTTCTGGTCAAGATTTACTGCAGTTTTACTCTAAATCTAAACCAGCAAGTGGTTAGAAGTAGAAGATTAAAGCTTCTATAGAAGCTTCTTTTGACCCACCAGGAGATGTTTGTCTTTCTTTTTTGCTGGCCAGTCGGGGAAGCCATCAAAATTTGGGACGTCCCAGAAAATGAGATTGAGACAACGTTGGGTTGGGTTGAAAGGTACGAAAACTAGCATACTGATCTCACACCCGGCATCAAATGAGGCAACTTCGGTGTTGTGTGTGATTGTTTTCCTGGCCGGCAGTAGTCCTTGTCCAGGAACCAAAGCAGAACCGAGAAGTTCTGTGGTAGTTTCTGAAGGGGAAAATCTGAGAGGGAGGTATTGCTTTATAGTTGAGCAACTGTCTGGCCAGCCAAACTGCAATTTCACACGGTAAAGATGCTGTCAGCGAAGAGCTTGGCAAAGCGGCCGTGTTTTGCGGGCCAGGCTGCCAAAACGAGTAGAAAAAGCAAGGGAGGGTTACCCTCACGTCACAACCAACAAGACTTCATTCGAATTACATCATGCACTGCAATTGTGTGCAAATTTTGTAATGGAGATCTGGTGGGTCTGTGGTGGTGCTGTGATTGCGGGAGCCAAAGAACTTTGTCAGTTTGATAAATGATTTTTATTTTGTTCGCTGATGTGTTTTTATTGTGAAGTGCTGATTAAAACATCCAAAATGAGACTTACACATATTTCCACCATATTTGTCTGAAGAACACCTGCAGGTTTACAGCTTTTGGTGTTCAGCACTAGGACTTGTGGATGTTCTACCAGACTTCCTCACAAGGCTAGATCTGTTTCCTTTCATCTTTGTCGTGCAAAATCTTGCAAAGATGCTTTTCGATCCCCAGCCCTGGCTCTCTAACTTCTTTAGTGTTTTTGTGATCTCATCCTGGACCTTCAGCAGGAACCGATGAGACCTGACAGATCAGACACTCTGAATGGCACAGCAACACAACAAACACTATAAAACATTCTACCATCATTATTTGGCACTCAAAGTTTTGGGCTTTTGAAATTGCAGAGCCATAGTTACCCACAAAGAGGCCACTTTGTAAAACCTTTCACATAAAGAAATCCCATCTGCTGGCCCAGGGGGATGCGCCACCTCACAGAGGAGCTCAGAGTGGTCATAACATAGACAGTCAGGTGCAAAAGTCTTGAGACACCCTCAGATAATCAGGCTTGTGAATACTTTACTGGTGATGCTAAATGCTGATTGGTTTGAAACACTTAATCTAGGCACCTTGGGTCTTTAGGCAGCCTATTGCAGGAAAACATTTCTTTCCTTTTTATTTCATCTACTCAAAATGGCAAAGATGAGACATCTTCACAGGCATTTAATAGCCCAACAACATTTGCCAGAATTCAAACCCATGACCTTCCAATTCTGAGGCCAACTCCCTTACCACTAGGCCAACGCTGGAGAGGTGGTTTGGGGCTGGAGCTGACTGATAGAATATATATAACATGTTACAGAGATGATCCTGTTGGCTCCTGATGCACATCCATTAAAAATGAGGCTTTATATTTGAAGACTGAGGCATGTCTACATAGACTGTATACCTTCACCATGGTAGTACGATTCCTGATGCTCACCCTGGGTTCCTGTCCTGGATTGAAAAGATGTTTGTGGTGGACTTGCTTAGTTTCTTCTGTTCAAGCTTTCTAAACTAGACAAGTGAGTGGTTCATAGTAGAACCAGAATGATATGAAGATCTGAGCAGCACAACAAGACAGGTCTGCCCATCTGCTCCGCTGCCCAGCCTTTCGAGTCTGTTTTTCATTCGCAGTTAAAAACAGGGACGGCTCCAGCCAGGGAGCAGCCAAGAAGAATGGGGACAGTACCTGGAAAACAGGGACATCTGGACACTTTTAGCTTATTACCCTATATTAGCCAGACAGCCCAGGGAGTCTCCGGCACATAACTTCTGCTGTCTCACTTCCACGGCATTCATCACCCATGGCTTGAGGAGGGTCTGGAGGAGAAGGATAAAGCTTGCGCATATCCCCAACGCTTGAGTGACTTTCGATGGATTTGTCCAAAATCAGGCCCTTCTCCACTAATCACTCATGATCGTTTCTTTGCCTCCCCCTACCCCTCTTCTCTTGAGGACTAAACATCCTACAATCCAGACCCATAGCAGAAATTCCAAGGGTACCCCTGGGGAACGAGTACGACCATGCAGTACAAGATCCACCTGTGCCTCCATCCAGATCTGCGTGTCTGCACCGTGGCGGACTCCGAATGCCAGACATATGTCAGTTCCCACACCGAACTCTCCAAGGCCAGAGCGCATGTGTCTCGCATATGTCCCACACATGGTAAGCTGCATCCATAATTGATATCGTACTCGGTCAACAAACAAAAAGCAGTCAATTTAGCGGAGGAGGTCACGCCAGCAAGCTCACAAAACAGGAGTGGAAAAGAATTTAGTGTTTGGAGGGCTGAAAGAATCATAACCCAGTTTAGGGTGACCCTACGTCTGATCTACACACTTAAAAAGAAGCCTTTTCAGAAGACAACAGTTAATAACATAATACTATCGGGCTGTTTCAGGGACACGGATGGAACATGGGGAGGACAGGCTGAAAGAGCTGGCAGACACAACTGAGAGAAGGAAACAATCGAGCCAGTTGGAGGCCGAAAGCGACAACCCCGAAGACAAACGTGGAGAAAACTTTTGCTGTTTTTATTGCAGCTTCGACATCTGATGCATCAAACTTCTAATTAATTATCATAAATGGCGTGCTATTAATTTCCCACGAGCACTTGTTCAGAGCCAAGTGGATAAAGGCTAGGGTCGAAAATTCAGACTCTGGACAGTTTCTGGACCATTTGAAGCAACCGGACAGCAATTTGAGAGGCTTGCCAAGCAGATGAGAAGCCTGTGTTAGTGCTAAGTAATAATGCTAATCTGGGCTGGATTGAGTTGCAGATAGCTGCCATTTTTTCCTAACTGTCGGCATAATTCAGTGGTTGAGATGAAGTCATCCAGAGTAGGGCTGGTGTGAAATGGTCCATTATAAAGATTTCTTTACAGCGGTGGTGAACAGAACATGACGTCTCCAACAAAAACCCATTTCACTTCGACAATGTTGCACCTACAGGTGTCTTTTGTATTTTTTAATTGGTTGTGAGTGTAGATAATGATTAAAAAGAAAAGCCCTTTTCCTTGACGTCTCACATCATGAATGGGTTCACTTTCAGGCCAAAAACTTCGCCAAACTCTTTGAAAACAGTATCTCAGGCAGGGGACAATGGTAGGACCATGACCATTTAAAAGCAGGGTGGTTGTGATGGTCTAGTTGTAGGATGCTCACCTACAGAGGTCACAGGTTCTAATCCCACCACCACTGGGTTCCTGAGCAAAACCCTGAACCACAGGAATATGAACTCCATATACAGTCAAGAGTCCTTCAGAGCTGAGAAGTTGTTGCTGGTTTTATCGTTCTACTTTTTAAAATTATTCATTGCAGCGGCGAATTAATGAGGGACACTTCCCTATTTATCATGAGTTTGTTTTGGTCCTGCCCTTGGTCAGCCAGTACTTCCCTGCGAAAGCAAGGGAAGTTTGCATATTTTGGTTTACAAGACTATTTTTGTGTGGTTTATAAGGCATGCAATAGAAATGGGGTAATATTTCCAGGAGAAACACAGAAATGTTGAACTTTCCTGGAAATAATCCAGCTGCACTAAGCCTCCCTCTGGTTAAACGCCTGGTTGAGTATCTCTGATCTGCAAGCCAAGCATCAGGTAGGGTAAAGGATGGTTTGATGCTACTGCAGATACTGTGAGGGTGATGCCACTCTATCACCCCTACGACCTGCTCCATCTCCACCAAGGACACTAGACTTTAAAAGAAAGCCACATGTCAGAGAAGTGCCTGTTCCGAGATAGCTGAAGGTGGTGAATTTAGCACTGGAGGCTCGCTGCCTGACAAGACACATGCTGATAAGGAAACACTCCTCTTTTGGACGCTTAACATTTACACGTCGGAGGTCGGAGCTCCAGCCAAGAAGTGCTGCGACAGATGGGCCGGTTTTTTCATGGCTTTCCAACAACAAGATCACAACACCACGCTCAACAACAATGATGGAAACCCCCCCATCTTTCCTTTAGTGGACTGCCACATGATGGCTATGCTGAATGATCCCAGCCTGCTGCTTTAAATCCATCACATGGTTTAGATGAATAGTGCAGCAAAAGAGTTTACATGGCTTTCTCTCCTTACCCAAATATCCGCCAAGATATCCTTCCTTCAGTTTTAAATCTACGAGGCCAGTGTGGCTAAGCAGTTGACGTTTAAGCACACATCCCAATCCAAGGTTCAAACTGCATATCAGGCACAAAAAAAAACCACACGGGCTTATCACATTATGTCGACCAGAATTCATGATGTGGTTTCTGACACCGTATAACATACTGTTACCAATAAAAATGGACAAATTGCGTACATCGCATAGCGAAAACCAGTATTATTCTTGATTTTCGTTTAAATAGTTTGGGTTAAAGTCTCATATTTGTCAAGCACAACTAAAGAACCACATACATGGCCAAAAGTATGCAGAAACCATTTCTTATATAATCAATGAGCGAAGACATTTGTTTTGTTACAATGTCACTACTTCGGTTTAGAACTGGAGATGCAAAGCTTAGGTTTGCTAGTTTGATGGTCAATAGAATTAAAGTTTTTTATCCAGAGTAAAAATAGGGAGACCATCCTGAAGTGATGGGAAAGTAAAGTGAAAGTGATAATTTGTCACTGTGAAATAGCACACGATGAAACACAACTTCTGCTTTTTACCCATACAAGTGCAACAGTGAGCAGCTATATCTAGTGCCCAGACCAGTGAAGGGGATGGTACCTTGCTCAAGGGTACCTCAGGGCAACCTGCTGATCTGGGATCTGAACCCATGACCTTCTGATCCTGGCTCCTAGTTCTTAAAACACTAGGCCACCGCTGCCCTGGCTTTTGGTTTCATGGGTTGTCACCATGGCAATCAATAAACTGTGATAGACCATAGTGAAGAATTGGGCTCTAATTTGCCAACGCACAAGCACTTAGTCCTGCAAACAGCATATTACATTTGCTGGGCTAAAATGATGCTCTAGATTTATTGACGGAGCGTCATCGATTAAACAATCAGATCAGCTACTATCACCTGGTCGTACGATTCCTATGTGCTGCAACCCCAGATAGAAATCCTGCGTTTACTCCTGGCTTTGACCTGATGTTGGGGATTCACTTACTACCTTCTGCTCCAGTTTTACAGCAGTTCTTTCCTAAAACAGGCTGAAATAGTTAGTAGTAGAAGGTCAGAGAAGCTGCTAAAGTGAGCAGTCCCCTCCATTGGCCAAAAAGGAATCAAGATATGGGTCTCTCTGCCCCCCCCCCAATTGGTTTTAATATCAGTGTTAAAAATAGGGATATATGGTCAGCCCATACAACAAGCAGGGGTGGTATTCACAGCGGTCCTAATTTAGACTACTAAACTACACTGACAAGTCTGCACCATCTGGAGTGTGTTGAGAGAAATTTGGCCGATGGATTTTTACAGAAATAACTTGGACTGTTTGGGTGGTTGTTGACAACAGAAGCAAGATCTGGACTCTAAACCGGATGCTAGGATTCCACAGCACTCACGTGCAACATGTTTAAACTACAGGATTGATACTAATTTTAAGTGTAAGGGGAACTTACACGTCTTGAATTTCGGATTCTTTGAGATCATTTTTGGGCTCGGAGATGAATACCTGCCTGGACACGGCAGTTTTAGTCTCCAATCTATAGGTTATACATCACCAATCTCTATGTTTTCATTAGCGTTAGGCTGACAGGGATGAAGGCTCATCATGAAGATGAATCATGCTTCTGACAGACCAGTGTGGGTTACCAGGAGAAAAAAATATGGGATGGATTGGAATGCTGACTATGAGACAGGCCTTATCACCCAATCGATCTCATGTTTATTGACTATTATAGTCCCATTGGGAGGATGGGTGGCAGCTTCAGGTTAACATGGTTTTGAAACGGTGATACTTTGGCACTTTGGGTTGTGTGTAAGGGCTTCGTACATCCCATCTACATGTGCTTGTGTCCATACTCTAATGGTTTGTTATTCTGAGGGAAGGGAATCCCTTGGGAACGGATTGTTAATAAGTTGATGGGTTAGAGGTGTTAAGAGCAGAAGAAAGACTGAAAGGGTAGAGCTTCTCCAGGACATGAGGATTGAACATTTACATTTACATTTACATTTACGGCATTTAGCAGACGCTCTTATGCAGAGTGACTTACAAGTCCTGAACACCATCTATTCCAGAGTGTCATTACATGGTCTAGTGTTTAGATCTCACTTCACTGGGCCTAAACCATGAAAACCCTAGATTTGGAAGACCGTCACTCATGCTAATAGGGGTTTATTGCAAAAGGCGACCTACCATGCAAAAAGCAAGCAGCAAGCTTTTATGGGTTGCTCAGAAAAATCAACCTCTCCTCACAACTTCATATTTAGCTGGGAACTCACCTAGTTGGTGCAAAGCTAGAACTTCATGCCTGCTTTGAAACTTAGTATTTTTGTTATGTTCAGCATCAGCAGTAAATGAATCACGTGATCATCTGGAATCATCTGCACCTGTTTCTTCACTGCTTCATGTCTTAAGTTGGACGCTTTGTTCTGCTTGAAGGTTCATGCGCAGATCACAAGAAAATGCAATCAAACTGCTCGGGTCATTTTTGAAGCTCAGCTTTGATCATGGAGGTGCCTATAAGGCAAATACCCTGAACAGGTTAGCAGAAGACAGGTTGTAAGAGAGACAGAAAAGAACCGGCCCGTCCTGACTGGGAACTAAAAATGACAGGCGTTATTAGCTATCATTCTTTGACAGGTTATCCCTCCCCTTCAAAACTGTGCGTGTGTGGGTGTGAGACAGCTGTCCCCCGACACAAAATATCCATGAACTATGCGAGGACTCGCTCCGACACTGATCTATCACCTACGTGGCGAACACATTTCAACAGCGCACACTCACAGTCCAGCGGTAAAGACAAGGTGAGAAGGAGGCAGCCAGATACCTCATCTGTCCTGGTGATTTAATGCAACTGGCTTCATTTGCCAGATGGTTGAAACTTTCCAGCAGTACCAAGAGGGCAGAGAACGAGAGAGCGAGAGAGTGAGAGAAAGAGAGAGGGTTCTAATTGCCAAGACTACCTTAACTCTCAGGAATCCCCATTGCTGTGGACGACTAGATTCATAGCCATAATTTATGACCCCAAATTACCAGGCATGCTGCCTTCTCGCTGCCAGAAGCTGGTGATTTATCCCAGCCTCCGTTCAGCATCACTCACTCGCGACTCGAATATACGTTCGCTCCTGAGGAGTCCTCCATGGTACACCTGGGCCCCGTGAGGGCTCTGACCTAGTTCCCCCGACTGCGGAGGGTCCCGTGATGGGCTGGAAGTCAAAGCGTCCTGTCTGTTAGAGGCGAGTCCGCCAGGGGAGGTCAATCAATCACTGCTGACCCACTTTAACGTCCCACAGAAATGGCTGGAGAAAGAAGAAGAAGAGTCAAATAAAATAAAGGCCTCGCAAAGTGTTGCCAGCCCTTTTTCCTATTCGTTGTCAAGTTTAATCATTAGTGCAAAAAAAAAAAAAAAAATCTAAATGTTGGGTATCTGGGTATCACATCACCGGTGTGTTTCAGCTGACCTGATGGGCCGAACTGGTGGACTGTATCCTCGATTTGCTGCAAAAAAGAAAAAAAAAAAAAAAAACGATGGCTTGCTATTTAAATGGGACTCTTTCCTGCAGCTAAACAGACTGTACCCAGATGTGTCGTCCCGTCCGAGGCATGGCCTCTGCTCTGCCACATTCGGAGACATTCATACGGGTGAGATGAGGGCGACAGTTATGGGGTGTTTCTTTCTTTTAAGGCCCCTCAGCTGTGGGTTTGCAGTGCCCTGGTCAGTGAGACAGGAAAACCACTTTAAATAACCCAATAGGGAGGAAGCACTTCATCGCTCTTATTTCAGAGTGTGTGTGTGTGTGTGTGTGTGTGTGTGTGTGTGTGTGTGTGTGTACTCAGCAGAGATGGACGGATGGAATCAAGTGGGTTTCACAAATAGCCTGAATCAGAATGGCCCAGTGGCCACCACAGTCTTAGTTTAAATTCATTTAAAATTCATCTGTTCTGTATACAAAGGTAACGTGGAGATGGTGGTGCTGATGAAACGTGCTGGAGGGGCTAAAGATGCTGAGGTTTGCTTCAGGAGGGATGAGCATAAACAGGATTAGGAACGAGTTTATGAAAAGGACAGCTCAGGTTTGATGGTTTGGAGACGGAGAATATGGGATTGCCTGGGTTTCGACACGTGCAGAGAGACGAGGAGTAGAACAGGAGAAAGACGATTGCGTAAATGAAATGTATGTCCATTTTTGCTGAATGGAGTCTCCGGCCATCATGTCATGCTTCCGTCTCTAATGCACAAGTACCTCAGTCTTCTTTTTACACTTTCTGGACACATATACGTGACGAGGACAAATCCAAAAACTTTTTAAAACCATTTCAGTCCCATAATTCATCACTTATAATGCGATACTGCATTTTGCCGTCTCTGACGACATGTCCCGGTGAGCTGCCAAGCACATGGACATCACATGCCTGCCCCCACACACACACACACACAGTGCTCCGGTCACTCAAACATGCAAAAATAACCGCAAACCTTCATCCCATGCAAAGATCAAACAGGTGTGTGGAGTTTCCATAGCAACCACTGGAACCATACACATACACAAGCTGTCCTCTCGGATGACACAAAGAGCAGCGAGTGATGGGGTGTATTTTAGAAGCTGTAGAGAGATGGTGCTTGTGTGTGTAGAAATGGAAACGTGCTCACTGGTGAACAGAGCGTGTTGAGGAGATGGAAGGAATACTTTGAGCGGCTGATGAATGAAGAGAATGAGTGAGAGAGAAGATTGGAGGATGTGAGGATAGCAAACCAGGAAGTGCAGCAGACTAGCAAGATGAAAGTAAGGGCAGCGATGAAGAGGACGAAGAACAGAAAGGCTGTTGGACCGGATGACATACCAGTGGAAGCATGGAGGTGTTTGGGGGAGATGGCAGTTGAGTTTCTGACCAAATTGTTTAACACAATCTTGGAAAGTGAGAAGATGCCTGAGTGGAGTGGAGTGAATAAGAATAAGGGTGATGAACAGAGCTGTAGTTACTATAGAGGGATAAAGTTGATCAGACACAGCATGAAGTTCTGGGAAAGAGTCGTGGAAGCAGGTTAAGAAAAGAGGTGAAGATCAGTGAACAACAGTGTGGTTTCATGCTGAGAAAGAGCTCTACAGATGCAATGTTTGCTCTGAGGGTGTTGATGGAAAAGTGCCGAGAAGGTCAGAAGGAGTTGCATTTTGCCATTGTGGAGCTTGTGCACAAAGTTAGAGAAGCAAGGTTGCATTGGTTTGGACATGTCCAGAGGAAAGATGAGGACTATATAAGGAGGAGAATGTTGAAGCTGAAGTTGGCAGGAGAAAAGAAAAGAGGAGGTTTATGGATGTGTAGATAGGACATGCAGGCAGCTGGTTTGGTGGAGGAAGATGCAGAGGACAGGAAGAAATGGAAACAGGTGATCCACTGTGGTGACCCTTAAATGGGAGCAGCTGAAAGAGGATGAACACGGTGCTGGAGCCAATCCCAGCACTATAGACCAAAAAGGTTGCCTGGGCTCCTGGAGAACATTTAACCCTCAGAGAAGCACTGGCAACCTCGGCCACCATAGACGCTGGACTTGTTGTGTCAAGGCCCTTGGAAATTAAATGTTGAGAAGACAAGAAGGTTGAGAGGACAACCATTTCTTGGGATAACATTTAGGATAAAGGACTGTTAATTTCTCTCTAAACTATTCCTTTAAAATGAAGTCATTGACATAACGCCTCATGGTGACCTTGCTTGTGTCGCTCGGCTTTACAGGCACCTTAAGAAGGACAGTTCAGTCAGAGAGAGGGATCATCCTGTGCTGGCATGGCCTGGGACAGAGCGTCTGCATTATCCATGGACTGAATCAGCTGACTGCTTTGTCCAGAGGCTCAGTCCGCACTGCTTCTGAACTGTGAGTGATGGATGGTGCAACCTGCAACTCTGGATTTAAAGTAATCTCTGCAGCTCTGGGCCAGCATTTCACACCTCCAGACCTCCTGAGAGTTCCCTGCTTTAACCAAGAGTGGACACAGTGGTCTGTCCCACAGTCTTTTCACTTGAGGACAAGTGACCACCAGAAACATAGTTACATCATATATCTGTCTGTCTGTCTGTCTGTCTGTCAATTAACACATTATAGCAATGGTGGTGAAGGGAACCTGATGTCCTGATGCCTGAGACAAGGGCTGAGCAGAGCTAAACAAGGCTTTGGTCTAAAAATCAATTTTTGGTGGGAATATTTATGAAGGGCATTGAGACAAAATAGTCCCACATAAAAAATAAAAAAACATTTCTACCTTCATTCCATCCAAACCCTCAGAAAACACATGTAGGCTGGAGATGCGTTGGAGACGTCCACCACCGCTAAAGATCCCTGAACCATTTCCCTTTTAAGGCAATGTGGCTCTCGGGCATTGGCTCGTGCAGAAATTTGGAAAAAGTCATTAAACTCGGCTGTGAAATTGATGAATCAACACAATAAAAAAATAACTGTTAATGCACCTTCGCTCGGTTATGAGTTAGGACCTTCTCTGCAAGCGATGAAAAAGTCATCAGGAGCAGATGAAGCACACTCTGTGTTTTCTTGGCTGCAGTAAGTGATTGCTATGAAACAAAACAAAGAAGCTTTCCATGAGCAATGGGCGCGAGAGAGAGAGAGGGAATATGGAATGAATGACTGCAGTCTCTGGAAGCCTCCATTCACACACAGTGAGGTCAGAAGTCCCAAGGTGAGGCTTAAGCAGACACACACCTGCAGAGTAATGTTCACAGCATACCTCAAGACCTCCAGAGCTCCCCTGCATGCAGTGCAGCATTTTCCTCCAATTCTTTTCCCATCATAAACTGAGGGAAAAACACAGCTCTGTGTAGCCTATTAGTCTGCTGAGTGTCTCTGCATCTTCTCCCGTGGGCTAAAAGATGTGTGTCTCTTGCTGTCCTCCTAAATAGGCAAATCATTTCGTCTCGTTTGGATCTGGAGCAGGCAGACAGATTCATGTTCTCTAGTGGATATACAGGCCTCTCATTTGTTTTGTTTCAACGAATCACCTGGTGATCTGCACCTGTTTCTTCACTACTTTATTTCTTAAGTTATACTTTGTTCAAATTGCTCAGGTACAGAGACTGGAGTGAAAAGGAAAGAGAAAAACACTGTCCTTCAGGAAGATCTGGAGAACTGCTCAGGTACAGAGACTGGACTGAAAATGAACAACAACACTGTCCTTCAGGAAGATCTGGAGAACTGCTCAGGTACAGAGACTGGAATGAAAATGAGAGACAATAACTGGTGGCTCCATTTTCTCAAGACTCTGGAATGGGCCAATGACTCAGTGCCTCTCCGTGCTTCAGAACAGGCCAATGGCTAGGGATTCTCCACAAACGCACACACCTTGCTCTCGGAGATCTGGGAAACAGACAGAGGGGATACCATGGCAACAGACTGTTGTGTTTTGAAGGAGTATGGAGATGGAGAGTTTGTTTTGAGTGTAACAAGAGATTGTGAGAGTGCCTGTGTGATGATCTAGAGGACTTTCCAGATTCATGCCTTTTAAATTAGAGGCTGAAACGGGATGTGACACAAAAGGACGGGTGATGCTCCATGTGGTCAAGGGTTGCTTGCAGTGTTTGGTTTAACGTCTATCATGTGTTTCTGAGCTCACGACTGTTGCTTTTTGTTAAGTTGCAAAGTGCAGAAAAACAGCCAAATGGGATGATTTTTGAAGAACGAGACAAAGTTCAAAACAAATGCAGATTTCTCCTAGTATAGAGTCAGAAACCACTCTACACTCTACAAGTGTGCTTGAGGTTTGATGGTTTGAGCAAGTCCATCCTGATTCAAGCCATTTTCGCCTTTTCTCCAAGTCGTCCAAGTTCTTCAGGCTTCTTGAAGGACATTCCTAAGCTCATTTTTGGATGTCAGCAGTAATTTTTCTTCTTCCGTTTGTACTGCACTCTGAAACTGGTCAGGAACAGGGACCGTACTGGAAATGGAGACAAAAGCATTGTCCTTTAAGAAGCCTAGAGACCCTTTCCCCACAAATACACAAAGTCTGACTCTTTGGAAACAAAGCATGAGAAAGCAAGGGATGGCTCCTTACTTTTGGCTCCCTTACTAAATTTGCCTGTTAATCACTGTTATTTCTACATGAAATGAACCTTGTAAATTAAGTAAGTAAATTTAAATAACTGTGATCTAAGTGGCCTGCATTTGGAGTAATAAATGAAGAAAAGGCCTTCAAGCTGTTAGATTATTATGGGGTGTCATATTCTTCAGTTTTCATCCGATTCTAGACCATCTATAATCTCCAAAAAACGCACTTTCCAATTTTTCCTCCATCTTTGCTCTCGCCTACACCTAAGGATTTCAAACAAGTCCTTAGGATCCGTCTTTGCCTCGAGTGTCTTGGCTCCAGGGAGCTGACTCGACCATTTCTGGGTGCAAGGCGGACAACATGGCGAGGGAACAGTTGCAGGAAATGAGTGACAGGCACCAAATACCTGGCCTACTGGGATATTAATGAACACTTAATGAGTCACTAAGGACACTTACGCCCACCGATCGAGACCGCAGGGATACATCGGATACTCTGCTGGCTTCCCAGAACATAGTGCTGACGCACACGTCCAGGAAAGAGCAGAAGGGGAAGAGGGAGAAAGAGAGAGAATGAGAGGGTCACAGAGGGGAGAGTCTAATGACTCCTGTAGTAAAAGTGAACATGTGCGTATTAAATGAACAAAAGCACCATGTCAGCTGTTCTCAAAATGCTTCAGGCCAGTGTGTAGCCTGAGATCCAGGGCCATGCCAGCCAGAACACATACACACACACACAGGACCTTTACAGTAAACCCATGTAATGAAGCAGTAAACATTACAGAAGTTGTCTGGAACAGGGCCTAAAGGCTCTTTTCTTCATCCTTCTCCTATAAACAAACCTGCAAGATGACGCTTTCGCAAAAACTGAAAAAATGACAGCGATGGAAAAAGGAATGGGATGCAATGGAGTTGCAACACTTGAGGGGGACCAAATCAGGGGAGAAGAACAAACAGAAGCTCGGGAGATATGTCCCCCAACTGTACTAAAACCTTAGACGCAATCAAGAAATCAACGATTCCAGATATTGCTTGTTAAGGTCACCATCTATTTGTGGACCTAAGATGTCTGGGGGCTGCCCAAGCATGACTAAAGTTGCCCCGCAAAGATCTTCTGGCTTGCCGAAATGTTACCCAACACCCACTTCCTTTGGCCAATGAGAGAACATGTTTTTACACTTTGCTTGATGTGCGCTAACACTGACATACGTTCTAAACGTGTCACGGCAGGTGTTAGAAGTTCATCTTCAGCATCCAGCAATGCAACCACATTCGTTCAACAAAACCAAATTCAGGGTCTGTACAGGGTAGCATAGCATAAGCTGGAACTTTGTCCCGTTACTTTTTTAACATGTGGAAGCCTGGGCAGCTGCTAAGTGACGTCCCCATACTGGACCTAACCGAGCAGTCCCACTAAGACGGGAAAAGCATGAGCGATAGCGTGTGTCCCTGCAAAGATGAGTGAGGCCTACAGAACCACAACGCATCGCAGTGGTGTGTGAGTGCCCTCTAATGGCCACTGTTGCAATTGCACCTTTTAAATTAAGTTTGAGATGACCAACACTTCACGCTGACTGAAGTGAATGTGGCCAGCCGAAGTGGGCCAAGTGTGAGGTCAATGTCTGAGACGGAAGAGCAGGTACAACCACAAAAAGGGTTGGAAGTTACATAATGCTGGCACACACACCTCAGAAGAAAATGGAAATTAGACATAGACACAAACACACACACAAAGTGCGGGATTCTTCCCTTTCCCAAAAACCGCAGCTACCTCATGGAGAGAGAGCGTGTCGGGGTTTGGCCTGGACGGCTGGACGGTCACATTTCATTTAGCAATGTCAATACTTCGCCGCTCCGAAGGGCGGCTTAGCTTCACCGTTTTGTTTGGTTAAAAGCGAACCGTCGAAAGCAGCCGCATTCCAGACTGTACACTGTCACGTCAGCCGAGGCCTAATTGAAAGCATTCCTGAAGTTTGGAACTTCATAACTGTCCCGCAAGACCGCCGGTACTGTAAAAGTGGCTTCAACTGCAATGAACAACCGCACATGGCACAAGGGTTTATTAACATATCTAACAAACTTTAGGAGGAAAAACAACTTTATAAGGCAAAACTCGCCCTGTGGGCATGAGTCGGTCGTCTGAAAACGGGGATAAAACTCTGCGTCTTCCAAGAAACTAACAAAACAAGGACTTCGCCGGTCAAATCGCTACCGTGCCCAAACTCTGGCGGTGAAAAATCGTCAAAATCTCTAACCCCTTCGCACATGGTAAGGCCTTTATGATTCAAATAAACTGGGAAGCTTTCTTTACAGTGAATCCAACGTCTCCAACAGAAACATAGCAGCTAGAGGACCTACACGTGTCCTCCTGGTGGAACGTAGATGATAGCAGAGGTATGCCAGATCACTTTGGGGACTGTTTTGCCTCACAACGCCACATGTATCCTTCTACTATAGATTTAAAGGGAAAAAAAAAACGAATGTAAAGGCAGATGTCTGATTCTATTCACCAGCACCGGGATGTTTTGTTCACCACTGGGAAACATGTTTATGGTGCTTCAGACCAGAGATCTTCTGTGCAATGCTGCCGATTTTAGTGAAATAACACAAAAACAATTCAAAATATTGAATTATGTCAACCAGGCTGGATGTCCCCAAGTATTAGCTCAGACCCGACAGTACAAAGAGTGCCAGGCACTCGAGTTCAGGTGGCAAAAGTTTGAAAAGTACTTGTTCCTTTAAAGTTTAAAATGTAGAATTTGAAAGATTTAACATCACACATTTACATTTACGGCATTTTAGCAGACGCTCTTATCCAGAGCGACTTCCAGTTCCTGATTACAGGGACAGTCCCCCTGGAGACACTCAGGGTTAAGGGTCTTGCCAGGGTTCCAGTGGTGGGATTCGAACCTGGATCTGAATCTTGAGCCATAGGTCCATAGGCAAGTACCCTACCTCTAGACCACCACCAACCTCAGTACGATGCAGAAGACTCAAGCCCCTCATTTCTTCATGCTTTTCTTTCATGACTTGAGAAAATGTTCTCCAGATCTTCCTGAAGGACAGTGTTGTTGTCTCTCATTTTCAGTCCAGTCTCTGTACCTGAGCGATTCTCCAGATCTTCCTGAAGGACAGTGTTGTTGTCTCTCATTTTCAGTCCAGTCTCTGTACCTGAGCAGTTCTCCAGATCTTCCTGAAGGACAGTGTTGTTGTCTCTCATTTTCAGTCCAGTCTCTGTACCTGAGCAGTTCTCCAGATCTTCCTGAGGACAGTGTTGTTGTCTCTCATTTTCAGTCCAGTCTCTCTGTACCTGGAGCGTTCTCCAGATCTTCCTGACAGTGTTGTTGTCTCTCATGTTCAGTCCAGTCTCAAAATTGTTATAGCTCTCCAGATCTTCCTGAAGGACAGTGTTGTTGTCTCTCATTTTCAGTCCAGTCTCTGTACCTGAGCGATTCTCCAGATCTTCCCAGTTGACAGTGTTGTTCCCCATTTTCAGTCCAGTCTCTGTACCTGAGCAGTTCTCCGAGGACTTCCTGAAGGACAAAGTTTTTACCTCTCATTCTCAGTCCAGTCTCTGTAATTACAAAGCCTCCAGATCTTCCTGAGGAGGACAGTGTTGTTGTCTCTCATTTTCAGTCCAGTCTCTGTACCTGAGCGGTTCTCCAGATCTTCCTGAAGGACAGTGTTGTTGTCTCTCATGTTCAGTCCAGTCTCTGTACCTGAGCAGTTTGATAGTTCTGTGTTGGTTAATCCACACAGTGATCTACGTCTGAACCTTCAAGCAGAACAAAGCATTTAACTTAAGACACGAAGCAGTGAAGAAACAGGAGCAGATAGTTCCAGATGATCAGGAGATTTGTTTACTGCTGATGCTGAAGTCATTTTAGAGGAACAAAACAGTCTTTTTGCACCAACAAGGTGATTCTCCAACATAGGATTTGACCTTTCCTCTTTTATGTCTTCAGTTAAAAAGTCTGTAAATGAACACTCTTACACCGTTTAAAATATCGTTCATAGAGTTTCAGTCTCAGGCTGCATTATAAATTAATTACAGTATACAGCAGCCAATTAGAACAGAGCTTATTTGCATGTATCTGTAACAAAAACAACATGTACTTATATTTGACACTCTAGAACAAACAAAGAAAGGTTGAAAAATATCACAATATGACAAAAATAAATGATTTAAGAAATTTTATAGAGATTATTTATATAAATTTCATTTCAATATAAGCTGAACATCACTTTGGAGTTGTTGTACTACATACTCACAATACACTGATAAACTGCTCTAGTTTTTTAATATTGAGATATAAAAAAAGTTTCAGTCATGGCACCCTAGCCAGGTCTTTGCCTGTTTTGATTGGCAGGGTTAAAGACAAAAGCCTAAGGTCACCACGCTCAAGGCTGAGGAGCATCAATATCTTTGGGATGATTGAGACTGAGATCCAGCTTTAGATGATGTACGCATCACAAACGTTAGATTGGCAGATGTCTACAAACCTTCAGACATTAAAACAGCCTGGCCAGGAGGACTTCAGCTCTGCTGTAGAGAATCTAGAAAATCCAGCGGAATTTAGAAAATCCAGGAGAACCCCAAGACCTTTGAATCACATTTGTGGTTTTGATTTAAACCGAGGCACTTTATGTTGGATTCTCACTTGTCTCTGCGGCTTGCCGATCCTCTATGTCAAAGTCCATGGACCTGTATCTCTCAGGAGGGTCCTTTTCCCTGGAGGGCCAAAGTTGGTAGCTCATCCTATGCATGGCAAGCTCAGGAGCAGGAACTGACTTCCTGAAGATGTCGAGCTTCTCCTTGAAGAACGTTGTCCGTACGGTGAACAGCACGAAGATCTGAATGCCCTTTGAAAAGAGAACATGGGAGGGAACATCTTACAGCTTGTGGGTTGATCACATGTTTTTAAGGTTACAAATATTTAATTAAAAATCAGGATCGTCTACCCTTTTTCAAGCAGATTATGCATAAGCCCAGTTTTCTTCAGAGTGGTGATGAATGGAACCTGACGTCTCCAACACAAACACAGCCACTCCAAGACCACTAGTGGACCGAAGTTTGTCTTCTAAGATGATGTAGGTAGAAAATGGGAAATCACTATCTCTTTGTGGGCTATTTGTCCTCCCAATGTCCTGGGTGTATCTCTCCCGTACAAATACACTTTAAAAACAAACTTGTTTCTTTTTTCGGCTGCTCCCGTTTAGGGGTCACCACAGCAGATCATCTGTTTCCTTTTCTTCCTGTCCCCTGCATCTTCCTCTTTCAAACCGATCACCTGCATGTCCTCTCTCACCACGTCCATAAACCCCTTCTTTGGTCTTCCTCATTTCCACTTTCCTGGCAGCTCCATCTTCAACTTCCTCCTCCCGATATAATCCTCGTCTCTCCTCTGGACATGTCCAGAGCTTCTCTAACTTCATGTCCAAAACGTCTAACCTGAGCTTTCCCTATTATACTAATTTTAAAGCCTGTCCATCCTCGTCACACCCAATGAAAATCTCAGCATCTTTAACTCTGACACCTCCAGCTCCGCCTCCTGTCTTTTCATCACCGTCTCCAACCCGTACAACATAGCTGGTCTCACCACTGTCCTGTAAACCTTCCCATTTACTCTATCTGGTAGCCGTCTGTCACAAACCACTCCAGCCACTCTTTCCACCCATTCCAAGCGGCCTGCACTCTCTTCTTCACCTCTCTTCCACACTCGCCGTTACTCTGAACTGTTGATACCAAGTATTTAAACTCCTCCACCTGTCACCACTACTCCAACCTAACCACTCCGCTGTCCTCTCTTTCGTTCACACTCATTTATTCTGTCTTTGACCTACTCCCTTTCATTGCTCTCCTCTCTAGAGCACAACAAATCTAAATGTCTCAGAACCATTTCATCTCGTGATGCCGACGCCTGGTTCCATTCACCAGCCAGTGAATCCTGTTTACAACCTTCTTCTTCAATCAAGACCTAGATTAGGTCTGGAATTACCAATGGTGCGAAGCAAAACCCATTTCAATATCATTCCAGTCAGATCAAGACGCTGTCCACAAGGAGCAACATAATCTCACCTGTGTTGTGTTGCACAGGCAAAAGGCGTAGCTAAGGATGGTCTGAGGGATCGTCTCATTGGAGAGGAGCAAGAAGTAGCCCAGGATCCAGGACAGGCCCAACACAACGGCCAGAGACAAGCTGCTCAGCATCTTCTTCCAAAGAGGGGTCACCCGGGAGCTGTGGGAGAAAACGAAGTCCAGTAAGTATTTCAGTTTACTTTAAGCACTTAGTATTATTCAGGAGCCGTGTACACGCCTGTTGAGTGAGCGTTTGGTCCTGCAGGTGGCGGCAGCGAAATAGAAGAATATGGCCACGTTTAAAAGGAGCATGATGACCAGAGGGAGAAGAAAACCCCACAGCATGGGCTTCTTCACATCAAATTGATGATTGAGGTCCAGCGCAGCCAACCAGCAACTGCACGCACAAACACAAAAACACCATTATGAATACAACCCTGTTACTGAATTTTTAAAGATTATCACACATGCTAGGATGAAATTGGATAGAAACACTTGCTGGCCACTGTATGAGAAACATCGACTTTGTGCGTCCATTCTTTTTTGGCCACTTTATCTGAAACTTAAACATCTACTCCGTGTTTCCATTTTGGCCACTTAATTAGAAACACCTACCTTGTGGCTCCACTCACTGATCACTACATTTGAAACACCAAAACCAAACAAGTGTTTGATACAAAGATGTGGTTCATTGCAGGAGCAATCCGAATTCTGAAGTTAGTTGCGACTCAAATCCTTTGCAGCAACATTGAGGCATAGTTTGCCTGAAAGTTCTCGAACATGTAATGCCAAAAAGGTCCATTTAAAGAGACATTTGTGGCTTCTAGACGTTGACAAAACATAAAAATCAATAAAACAACCACTCACAACTCCTCCTGGCGGTAGTTTAAGGGTGTAGCTGGTCGGTACGTCACACCTAAAGAGATGCCAACTATAACAGCAGGGAGGCCTGGAGGTGGAGGAGAAAGGAGGGCACAAGTCAAGCACATGAAGTCCATCTCATATTCTCTTCGTGTAAAGTTTTTTCACCCAACATTGAGAAATCATGAGCCAGTGCCATGGCCATCGGTGTCAATGATTGTCTCCCCCATCAGCAAAATGCTATTCATCCCATTAACATAATGACAGGCACTTAGTGTTCTCCTCCAAGCTTGTTTGGGCCAGTTATGTTGGGCAGTTCAGTGGAGCGTTGAGTGACGCTTTGCCCTATTCTACCAATGGCTCTTTTTGAACCACTGGGAGGCGTTAGACCACAAATAAAATGGTTTGGATCCTGAAAACCAACATTCGTGATGTTAATACGTCAGTTTTGCTCCAAATTGGGCTTGTTCCAAGAACCTGTTGAGGCTAGTGGTGGAAAAGGGCTTAGAGGAAGCACGTGCTAGCCCTCCTCCTCCCAGCGCTGGAGGTGATTCAGGTCAGCCTCGAACGGAAAGTTTATGAGGACAATTAACGAGCAGCAATGGCCTAGTGTTTAGACTCCAGGATCGAATGGCTTGAATCCCAGATAAGTAGGTTGGCCTGAGGTTCCCTTGAGCAAGGTACCATCCTTATCACTGCTACCAGGGTGCTGGATATGTTGGCCTGCTGGACGGTGTGTGTGTGTGTGTGTTAAATACAGAGATTATGGTTAACTGTGTGCTGTGTTTCATAATGACAAATAATCACTTTCACTTTCAAGCTCCAGGGTCTGGTTCCAGTCAAATCTGGCAAAAATAAAAACCCCATATTTTCTTATTAAAAGAAATTCATACTGTTCATTAGCTATCTTCTAAATAGCTTTTTTAGATCCTGCCTACTTCACAAAACAGCCAATTGCTCAGTAATTTTTTCTGCGCTGTTATTGAAGTGCTTTTCGGGAGATTTTCTTACCCCAGCCAACTATGACAGAGATGATTTTGAAGTGCTTGGGTGGTCCTGAGATGGCATTTTTAATTAGGAAGTAGACATGGAAGGCGTAAAGTGTGCTCCAGGTGAAAGTGGCTAGGAGGAAGTATTGCAGCAGGGCGGTGAAGGGTGTGCATGGCCCCTCGTCTGCCTCGTGGTAGAGACTGGAGGCTGGAATGACGTTGGAAGACTGATCAGAGCCCTGGTGCACTGGGTTGTTAATGCCGAAGATGAAGAGCAGGTAGAAGATGCTCATGCAAATGCAGATGCTGACCATCAGAAGAGTGGGACTGGCCCCTCGGGACTTTCTGCAGACAGAAGTGTTGATAAACCAGCGAAATGGAGAGCAACAGACTACCAGGACACATTCAAAGCTTGAAGAAACACATTTCTTAATTTGATGTAACATGTCATGTGACAAGGGTGCCCAAACTTGTGTATGACTGTGAAAATTAGAATCAGATTTCTGAATGAGAAAAAGAGGAAAATGGTCAAAAGCCACTTCTGTCAGCTTCTGCAAAGTTTTGGTGAACCTTGGAGGCTCGCTGGCTCCACCTGGTGTGCAGAAGGTGAAGTACAATGTTTTGTGCACTCTATGACTCACTACTATGTAAAACATAGGATTTTCTCTGGAATTTTGGCAATGGTTATAGATTCAGTTTGCCACACAGTGCCAGAAATCACTTATATAACAAATATATTTTATATATATATATATATATATATATATATATATATATATATATATATATATATATGACCTCCTCCAGAAGAAAGTGACCTGTAGGCACTTTTTACCTCGTAAAATCTGGAAACAGTACCGTGATGACCAATCCTGCTACAGAGAGGGAGCAGCCGATTATGCTGATCACGCTTAAAGATGAGAGTATGCATACTGTCTTTGGCTCTGCAAAAACAAACATCACGAGAAATGTGATGTCAGTACAAGTGTGATATAAATAATAAGCAACATAATAGAAAAAATGTAGGAAACTTTCACATTTGTATTCCTTTCATATTGATCATTTATTATTTTTAGCATCTGTTAACAGTAGCGTCCTGTTAAATGCTGACATTTGAGGGTAAAACCTTGTTAAAGGGGTGTGTCGTGTGAAAATTTGCCCGGATATCCAGCTCAAAAAGGATCTACACCACCGTTATGAGGCTTCTTGGGCCAGCTGGCTGAAGGAAGCTACAACACATCTACTAAACTTCATGGGTCAGCCACCTGGTAGGTGCAACACCTCCACTATGAGGTTTACTGAGCCGACCAGGTTAGGAATGTTACGATGTAGCTATGAGGCTATCTTGGACAGCTACTGAGCATCCCACGCTGGACAAGGGAGCAATTTTATCTAACATCTCAGTTTCTACGGGCTGGTTTCCTACAGGAATGCACCATCTATGAGGTCTCGAGGTGGCAGGTTGGCATAACATTACTAAATCTCAAATACCGGGCTGTTGCGCAGGAAAGCTGCAACACATCTATGAGATTTCCCGGCAAGGGCAGTCGAGTGAATTTAGCAAACATCTGCAAGGTGCCTCAGGCAGGTTTCCTATGGGGAGTGACACAGCTGCTACAAGGTTTCTGGCCGGGCCAGCTGGGTGCATCACAGCTTTGACGATCCCTGGATGGCCGCCTGAGCCTCTTCACCTGTGGCTTCTCGTGCGATGGAAGGACTCTTTCCAGGTCAGCTATGCCACAGATTCTCAAGCTTAAAGCTTAATGCAGCAGACCTCACAAGCTTTCAACACTTCATCCTAAAAATGCTAACAGTGAATGTTAATAATGGCTAATGGAGCTAGCAAGAAAAATGCTTCCTAAAGTTGTCTACAGACGTTTTCAAACCAAGACGCTGTTTGGTGATCTTGCCTGAACATGGCCCTTGCAGAGACAAGCTGACCGCTTGGCCTCACCATTAGCACAGCAAAGTTAGTAGTGTGTCCACGGCTGCAGTTCAGGATAACCGAGGAGTTAAAACTAACAGCGGGGTTCTTGAATTTGCACGTACTTGGCCTCAGTCTTCAGTGTATAGTTCCCGAACTTACGTGCTTGGGGTCCCAAGCTGGATGGAGTCTGGAAACCAACACCAACCGGATTAGCATCTCAGTTATCATGTTTAATGCAAGCAATGTCAATAGCTACTCTCAGCACTTCATGCCAATGGATGACGAACATGGTAATGCTGTGGACAATGGATTTGACAATGTAATGGACTTTCATGCCAATGCAATGGATACTCATGCCATTGGACATTAAAAAGGCCAATGCAATGGATGAAAGACATAACAGTGTAATGGAAGATGGACATGCCGACGCTCAGTTGTCTACCTCCTTTGGTTTACTCAAGCTAAATAAAGTCTGAAAAATTAAACATAAAAATATTGAAAGGTGGTCAACAATTTCCAATTTTATAACCAAATAGATAAAAATGACCAATAACAACTCTTGGCGTTACAACTTTGAGTAGGACATCAACACCTTCCTCACCTGATTAAACATGCTGAACTGAATTGAGTCGAGGAGAAAATTTTGCCCCAGATTTCCTGAGATCACCCTTCTCTTTCCGCCCAGGGGATCTTTAAACAGTTTAGAGCTGAAGAACTGCAGATCAATTGTTAGCACAGCACGAAAGCCAGCGTCAACACTAGATTGAATCTGAGATGATGCCACTGAGGTAAGAAAAGTTGAAGCTTTAGTTTTCCCTATCATCATTAGGTTGAAAATGGCACCATCAGCAAATCAGAGCAGATAACAGAGTTTCTCCCTGTGGTCACTGTACCTTTAAACTTGATGGACATCTGTCGTCAACAGTTTCTGGTTGGTATATACTGGTGTTAGTAACATTGATTCTGCTGGCTGCAAAGGTGTCATTTAAACCTAAAAGGCAGAGTGAGGGAAAATGAGAAAAAGAATGTACTTTGGGTGTGTTATTACTTCATTCTCAAATCGGTTTCTTCTAGATCTCCTCAGAACATCAAGTACTGAATCTACGCTCATCAAAGAAAAAGGAAGACCTGCAATGGAGGCTCTTTCCAGCCCAGGCTCCTCAATGCTGGAATAAACTTCTCCTTGTGTTCAGAACTTCTGATTCCCTTATGTCTTCAAGCATCTTCTGAAGACCCACCTCTTTGAGGAATACCACATGGACTTTTTCCTAACCATCCATATCCAGAGCTCAAGTAGCAGTGATAGGGATGGTACCTTGCTCAAGGGTACCTCAGGGCAACCTACTGGTCTGCGATTCACACCCATCCCTAACCACTAGGCCACCACTGTGAGAAGTTGTTAAAAAAAAAATCTACCTATTTTATCACAATACAACAGTTAAAAGGACAAAATACATGAACCTAGGAGACATCTTTTTATTTCTTATTTTGACCTTTGAACTGGAAATGTCCCCAGTTTTATTTCAGGTATCTGTTTATTTTATTTTAGCAACATTACCTGTCAGTTGCGCTATTTGCATTACAAATATGCTGTGATCGAATCAAGTGCAGTAGTACACTGTCCTGTATTAACCGCCTGCAGAAAGAGTAGCGAGAGAGACGAAGATGTGATGTCCAACCTCGAAAAGCGTTGAAATGGACTTCTGGTGTTCCAGTGACATTGACCTTCAATGACTGTACTGCAAGGTTTGGCTGCACCAGGAGTGATCCTGTATTGTTGGAATTCATTGAGAAATTCTGCAGAACTTCAGTCAGCCTGTGGAGATAGATACACATACACTAAATGGCAGGCAGACTGCATCACACCACAGTTTAAATTCCTGGATGTACCAGCTGGTGGTATTGTCCATTACACCAATGAACTGCTTCGCATTGGCGCTGAGAAGCTGGCTGACCGTTGTCACCGCAGCCAACTTGATGTCCTAAGCAGAAAAGTAAAAGCACAGTTGCTAAGGGTGTTTTCACAAACAAACAATCCATTAAAATGCCAAAAGGTCTCTAAACTCTTTAGGCTTTTACATACCAGCAGATGGAGGTAAAGCGGTAAGCTCAGCTGAACTCTAAGCCTGATATGGACAGAATATAGATATTAAGGAGATGGAGTATACAGACAAATATGGATGTTTTGACTTATTGGATGATTGATTATATCAGTATTTGAGGATTCAAGCAAACAAGTTAAAACTGTACTTCATTTGCACCTGTAACCACAAAGCTGCATGCTAGTGAGTTCCTGCTGGTGTGGGTTTCCTCCCTTTCAAAAGCACTCATTTAACTTCTCACAGCTTTTTGAAGCAAGCTTCTTGACGCTAATTCATCTAAATTCTTCAAAATTTGAATTGCTTCAGTTGTTTTTAAATAGATTAAACTTCAGTGACATGACCTTTTTAAAGCCTTATTGGTGAATAAATAATGCGTTCTTTTTATAACCATATATATAATAACACTTTTATCCAATTCAAGAGAACCTTGTGTATACAGCTAGGCTGTATAAAAGGAAACAAAGACCTATGCATTGAAAGATTGTAAAGAAAGTAAATCCAAAGCGGAAAATGTTAGTAAACAAAAAAATTTGATGGATGTCTAAAAAAGAATATAGGAAGGTTTTAAATGAAATACATGAGAAGACCACAGAAGGCATCAAGCACAAACTCTTCAGTTTAAGAAATACAAAATACCCGGAGGATACAAGAATAAACTTTCTTCAAGAAAAGAAGATAAGCATGGTTGAAAGTCCTGAGTCTCCATCCTAGACTCCAAGTAAAAATTGTTTGCTAATTCCTTAACTTGACTGGAATCAAATGCGTCATTAATTAAACTTATTGAATATTGGTTTGTGATTTGTTTCACAATACCAGCTATTAAACAAAAGTAGTTTGTTGTTGTGAAATTTGCAGTAAAAAAGCAGATTGGTGATTTTATCATTTTCGCAATGCTCTGTACCTCAGTGATGTTCGCTGGAGACAACAGCCTGCTGGCTATCTGTGCAGCGGCGCTGATGTTTTGGGGGGATAAACTGGTAGGTTTGGACGTCAGGATCTGGGCACTGGTGGCTAACAGCTGCCTGTCATTCTGATAAGACGAAAGCTAAAAAATCCAAAAAGTAGCAGGATGTTAGCAGCTATATTCAAAGCAGTTGTTTAAGATACATCCAGAAAGAAAATGTAACGGATATCATGTCACTAACAATCTTAAAAAATAAATAAATAAATTCCTTTAAATTTTAAACTTTAATTTGATTCATAAAGCAACAACAAAATAAATGTACGATTGTTCAATTAGAATTTGAATTTAGTAATGAAACAGTGGTGTTATAACTTTACGAATTTTAAAACAGAAGCATAAACAACTTTACTCATGTTGTTTAATAGAACTTTGAAACAAAGCTGAGATCTTTACAAAAGTATTAACACAAATTATTTTGCATCTCATTTTACACTAAGAATGGATAGCATCGTGGATAATCAGCAAGGATGTAACCTAGAGTGTTTGCATAACCAGCAAATATATTATTAATATATTACTAATTATAGTAGCATTATTAATAATAATGATTTTTAATAATAATATTAGAATGCTTTGTCGTAACTAGAAAGTCCGATTAAAATAACTCAAACATTTACAATGGAACCTTAATGCTTATTGGTGAGAATCTGGTTAAATTCATTGATGAAAATTGTGCATTGGGTTACTTTCACAGATAAATGTTGGACATTTCTACTCTGTTTAGCCATAACTGACTTCTTTTCAATATAGAAAAGATTGAGTTAGTGATTAATAATCGACAATCAAGGTCAGCATTTAAGCAACGACTATTTTGTACTTTTTTGGAGCAAAACTCATGTAAAACATCTTTCATAGCTTGCATTTTGGGTTTGTTAAATATTAAAAAAGCAAATAAGGGCACACAGACCTAAAAGAAAGAAAAAACTATTGCTAAAAGACAACAGTGAGTGACACATTTAGATGTGGAATCAGAGTTCAAGTTACAATCAAGCAGCTGAAATTGGGCCAAACATCCCAGACACATTCAGGCAAAGAAGACGTGTGCATGAAACTTATGTCTCAACCTGATGAAAACAAGTCATATATTGCAAAATATTTGAAACGGCTGAAAATTTGATGGCACAGAATGTCATTTTCAATTTCTAACAGGTATTTGAATTTGCAGTTTATTGGTGTATTGTCTTTTGTTGTAGGAAGAAATGAGCTGTGGTACTGGGTGACCCGATAACGGGTCACAGACCTCGAGTGAATAACTGAACTGACCAATGATGGCCTCTTGAAATGTAAATTTACCAGTTGTGGTAGCTTTACAGAAATTTGCTGTAGGACAAAAAAAAAAATAATCAAATGTTCACAAACTTCAGCATAAATGCTTGTGTTCTTTATCATATATACAATCTAAAAACTTTTACTAAAAATTGACATATTTCTTTGTTATCTTCTTCTTCTTCTTCTTCATTGCTCCCGTTTAGGGATCGCCACAGCGGATCAACTGTCTCATTTCTTCCTGTCTTCTGCATCTTCCTGCTTCAACCCAGAACACCTGCATGTCCTCTCTCACCACGTCCATAAACCTCCTCTTTGGTCTTCCTCTTCTCCTCTTTCCTGGCAGCTCCATCCTTCCAATATAATCATCGTCTCTCCTCTGCACATGTCCAAACCAACGCAACCTAGCTTCTCTAACTTTGTCTCAAGGCGTCTAACTGAAGCTGTCTCACTCTATTACTCATTTCTAATCCTGTCCATCCTCGTCACACCCAACGAAAATCTCAGCATCTTTAACTCTGACACCTCCAGCTCCGCCTCCTGCCTTTTCGTCAGTGCCGTCTCAACCCACCTGCATAGCTGGTCTCACTACTGTCCTGTAAACCTTCACTTTTACTCAGCTGTCGTCTGTCACCAAATCCTCCAGCCACTCTTCTCCACCCATTCCAACCAGCCTGCACTCTCTTCTTCACCTCTCTTCCACACTCACCATTACACTGAACTGTTGATCCCAAGTATTTAAACTCCTCCACCTTTGTTACCTCCACTCCCTGCATCTAACCCTCCACTTTCCTCCCTTTCATTCTCATGTATTCTGTCTTTGCCCTCTCACTTTCATTCCTCTCCTCTCAGAGCATATCTCCATCTCTCCAGAGTTCTCTCAGCTGCTCCCTACTCTCTACAGATCACAATATCATCAGCAAACATCATCGATCACGGAGACTCCTGTCTTACCGTCAAGTCTTTCTCCATTACCCTGCAAACAAACGGGCTCAGTGCTGATCCTTGATGTAATCCCAGCCTCTACTTTAAATGCATCCGTCACTCCCACTGCAGATCTCACCACTGTTACACTGCCCTCATACATATCCTGAACTACTCTCACATACTTCTCTGTAACTTTAGACTTCCTCATACAAAACCACAACTCTCTCTGACACCCGGTCATAACTCTCCAAATCCACAAAGGCACAATGCAGCTCTTCTGACCTTCTCTATTACTTCTCCATCAACACCCTCCAGAGCAAACATTGCATCTGTGGTGCTCTTTCTCAACATAAACCATACTGCTGTTCACTGATCCTCACTCTTTCATAACCTAGCTACTACTCTTTTTCCACAACTTCCTTGGGTGTGGCTGATCTTTATCCTCTACTCGTTACTACAGCTCTGGCCATCCTTGTATTCTTGAAGATCGGGTACCAGTACCTTCGTCTCCACTCCACTCAGTATCTTCTCTTGCCAGGTGTATTAAAACAATCTGGTGACTCTTTACCATCTCCCTAAACATCTCCATGCTTCACTGGTATGTCGCATCGGTCCAACAGCCTTTCCATTCTTGTCTCTTCATCGCTGCCCATACTTCCATCTTGTTTATTTGCTGCACTTCACCAGTGAACTCTTCCACATCATCAGTCTTCTCTCTCTCTCATTTTCTTCATTCATCAGCTCCTCAAAGTATTCCTTCCATCTGCTCAACCACGCTCTGTTCACCTGTAGTCACGATTACCATTTCTATCTTCATCGTCCTGACCCTGCCTTTATCTCACAGATCTGTCTCTCTGTGTAATCGGTAAGGTCCTTTTCTCCCTCTTTGCATCCAACCTCTCATACAATTCACCAAACACCTTATCTTTGGCCTTCACCACTGCTTTCTTAACCTGCAGTTCATCTCCTTAGTACACCTGTCTACTTCCTTCATCTCTCTGTATGTCCCCATATCTTCTTTGCCTCTCTTCTTTTAGATACCTCCTGGACTTCTTGAAGGTTCTACCAGGTCTCCTTATCCTCTTTCTTCCTTCGGATGTACCCAAGTACATTTCTGGCCGTCTGCCTGATCACTTCCTGCAGTAGTTTTCCCAGCAATCCGGTAGCTCTTGACCTCCCAGTGCCGTGTTAGCTCCTGCCTGAATTCCACCTTGCAGTCTCCTCTTCAACTTCCCACCACTTGATCCTCGTCTGCCTCACCCTCCTCTTCTTGACCTCCAAGGTCATCCTACAGACCACCATCCTATGCTGTTTGCTTCCTCTCCACTGCTCACTACTTTGCAGTCTCTGGTCTCACTCAATGACCCTCTGCAAAGGGCTGTAAATCACCTGAGCATCTTCCCTCCTCTTATACGTCACACCCTGTGCTCCTCCTCTTCTTAAAATAAGTATTAACTACAGCCATTTCCATCCTTTTGCAAAATCAACAACCATCTGACCTTCAGCATTCCTCTCCTTGACACCACTGCCTACCATCACCTCCTCATACTCTGTTTACATGCGAACATTATTCAAAATCTGCACCAATCATCCTCTCTTTCCTGATGCCTCTCTATCAGCCATCTAACTCACTCCAGAATTTTTCCTTCTGCTGTCTTACAACCAACATGTTTTATAGCACTAACAACATTCATTATCACACCTTCAACTGGCTTCAAACTCATCCCTCATAAACACCCTCTTCACTTAAACACTCTCCACATACTCTTCCTTCAGGATAACACCTGCTCCATTCCTCCTTCTATCCACACCATGGTAGAACAGTTTAAACCCCCCTCCCAATACACCCCCTGCCTTACTGCATACTACCCTTCCATCTATCTCTCCATCATATCAGCTAATTCTCTGCCTTTACCAGTCATGCTGCCAACATTCAGTCCTACCCTCACTTCCTCTCACTCTCCTTCTTTCTCTCTTCTCCCTCTAGACATGCCTTCCATCCTCTTGTTCTTCTTCTTTGTACTTCTTGGTCAATTTCCACCCAGCACCCTGTGAGCTAACAGCACTGATGGCGATTAGTTGTTAACCGGGCCTCGGCGGAGTCGGTATGGAATTCTGTATGCGTTGTCGCATATTGATTTGGCAAAGTTTTACACGGATGCCCTTCTGGCGTAACCCTCCCCATTGCAGACTTGGGACGTACGAGAAGAAATACACTGGCTTGTGCATCCCTAGTGGCTGGGTTCTAACTTTAATTATAAAAATGTATAATATAGCTTTGACTATTTTAAATTGATTTGCAATAATGCGTGATTTGCAATAATGCGATAATATTTCTAAATTGAAGGCAGGACCAAGATGGTCTATTAATACTTTAATAACAGAGAATTAATGTCAAGTACTAAATGACACAGAGGCAAACAGATTTGCACGTCTATAAAATAGCCTGCCAATGCACACAGCCATAAAAACAAGTCTGACCTTCGATATCTCCACAGAAATCCACATCCAGTGTTTCAAGTGTTTTACTTTCAGCATTTTCATTCTGCATAGTTAGTAACCTTAAAAGTCATAATGCTAAATAAAATAAACAGAAAGTGAAAGACAAAGGCTTTTTGTGTTCACAATTACATTCCAGAGTACTTTCATTGGGACGAAATAAACATTGTTTACTTTTTCTCCCATTCAGCATTGGCTGGCATTTACAGTTGTACTAATACTTGTAGTTTGGGATGTTGTGGCTGTTGATTGCTATGAATCTTGGACTGTTGTGGTCGTTGTGGTCATCAGGGTTGTTGCGGTTGTGTGAGGTCATTAGAGGGTTGTTGTGTTTATGGTGGTCACTGGGAGGGCTGTGTCCGTGAGTGGTTGTGAGGTTGTAGTCTCCGTGGTCACTGGGAGTTTGGCGTTTGTAGTGTAGTCATTGGGGTTGTGGTCGTAGTGGTTATTGAGGTTGTGATCTCCGTGGTCACTGGGGTTGTGGTTGTAGTGGTCATTGGGGTTGTGGTCTCCATCGTCACTGGGGCTGTGGTGCGTAGTGGTTGACCAGAGGTTGTGGTTGTCGTGGTCACTGGGGCTGTGGTCGTAGTGGTTACTGAGGTTGTGGTCTCCGTGGTCACTGGGGTTGTGGTTGTAGTGGTTATTGGGGTTGTGGTCTCCGTGGTCCTGGGGCTGTGGTCTCCGTGGTGACTGGGGCTGTGGTCGTCACGATCATTGTAGTGGTTTGGTTCATTAGTGTTTGCGTTTGGATAATAGTGTTTGTGAATGTGGTCGTTAAGACTGTTGTGGTCACTGGAGTCATTACTAGGAGCATTGTGATGACAGTAGATGTGGTGGTCATCGCAGCTGCATTAGTAATTACTGTATTTACAGAAAAGAACAGCGGCAAGGCGTGTTAATATCACTGGGTTAAAACCAAGCTTAGCCCAAATGTTTTCTTGTTTCATTTTCTTCTGCATCACCACTTCCTGGTCAAAGTGGGTAAAATTCCACATTTTTAATATAAAAATTATTTTTGGGGGGTTATTCAGGTTAAGCAGCTAAATTGAGTGGTTTATTAGATTTCTCCATAATTTATTTTGTTTTAAAGTGAGATTTTTTTTTTAAAACTGTGACAAACTGTGAATTTAAATAGAAATAATTACACTAAAAACTCAAGCTCCATAATTATTTACCACCCTTGGTTACAAAGCACAGGATAAAACAGTCTGTTATTACCTCAGTCCCACACAGAGTACTTTGTAAATATATTTTAAATGAATGAAGTGTAAATCTTTTAAAAATAAAGATTACACTTGTGCTACTGGCAGATTAATTTTTAAACTACATTTATCATTCCATTCTGATCCCCATGTTCTCTACAATGTTTTCTGAAAAAATGAATCTAAGGATCAGGCTAGAGGATGAAGTCAGGATTTGATTCATGGACCATTTTTGGATTTTTGTTTTTTTAAAAGGTCAAAACCTTTTAGATTTTTCTGAAATACAGTACTGTGCAAAAGTTTTAGGCAGGTGTGAAAAAAATACCTTGAACAAAGAACGCTTTGAGAAATGGAAGTGTTCATCATTTATTTTCATCAATCAACAAAATGCAGTGAATGAACAAGAAGTCTAAATCAGATCATTATTTGCTCTTGACCACCCTTTGCGCTTCAAACATCAATTCTCGATTTTACTTGCACACAGTTCTTGAAGGAACTCGGCTGGTCTGTCGTTCCAAACATGACTGTGTTTCAACCTCCGTGTGACGTTGATGATCATCAGTACCTGTTTGGTAAAACTGGTTGATCACACAGCGACTATAATCCTACAGAATCCCTGACTTTGTGCAAGTGTACCTAGAAGAACTGATGCTGGTTTGAAGGCAAAAGCTAGTAACACCAAATATTGATTTGATTAAGTTTGTTTTTTTGTTCGCTCACTTTGCATTTTGTAAATTGATAAATAAAAAGAATCATTATTTATATTTCTGAAAGTATTCTTTGTTTACAGCATTTTTTCCACACCTGCCTAAAACTTTTGCACAGTATTGTATCTCGACAGGGGAGGGGCTACAAAACACATGAAAAGGAAATGCTAAATAATGTCATCACTGGTTCCAACAGGTTCTAACCAATAAACTATTTGATAAGGTAAACCAATAAACTATTTGCAAAGGAAATGCTACTGCACTGAAGTATTATACAGTGTATTAAACACTGTCAAAACAGTCAAATTAATTTAGGAAAAAATGGCTTTGGAAGAACGCTCAAGGGGTGGAGAAAAATCTAATTTTCTCATTTCTCCTGGAGTGGGCCGAGAGAAGTTCTTCCAGATTTTTGTGTCCATTGTGGGATTTGCAGGACTTCTCCGTATTACGCTGCGTTTTGGGTTTTTACATCTTTCCATCACGTTCCACACACTGCACGTGAGCCTGAATTGACAAGCCAATTGGACCTTTCAGCTTCATGTCTTCTGTCCATCTCTCTTTTCCTTTCTCAATAAACACAGCCAGACATAATTCCTGCATCATTGACTTTTGAAGAACCAGGAATTTATCATCAAATCCATCCCTTCGTGGATTTTCAACTTTAAATGGACAGGAAGAGTTCATAACATGCTTATCTCTGGTTTGCCTTCAGCAAGAGTCAGGACACTGTGGAGAAGAGAGGTCAGTTTCACATACTCATCCCTCAGTTTCAGTCTATTCGGTCCACTGACGGAAAGGAAGGTGTTTTGAATGGATTGCTTCTCTAATGCAACTGATTTACATGTGTCGGCCTGTTCAGCCCAGAGAGCATTCATGGTGAAATTTGTGGGAACGTTTCATGGACTTCTTTTGAATAAGGTGCCATAAAGGGAGGCCAGTTCAGAGAAAAACTGATTTACATACAGTGGTCTGAAAGTTACAGTGTCCATGCTGTTAAGGTGTAAAAACAATCCTTGAATCTCCATGATGACACCAACACTGCGTAAGATGGACACAATAAAAGCAGTCTTCAAGTGTTTAGCTGAAAAGAGCCACATTTTTACACGAGCACTTGGTGTGAAATACTTGGTTCTAGAGATAACTACAGTAGGCGGTGCTGAATGGAGATTGAACGTCCAGCTCCTAAGCACAAGTTTTACATGAAATGGTTGGGAAGATGCTGCCTGATGGCCGAGACACTGTTTTGCCCGTGTTGAGTTGGGGGAAGCTTTGGGCCTAAAACTAAACACGTTCATGAAGGGGTTCGTTTTGTGGCTGATGTAGTTCGGATTCCTAAGTTACCACCTTCGACATCTGACATAAACTCTCAGGTTTCCCGCTGACGGACATCTGATTCCAGTCACTACCTACACTGAACCATTAGGCACCGAAACCTGAATTTCGTTGAACTACAGCGGAAGGTTCAGATTCAGAAAATCCGAAATGCTTACCTGCCAGAAAAACGAGCAGCGGACGGAGGCCACCCATGTTCATCGATAGCATCTAAAACCTCAACAACTCCAACAAAAGCTTTATCACTGAAGTCCAACAGGGATAAGTTAATGGCGCACATCTGGCTCAGCTGCAGTAAAGACAGATCGATTATTTATAGCACATTGACCTGGATGCACTTCAAATCCTGCCGTAAACTCTTTCAGGACATGATGACAAAACAGAAGCATCATTTTAGGCGATAAAGAAAACTCTTTGGTAAGGACCTTACCAATGATGCAAAAATCTTGTAGCATCATTTGGTAGGTCTTAGTCTAGGCCTGATTAAAGATGTTTTCTGGCATATCCACAGCTATTCTCCGTATTAAACCAATAAGAGTTGAAAGCGAGCATTTAAGCCCAGTATTTCTAAGCATTATGTTCTTTACAAAGCTCGATAAATAGATCCTTAAACACACAAGGTCAGCAAAGTCTCAACCTCTGTCCGACGCTAATATTCAATATCTGCCACTGACGATATGATTCCGACTTCGCGTCATAGTGACCTAGACATGCCCTCGAGGGGAATGAAAGCCACATGTCGCTGTTGCTTTTGTTAGTTTGCTGCTCATTGATTTTCTATGGCTTAAGCAATCGCAGAGTTTTGAATAAGTCATTTAAAAAAGCCTTCGTTCTTTTAATGGACCTGAATGTGATGGAATGTGTATGAATCTCACAAAAAGTCTGCTTACCTGTGCTGGAGCACAAAAGGCAGGTGTTACCAGATCAGCATGCACTGCTTCAATGTTGCACATTAACCCTGACGTCCTTCTGTCAGGACGCATGCTGCTGTAGTCAAATCAGTGGTCACGTTTGGCAATTCCAAAGTACCCGCGAGGAATGTTCAAACAGTACCAACCACTTCCAAACAACAAGATCAAAGTGGTTTTGTTTTTTTCTTTCTTTCTTTTCTTTTTGGTTCTTGATGGCAATGCTGCTAAAATTTTTTTTTAAATACATTTAAAAATGCAGCATAGAATTTGTTTGTCTATATATATATATATATATATAATAAAAAATACACACATACATATACAGTACTGTGCAAAAGTTTTAGGCAGGTGTGAAAAAATGCTCTAAACAAAAAATGCTTTCAGAAATATAAATAAGATCGTTTATTTTGATCAATTTACAAAATGCAAAGTGAGCGAACAAAAGAAAAATCTAAATCAGATTAATATCTGGTGTTACTAACTTTTGCCTTCAGAGCAGCATCAGTTCTTCTAGGTACACTTGCACAAAGTCAGGGATTCTGTAGGATTATAGTCGGTGTACGATCAACCAGTTTTACTAAACAGGTATTGATGATCATCAACGTCACACGGAGATTGAAACGCAGTCATGTTTGGAACAACCGACCAGCTGAGTTCCTTCAAAAACTGTGTGCAAGTGTACCTAGAAGAACTGATGCTGTTTTGAAGGCAAAGGGTGGTCACACCAAATTGATTTGATTTAGATTCTCTTTTGTTCTTTCACTTTTGATAAAAAGTAAATTGATAAAAAATCAACGATCATTATTTTTTATTCGCATATTTGGTCATTTTTTATGCATTTAAAGAACAGTATACTTGATTTATATTTAAAAATCATCATGAAAAATATTGAAGTTTGAGTTCATCTTTCGGTTTCATATTAATATATATAATAAATGTATATTTTTCTTTGAGATATAGAATATAGAAATGGAATATGCTTCAGCTTTTCTTTTATTTTGCAAGAAGAGAAAATTCTGTTTTACTGGATTTAATTCTGCACAGTAAAACTTTGATGAGAAATTTTTTTTTTTTTTTCCAAAAAGGGCTTCCAGGACAGGATTCATGTAACGCTTCGTGTTTGAAGCGGTTAAGCATGTTCTGACGAGCGTTAAACAGATTCTGAAACAGCGCAGCCCGAGATGCAGTCTGGATGGGGTTCTGTGCCAAGACGACTAATTGGATTGGTGGCAAAAACGGCTAGATGAGCGCTAAGATGGCTGGTTGGGTTCGTGCCCCGATAAAGCTTTTTGGAGGTGACAGCTAATGTTGGAAGCTGAGCTCATGAACTACTCTGGCTTTCACACACAAGACAGTTAGTGTGTCCATTTGCAAAGACAAATAACAGAGCAAGATCTTTGTTCTAACATTAGTTCTAAAGCACAACTGAGAAGTCAATCGTTGCTTTGGCGAATTTTCCCATAATTTATGACGCCCCTTTGAATCGGCCTTCCGCCTCTGACGTCTTTGCTGTGGGTAAATTAATGCCTCGCATTTCGCTTTTCTGCCATAGAAAGATTCATTCAAGAGGTGCATACTGCATTTCACTGCCTAGAAACAGCATCACTGTGCAAATATAGGTTACAGGAAAGAACACTCGTCCGCGTTGCGGCCTTTTAAAAGTGTCCAGGACCTCGCCCGCTTCATCTTCGTGGGAGAGGGTCCATAGCTTTCGACAGCATTGCAGGCAGAGCCAACGTGGACGCTGCGGTTATAGAGCTACTATTGATTCACTATGATGGATAGCTGGGACAGAGGTGCTTGTTTGCTTGAGCAGCTTGTGGAATTCGTGTCCTTGGGCAGTTTGGTGGTTTGCGTGGAAACAAAAATCAATGGGTTCCTTTGCTAGGATGACTAATTGGATTTGTTTTGAGACAATGATTTGCCATGTGCACCAAGGTGGGCTGAGATGGCTAGCTGGGTTTTTTTGGGATAGAACAGGAAGTTTGGGGTTGATGGTTAGTTAGGAATGGCTAGTTGGTCATGGGTTAAGACGACTAGTCAGGCTAGCTGGAATTGTGTTTTGATGGCAAGTTGGGTTCCTGCAAGCAAACAGCTTGTGGACCAAGTGAACTGAACTTAACATCAAACAAAAAAAAAAAAAAAACTTTGAGCTGAGATACCTTTGGTTGGAAAGGTATTTATTTTGCTCGTAAATAACCAGACTCTTTCCCACCAGCGGAGGCCTGTTTGTCAACAAGAAAAAAAAAAGAGGGACTGAAGATTTGGACTCTGGAAGTTATTTTCTTTGGTACCTTAATGGACGTTAGAGGTACAGTAGATGAAGCAGAAGACGGTCACACAGCAATACGACAGATGCTTTACAATCCAAATTGCACAGTAAAAGTTCAAGTCCTGCAAACGCAACGTGGTATAGTTGCTGGAGATGATCCTTAAAGCCTTTTGAGGCTGCTGGTCACTGGCTTTCCTGATGTGGCTTTAGTCCATGAGTCCTAACCATGGCTTAAAAGTCATCAGACAAGCGGATGCTCAAATGCATGACAACAATTTCAGGTTATCAGTTCAATCAACAAGCATGGTAATAAAAAGGGCCTTCATGATGACAAACAAACAAACAAAAAAAAAAGACGAAGACAAGTCTGACACACAACTGGCCCTGATTATTTCTTCTTCTTTTCCTGTGTGGTGGTGAACCAGGTGTCCAGCAGCTTCTTGCTGTAGTAGATCTGCCAGCCGTGTACCTGGACAGCTATGACCATGAGCAGGTAGAGGACTGTGACGGCAGAGAAGCCAAAGATGAAGCGGTAGGCCTTGCCGTGGCGGTAGAGCTGCTGCGCCACCGGGAACATTTCCATGCCGCCGTAAATGATGGGCGCCACACAGAAGAGGCCGGCGCTGATCATGGAGATCACCAAGTAGCTGATGTTGTTCCGCGGCAGCGCCATGAAACTGATCGCCGTGGGGATGATGCTGAGGAGGTAGGGGTACTCCCACTGGTAGGGGCTGGCCACCACTCTGTGGGAGACCAGATTCAGTTGGCTGACCAGCACTTGGGCCGCCACGAGCCCCCACAGCACGGCATGGACCAGGTTCAACTTCTTGATCTCGGACTTCAGGGCAACACTGGAAGGGAGGAGTCAAGAAGTAGCACCATCAGGTCAGTACTGGTACAGTGGAACGATCTGGCCAAAACAAATGGAAGATACACAGCTATCCACTCACTTCGTATCAGATTAGCCAAACATGTTCTGAGTCGAAGATTCTTCTCTGCAAAGACTTGCTTATAAGGATTCTGACACTGCGCGAGACCTCGTTAGGAAACAAGGCAGCAAAAAAGGGTGTTGCATAGCTACATTACCATTTTCTGAATTTGGTCCTTGTTTATAAAGAACTGTGTCAGAAACCATTTAAGCAATTCTAGGACAGACGAAAGAACGACTCCACCTGGGCCAAAATAAACGTGTAGACACTGTATACATCTTCTAAGCTATATTAGTCTCACAGCTCAGAGGAAGAACTAACAAACGTCATGTAGATTTTGCATATCAGCGCTTCTGTAATCTACAAACGTAGGTTCGCTGGACAATTCAGTATGAACCATATACTTACAATACTTTTGATCTGGAGAACTGCTCCTTAACTACTACTTCCAATTTTGGTTTCTTTCTTTTAGGGAGGATCAACCAGCAGATCATCCTTCTCCATTTCTTCCTGTCCTCTGTAGCTTCCCCCTTCAAACCAAGTGATTTGCTTCTCTAGCTTTGTCTACAAAAACGTCCAACGAGACGTCCCTCTAATACACTAGTTTCTAATCCTCTTGAACTCTGATACCTCCAGCTCTGCTGCCCGTCTTTTGATCAGCACCTCCTACTTCAATGTGTATAGCATAACTGGTCTCAAAACCGTCTTTCTTTCTGCTCTTGCTGTCCTTCTCCTTCCTTACTGTCCAATCTCTCTTACAATTTACCATACACCTTATCTTTAGCTTTCACTGCTGCTTTCTTCACCCTGCGCTTCACCTCCTTGTACTCCTGTCTACTTTCTCCTTCTTTCTTACTATCCTACTTCTTCATCGCGAGTCTCTTGTATAGAAGAAGACGAAGGACAATGAAGGGGTTTATGGACGTGGTGAGAGAGGCCATGGAGGCAGTCAGGGTAAAAAGAAAATGCAAGACCTCTAAAAGGAAGCAGCCTAAAGGAGGAGGAGATTTGTCCAGTGCACAGTGTGAACTGATGATGAAAAACAGTATTCATATTTTTGTTTGTTCACCATTTAAATGATCAGATGTTAAGAAGAAAATCTTCACATTCGTGTTTTGCATATCGTGAACATTTCTTGAAGTACTGAGACAAAATCTATTGTGAAAAAGTGGATCCCAAACACCACTTCTGTCTTGGACAGGTGATTAGAAGTGTTCTTAGTTCGAACACAAAAACAAAAAAAAACAAAACAAAAGAAAAACAGTAGTAATATGTGAAGTACTGTGCTCCTCCAGTGCTGGACCTGCAAAAGACTGATTATACACCTCCTTCAGTCTACGCCACAAAACACACTTAAGGTCAATGTTACTTATGTGACCAAATTTCCCTTATACTTTGTTTCATAACCTGATATCCATGTAGGTCACAGCTTCTCCTGATCTGAATTGATATAGAGTTTTAGAAGAACCCACGCACAAACACACACACCTCATTTGATAGTGTGAAGCCACACGTTCCCGGTGCTGAAAGTCACTCCCGTCTGTCCCGGTAGCTCTTGGTCCGGCTCGTGAAGCCATATTGGATCTAAAAAGACAAAGGGACACACACAGACCACATGTTTATCACTTTAAAGTTAGCTCTATTAAAGACTTATCTTGCAGCCCATTACCAGTGAAATCGGTGAACATTCCCGTACCACTCTGCAGTATGTAGTCAGTAATAATTGCAAAATTATCCAGATTTATTCTGCAGCGTAGTTTTAACAGTCTGACAGTGATAATTTAGGGTTTTGACTATTAATTATATTAGAAAGTGAGTAATTTAATAACTGTGATGATTATTTAAGCCATGAGTAAGTTCACAGTCTGCTGAACTTGAGAATAACGAAGAAATCACTACGTGAACTTCTGATACTCTTCCTCTTCTTTCGCCTGCTCCCGTTTAGGGGTCACCACAGCAGATCATGTTTCCATTTCTTCCTGTCCTCCGCATCTTCTTCCTTCAAACCCACCACCTGCATGCCCACTCTCACCACATCCATAAACCTGCTCTTTGGTCTTCCCTTTCCTCTTTCCTGGAGGCTCCATCTTCAACATCCTTCTCCTGATATAATCCTCGTCTCTCCTCTGGACACGTCCAAATTAACGCAACCTTGCTTCTCAAACAGTGTCTCCAAAACATCCAACCTGATCTGTCCCTCTAATATACTCATTTCTAATCCTGTCCATCCTCGTCACACCCAACGAACATCTCAGCATCTTTAACTCTGACACCTCCAGCTCTGTCTCCTGTCTTTTCGTCAGTGTCAATGTCTCCAACCCGTACAACATAGCTGGATTCACTACTGTCCTGTAAACTTCTGATATTATCGACTCTTTTTTAAAAACCAGTCAATTGCAGCCTCGTGAGGTCTAGCAGGAATGAATGAGCAAGAAAAACGCTGAAAATATCGGCTATTTCAAATGTTAGCAGGTGGTCGGTGTGAAAGAGGAAGATGCAGAAGACGGGAAGAAATGGAAGCAGATGATCGACTGTGGCTGAAAGAACGAGAAGATGATGACGATGTTGGAAAGCACCATTACTTCAATAAATACCAAAAATATTGAGAAGCAATGAGTCCTGAGGGAATCTTGGACGCTTCCTTTAAAAAGGGTGACTTTTTTTTTTTTTTTTTTACTCAAGTACTTTTATACTTTTTTCACCTGAACTGAGTAAAGTAGTTGAGTCAGTACTTCTACAATTACAAACAAAGAAAAGTACATTATTGTACTTTTTTTTTACCATGTAAGAATAAATCTGAAACATGTAGTAGATGACAGACTTTCAAATAAATCAATAATAAAAGTCCAGTTTAATAAACATTCAGGTAGGCCTGAGGGAACCTAAAACAAGTCCTGGAAACCATTTTATCTTCCAGTAGCACCTTTAATAAAAATCAAATCAGCACATATCAGGCCAAATAGTGCTTTAATGTGCATTTTGAACACTTTGGACGATTTATAGACATCGTTTAGGGAAATTTGTCCACTTTTTGGACACCAAACTGCTTCCAGTCAAATTAGCCGCCAAGCTAACTAGTTTCTCTGAATGGAAAACTGGTGAAAAAGTGCAAAAACACGAACAAACAAAGCGTTTCGGGAGTAAACTTGATGAAATGTGGACTTTGAGAAGGGTTAAGAGTAAAACTGGCCGATTTAAAGTGTGCCGTGAGCGTTTTCAGATGGTTTAAATTCGACGGAACGACCGTAGCGCCTCGGTTTTACCTCAGACTTGAAGGAGTGCGCGCGTGAAGGGGATAAAACTCCCTTTTAGCTGAAATTTCGATTAAAATGTCGATAAAAACCGACAACAACGAAAAGCTGAAGCTTCGTTGTCGAACCGTCCGTTCCACCTTAAACGGTCCACTCATGAATGGGTCTGGTTTTGAAGTTAATGAACGTATTTAACACGTTTTTTTTTTTTGAATGGGGAAAACAGAACTCCTTCGTTTTGGCCGTTCCACCTTAAATGGTGCAGAAGTGACGCGTAGACGCAGCTGCGTTTAAGGTGGAACGGATCACAGGGCTCACTTTAGGCAGCTTCGCGGTGGTATTTTGGGGCTTTTTACTGCACAAAAGGGTGAAAATGGTCAATTCTTGGACTTTATACCAAAGCCCGACGACATACGAAATACAGAACAACCTTAAATCGGAAAGGAGGGGAAAGACGCTGAAAACTAGCAGCTGAGAGAGAAATAACGTGGTTCATTATGATTATTTTTACTTTACCTTAAAACTTTGACAGCACAGAGAAGAGAAGAGTTCTTCCTCTCCAGCTCACTCCTTCACTCTCTCAGCTCATTACTGCCACCCTCGGCCTGGAAAGCTCCTTCACTCCTGTGTCACGTCTAGGAGGAAGTCAGTCATCTAGGGCTGGGCGATAAATCGATACTCATCATCATCGCGATCAATTAATCTCGATATTTTGAAATCTTTTTTTCTTTTTTGTTACTTCTTCTTCAGCTGCTCATGATAAGTGTCGCCATAGAGGATCATCCACCTCCATTTCTTCCTGTCCTCTGCATCTTTCTCTTTCACACCGTCCCCATGTATGTCCCCTCTCGCCACGTCCATAAACCTCCTCTTTGTCCTTCATCTTCTTCTCTTCATCTTCAACATCCCTCTGTTGTCCTCATTTTTATTCTCTTTTTCGTAATCCTGTCCATTCTTGTCTCTCCCAGTGTGAATTTAAGCATCTTGGCATGTCAGCAACTGCCAGCTCCACCACCTCTCTTTCCAGCACTGTCACCATTCTGTAAAACAAAGCCGGTCTCACTATCGTCTCCAACCCGTATAACATAACTGGTCTCACCACTGTCTACAACCTGCATAGCGTAGTTGGTCTCACTACCATCGCCGACCCGTATAACATAGCTGGTCAAACCACCATCTCCAACTCATATAATCATAGCTGGTCTCACCACCATCTCCAACCTGTATAATGTAGCTGGTCTCACCACCATCTCCAACCTGTAGAATGTAGCTGGTCTCATCACCATCTCCAACCCGTATAACATAGCTGGTCTCACAACTGTCTCCAATTCATATAATCCTAGCTGGTCTCACCACCATCTACAATCTGTATAACATAGCTGGTCTCACTACCATCCTGTAAACCTTTCCTTTCACTTTTGCTGGTCCCCGTCTGTCACAGATCCCTTCTTTCACTCTTCTAAAGACTAAAATGTGGAGGAAAAACAATGCAGTCAAATTTTGTGCCTCCTTCTCGATTAAAACTCATTCGATTTTCTGGGAGAAAGAAACATCATGACATTGTAATTTGAAAATTTTTTGGAACTCTGAGACACTTTACTTTTCCCATTTCACCAACATTTTACTTAAACCCAAGCACACTTCACACTCCAGGAACAAAGAGTGGAGTTACAGACAGCGTTCAGACCGAGGACCTACTTAGTTCCCTCATTTTAATCCCGAGTGAGATTAGGATTAAAATGAGGGAACTAAGCAGGCCCGTCTGGAGGAAGGCCAATGTCTGGACATCTGCTGTGCTGTGTGATCTAATAAGTATTTATTGTTTAAGTACAAATTCTTACAGTACTTACCGTACTAATGAGTAATTTTCTTTTCTGTAACCCCAGTACTTTTTGCTCCTTACATTTTCAGGACCATGAGGAATTCTCCATGATCATCAGGAACAACTTCCCAACATCCCATTTCAGCCGAATGGACAAGAAATCTGGACATCTGCTTTGCTGTAAATGTAACCAGGCTTCTGTTTACTGTATAAATAAGTATTTATTGCATAAGTACAAATAATGAGATGGGAAACAATTAAGTAAATATACTTGGTTACTTGGTTACTGACCATTTTTTCCTTCTACACCTTGCATTTTAGGCCAAGTGTCTTGACTTTCTCCTCCTTCTACTTTCAGAACAGACTATGTTCTGTTTTCCATCCATCCATTTTCTTGTCCCAAACAGGGTCGCGGGGGAGTGCTGGTGTCCAACCCAGCGCACACAGGGCGAGGACAGGGTACGCACCCTGGACAGGTCGCCAGCCCATCGCAGGGAGGAGCGGGACAGGGACGGCACCTTCTGTTCTGTTTTATACTTTTGAATTGAATCCTTCCTTATTTTTATTTTCAATCACTGTCCCAACATTCACATCCCTTTCAGCCTAAATTGACACAAACACACAGAAAAGACGTCCCTCTGAGTGTCCATCGGTGCAGGACAGAGTGAAGGAGAGTGAGAGAGAGGACAGGGAGAGTGGACGGTGGAGTTCAGGGTGTGTGGAGTGTGTGTCCGTGATGGAGAACTAGTAGAGACGGTGATGAAAGTGAAGCGGTGAAGTTCATGTGGATTATTTTCAGTAGATTGTTTTTATTGGAGTTGAAGTTCGAGGCTTTAATAGTCTTTAATTCTATTAATATGGAGTGAGATTCAGTTCACTTTCAGCACAGACAGACGCTACAGACATCCTTCAGGGGAGACACGTCTTTCTTTTGTACTCTACTTTTTCATTTGTACAGGGTAAAAGTCATTGAATCTTTTTTGTTCTCAAGTATCTACTTTTGCTTAGGTAAAAAAAAAAAAAAAAAACTGGTCTTTTGCTAGCTCAGCAATCCAGGACAACCTGGTTCCCTCCTGTGTGGAGTGTTCCTCTGGGTTCTCTGGTATCCTCCCATGGATTGAAGATGCTAAACTGCTCCAGGACTTTAGTGTGTCTATCCTGCAATGGACTGGCAACCCATCCAGGTCTTTTCTCCACCTTTCACCCAGTGAGCTCTAGGATCGGCTCTATGTAGAGCAGCAAGTCAGGGGCTAAACTCAGAAGGTAATTAGTAAAGAAGACGTGTACTACATGAGCTAGCCACTATTTTCTGCCTGTGTAATCCAGCAGCATCATTGCATTTTGAATCTGCGTGGAGGCCAAGCTTTTGTCCTGGGATGGCATGGATGATCATTAAAAGACCCATGTTTGGTTTTTCATTTGTAACATTTCCAACCTCTGGTTAATAAAAGTGAGGACAGTGGAGTGGTTAGGATGCAGGCAGTAGAGGTGACACAAGTAAAGGAATTTAAATACTTGGGATCAACAGTTCAGAGTAGTGGTGAGTGTGGAAAAGATGTGAAGAAGAGAGTGCAGGCAGGTTGGAATGACTGAAGTGGCTGGAGTGATTTGTGACAGATGGGGACGGGCAAAAGTAAAAGGGAAGGTTTACAGGACAGCAGTGAGACCAGCTATGCTATACGGGTTGGAGGCGGTGACGCTGATGAAAAGACAGGAGGTGGAGCTGGAGGTGTCAGAGTTAAAGATGCTGAGATTTTCTTTGAGTGTGACGAGGATGGACAGGATTAGAAATGAGTATATTAGAGGGACAGTTCAGGTTGGACATTTTGAAGACAAAGTTAGGAAAGCAAGGTTGCATTGGTTTGGACATGTCCAGAGGAGAAATGAGGAGTATATCAGGAGAAGGATGTTGAAGATGGAGCCTCCAGGAAAGAGGAGGTTTATGGACGTGGTGAGAGTGGGCATGCAGGTGATCGGTTTGAAGGAGGACAATGCAGAGGACAGGAAGAAATGGAAACAGATGATCTGTCGCGGTGACTTCTAAACGGGAGCAGCCAAAAGAAGAAGAAGAAGAGGTTATACTCTAAACTTGGCTTTGTTTGATATATGTAAATGAGCTGTGTTACAATTTGTTGCCCTGTATCGTGTTTCAGAAATGACCTTTGGCACTTATAGCAGCATCCAGACAGTGTAGCATCTTATATAGCTTTCTTCTATAGCTTTATTTTTTTTTTTTGGACTGCAATATTATACTATAGGCCTTTTCACAAAGCTGACTTACCATAGATTTCACAATAAGGACTTTTGCCTTTTGTTATCCTTTCCGTTGACGCTTACTTGCACACTTAGTAGATCAAACTTTTAAATTTGTATATTCAGTGCAACAAAAATCACACTTTAGCATTTGATTTGAGTCGATTGGATTTTATTTACAAAACCGATATCAAACATATTTTTATCGTTCAGTTGAATGTTTAGCACCGTTGCGAAAATGGGAAAACGCAGAATCAATTAATCCGTAGTATCCCCGTCCTCTTTTCAGCACATATACAAAATCCGGCACTCAGTAGTTAAACTACAACCAAAAAACAAAACAAAACAAAACAAAAAAAACCAAAATAAATTACAGAGAAGAAGAAGAAGCCCCCAGAAATCCTCTCAGCATCTGTGATGGGAAAATACGATTCAGTTATTCCATATCTGAGGGACGTTGGACAGCAAAGCGACAAATTATATACACATATACATATTTCAAATGTACCCCGGTTTTGACACCGTTTTATTATTTTGCATCATAAAATGTCATTTACGGATAAAAAATGGATGAAAAATCTACCATAAAGTGATAACTTGAAAAGTGCACCATGAAGAAGTAACTGAACCATATGTCTTTCTGAGAGTATAATTAGCTGCTGTAAAAAAAAGATGACAGTTTAGAAATAGTGCATGAAAAAAACGGATTATCCTCTACTATTGTTCTACTAGCTAATGTTTTTAGTGAGTATTAGCCCAGTCATGTACAAATTATGCACGTGTGTTTGCTGCTTAAATGCTTATTGTATGAAATGCAAATGAAGCCTATATGTACCCTATGTGTTAAAAGACAACTCTGATTGTTGTCCCTGACTATATTCAAAGACTTTTCCCTTCACATATGGCTTTCAATTCCACGTCCAAGAAACACCTTCTTACCCTCGTTCCCTCGAGTTTCTGATGCTTATTTTACCAAAAGCCATAAATGATCAAGATTAGACCACGCTCACGTTGCTGCTCATGAATCCTTTGAATTCTTGCCACTTTACATCGGATACAATAAATAGCCCGAGAATGACGAGTGGACGTATTGACCAGCATAAAGTCCTGCAGCTTGGTCCGATGGTAACTGAATGTGGACAGTGTCTCCAGACTTTAGGGGCAGCACTGCGCTCCCCGAGGCTTGATCCAGGAAACCTTTTTTGTACTCATCGTATGTGTACATTACTGGCTCATTGTTCCTCTGCAGAGCCACCCATACGTTGGCTCCTTTGCAGTGGACATGGTATACAAAATAATAAATTCCGGGTATGCTGCAGGTGAAAATGCCTGTTTGAGGGTTGTAGTTCTGGTTGCTGTTGTACAGGATCTTGTTGAAGACCACTGGACTGCCAACGGGAGGGAAGGATGTTGTTAGCTGAGCAGTAAATGCAGGCATATCGAGACCATTCCTTCCAAAAAGGTCTCTTCCGGGCTTGCCTTTTTTGTAGGCTGATTTTGCTCCATCCAGACCCATCTCGGGGAGAATTTGCCCAATACCTGGCGGCTGACCTGGGGGCCCAGGTGGACCAGGAGGACCAGGTTGGCCAGGTATTCCATGTTTGCCAGGAAATCCACCAGGTCCTGGTTTCCCTGGTGCACCCATAAGGCCTGGCAGTCCAGGTTTTCCTTCCCCAGGTGGTCCAGGTTTCCCTGGTGGTCCATATTCTCCTTTGGGTCCTGGAAGCCCAGGTGGGCCTAAAGGTCCACTTTGACCCATTAGTCCCGGGATTCCTATTGGCCCTTGATGACCTTTTTCCCCTGGTAGACCACCTTCACCCTTTGGCCCAGGCTTTCCTGGGGCACCAGGGAGACCAGGTAAACCTTTATGTCCATTTTCACCTTGAGGACCTACGTGCCCAGGTAAGCCCCTTGGTCCTGGTTGACCGCCTTCTCCTGGGAGCCCTGGCTTTCCTGGAAATCCAGGTGGTCCAAAATCACCTTTTGGACCCAAAGGTCCCTTTGGACCAACTGCGCCACCTTCCCCTTTAGGTCCAGGGAAGCCAATACCTCCTGGTGGTCCCATGAGGCCTGGTGGACCAGGTACACCACCTGGACCAGGTGGGCCAATAATTCCAGGAAGTCCACCATGACCTTTGTCACCCTTTGGACCTGGAGGGCCAGGTAAACCACCATGTCCTTTGTCACCTTTTGGGCCAGGAAATCCGGGCTTCCCAAATCCAGGTAACCCTGGACCACCAGGAAAACCAGGTTGACCTGGCTCTCCTTTACCTCCTGGAAAACCAGGCTTTCCTGGAAAACCATCTAAACCGGGCTTACCAATACCTGCTGGTCCTGGTGGCCCAGGTTGACCTTCTTCACCAGGAAATCCTCCCAGCCCTGGCTCTCCAGGTGGACCTGGTTTACCCGGAGCTCCAGGCACCCCAGGAAGGCCATTTAATCCTGGCTTGCCCACTCCTGGTAACCCCCCTGGCCCAGGCGGTCCAGGCAGCCCAGCTGGTCCCTTCACACCTGGCAGTCCTGGAAGGCCAATCCCTTTATCACCTTTAATTCCTGGAACACCTGCAATCCCTGGATATCCTTTGTGGCCAGGCTCTCCAGGAGGTCCAGTTTGTCCAGGTAGTCCTTGTCCCCCTGGCTTTGCCAGACCTGGTAGCCCAGGTGGTCCAGGAAGACCTGGTGGTCCTGGCAGTCCTACTGGTCCCGCCCCACCAACTGGTCCCAACTCACCTTTGGGCCCTGGCAACCCCATAACTCCAGGTTTTCCTGGCAGTCCTGCCATACCAGGTTTTCCAATTCCAGGATATCCTTGAGGGCCAGGTGGACCTGGTTTTCCAGGGTTTCCTGGAATGCCATGGCCTGGTAGACCAGGTGGGCCTTGAGGTCCTGGGGGCCCTATAGGGCCAATCTTTCCTGTGGGACCTTTTTCACCTCTGGGAATGCTTTCACCTGGGGAAACAAAGGGATATGTTAAGAATTACCCCTATGTTTAGTCGAGGTAAATGGCTCGATAAAGTCTTGAGACAGCCCAAATCTGTCTTAGCTCTATTATCATAAATTTTGAAATTACTTTTGGCTATAAAAGGGCTTTCAGCTATCTGTCATTAAACACAGAACAGTTCCTAACATACAAAATTTATTTTTTCATGGCCCTTGTTCAGATTTGCAGATAAACCGCTGTTGAAGTTTATAGCATAAAGTAGATTTATTTAATCATTATGTGAAACATTTTGACTCATTTTTCTTTAATTATGTGATTTGTTAGGAATGTAAATTGCCATATGGGTATCCATGTACGGTTCCCTCAGTGATTCCTAGATCGAATTTGTGTTGGCAAAAGCATGGACATTTTTGTAGCGGCTGCCTTTGAAATGCAAGAGGTACGTATAAAGTGTTTTAAATGGCATTAGCATGTCAGGGAGATGAGAGATAATTGGCTCTTGTCATTCACTCTGATGGGGATCTGGCAAACCATACTGTTTCTTCAAACAGAGTGTTAGCATTGGCAACTCTCCCTAATACAGCACGTTAAATGTTATCAAATGCCGGCCAAGAATGAAATCTTGTAATATGAGGAGATATAATCTAGTACTGCACAATTTCCTCCCGTGACATATCTGCAATCACCTCTACAGGTCGTGCTACACTGATGAATCTGTATCGACCAGTCAGTTGCTTGACCATAGCACATGGGCCACTTTCTGTTGTCACTTTCTATTTTACACCCTTATAGAAAGTGTCAGATTCCTAGAGTGACACATCGAAGAACCACTTGGGTTCCAGAAAGAGTGTTTGAAAAAATGAAATATGATTGTTCCATTACAGGGGTGTTCAAAATGTTCTTTATGGAACAAATGTGCTTCTTCCGTAGCTCTATGTTTAAAGATGTTTTTCAAAAAGCAAAAGTCAGTAGTCAGCTCAAAAGTAAAACAGAACTCTTGAAATGAGACATACAGGAAGAACCAGTTCCTCATTCCTTTATATTTCATAGGATTTGACGCCTGTCCAACACCATTTTCTTTTGTCAGATTCAGTAGATTCAATTAAAGGAATAGGAACAAATGTTTTCCTGCAAAAAGCCTGCATAGAAGGTTTTAGATAAGTTCTCATCAGGACACATTTTTTCTTTTAAATCAAAGGGGGTGGTGGTGGGGTAGGGTATGTTTCCTATGGACCTATGCATCAAAAGAGTGCAGGCTCGACTCCCATCCCTAGCACTAAAATCATTGGGTTCCTGAGCCAAGACCCTTAACACTGAAATGCTCCAGGGGGACCGTCCCTCTAATAAGGACATGGAAGTCGCTCTGGATAAGACGTCATCTGCTATATGCCATAAATGTAAATCATAATGCTACTAGTACGATTAGTATCTTAAGTATAATAGACATGTACTGTTTTCTTGTAATTCCTCGTTCAGATCAGAATCCCTGATGGTGTACAATAAATAAATGGGGGTCTAGGCATTTTTCTAAATATAAATCTGTTGCTTTGGTTGCTAATTTGTGGAGATGACCACACCCATGGAAGTCCAGGGAAGAAGGCTAGAGTAGTTCTTCACTTGATTAACAAATTACAATTTGGAATCTCTTGAGGACTTTCTAATTTTGGTTGTTGCCCATGGTGGAAGGCCTAGTTGCTAACAAGAGTTGATCAGTTCCCTACATTGGTGAACATCAAGTTGGTGAACATCAAGAATGCTCTCAGTAAATCATTTCAGGCTTTTGCACACTTAGGGTACCTTGCAAATGAGAGTGCAAATAAACTTTAACTAGTGTGAAACAGTGTGGGAGAAGACAATATGGCAGCACTGTAAGTAAGACAATAAGTTGTTGTAGATGGCTGATAACTGAGACGCCAGTGTGACAATGATGACAAGAATCAGGAGGGCTTTTGGAATGATGTTTAAATTCAGACAGTTCAATTTTGTCAAAACTGGAACAAGTCCAAGAACATCAGATCAGTAGTCAGAATAAAGACTCAGAGTAGAAGGAGCAACATTGTTATCGCTAAAGTGTCTGAGGAACTTCATGGAATGGAAACAACGTTTTCCATTGCGTTTCCATCTAGGTAACAATCTAGGACAGGAACATTAAACACACCACAAAAGCAATTAAGAATCCTTAGACATTGACGGATTAGGGTCACCTCCTTAGGTCAAGACTCAAGACGTGTGCCTAGATCTTGCACAAGAGATATTCCTCTGTTGATAACAGACATCAAGGAGGCCACCACTCGGATGAAAGCTCTTAACTGAATTGCAACTGTATGTTCCAAAGTCTCTGACTTGCTACCAACAGAAAATGCTTTTTAATGGTAAAAATATATCCATACCTTTGCCCAGATTTGGGTTACCCATTTGCAGAGGCAACTGTGGCTGCTTGTTTCCATGGTGCGGCAGGATAGGCATCTCGTTTCCGTATGGCAAATGAGGCAACTCCTGGCCTTGGTACTGCTGCCCCATTTCCTTGCCTAGTGGTATGTGAGGTATCTGCGGCAGTGGTTGGTGTTGCTGGGGCAGGAGCTGGGGCACTTGTTTGTGCCCGTAGTATGCCCCTGCCTTGGCATGATGAAGCAGGCAAAGCTGCACCACCAAGGCAAAGCAATGGGCAGAGTGGAGAGGCATGATTTTGCCCTGCAGAGTGAACGGAAAGAAATAAAATGAGATTTCAACAGGTCATACCAAACCATAAATCTAGTCCATAGACAAATCCCAGATCAGTAGGTTGACCTGAGGTACCTTTGAGCAAAGTACCATCCCCATCACTGCTGTCTGGGCACTGATTATAGCTGCACTCTGCTGCACTGTGTGTATGGGTTAAAAGCAGTGGTTGCATTTGGTTGTGAGATTCAAACCCACAACATTCCAGTCCTGGGACCTGCTCCACAAACACTTGACTACTGCTCCCCAATATATGTTGGCAGATTTTGTCCCTCCCTCGATTTCATTCCTCAGCATTGTTGCCATGGTTACAGTCTTGGTTTGGATGGCTTTCCTTCTTATCACTCTTTGTCTTTGTTGGCAAGCGGCTAAAATATAATGCAAAATTGGGGAAAACTCTGCCAAGTTTATTCTGCAGATGATATAAAAAATAGCATTTGTCACTAGGAGATGGACAGTACTATGCTACCCCTCATATTTTTCTTCTAAAGAGCCTGACTTTCTTCTATTTTTTTAATGTATTTTGAAGAATATTTCTCTAGGCTTTCTGATGGACAAAGTTTTTGGCTCCCATTTTCTGTACCTGAGCAGTTTCAGAAGCAGTGTGGCATCTCCACAGAGAACAGAAAACACAGGGCAGCCAACGTCCAAAGAAGTGCTTTTGGACGACCTTCAAGAAGCCTGGAGAAGTGTTCCTGAAAATGACCACTTAAAGTATGGAGCTGGTCTAAGAGAGTTGAGGCTGTGCTGAAGAATAATGGTGATGGTGGTCAATATTGGTTTTAAAGCTGGTTAGAATGAAACTCTCTTTGTGTTTAGACTGGATTTACATGTGTTTGTACAGAAATCACTGCTACTGTCTAACTTTCCAAAACATATAAAGAAATGTGAGGCTTGAGACTTCAGCAGTCTTGATTATTGTATAGTATGCAAGCATCATACCAGCAACATGTTCTCCTCACAACTGGGAAGTTCCAGCAGAAGTTTACAGAATTACACAGCCCAGGTTTTAAACTGAATTCAGCCTATTGTCCAGCTTTGATTCCTGCTCCTCCTGTTGTCCTTCCTAGTCAATGCAGACTAAATGTCAAAATTGTTTGCCAAGACCAGTTATGTTGTATGGGTTGGAGATGGTAGTGAGACCAGCTATGTTGCATGGGATGGTGCCACTGATGAAAAGACAGGAGGCAGAACTGGAGGTGTCACAAATAAGGAGTCCTTGGGAGGGACGAGGATGGATAGGATTAGAATGAGTATATTAGAGGGACAGCTCAGGTTAGACGTTTTGGAGACAAAGTTGGAGAAGCAAGGTTGCTTTGGTTTGGACACGTCCAGAGGAGAGACGAGGAATATATCAGGAGGAGGATGTTGAAGATGGAGCTGCCAGGAAAGAGGAGAAGAGGAAATCCAAAGATGTTTATGGACATGGTGAGATAGGACATGTAGGTGGTTGGTTTGAAGGAGGAAGATGCAGAGGACAAGAAGAAAAGGAAATGGATGATCTGCTGTGGCGACTCCTAAATGGGAGCAGTCGAAAGATGAAGTTTGCCAAGATGGGGAAAACTGAGGGAAATGAATTTCCATCTGGATAAAAAGGAAATCGGACATGAGGTGTGGGGCATTTCTCCAATTCTCAGTTTCTCAAAATCAGAAATTTCGGATGCAAAAGATGTTTTTGTCCCCCCTCCAGAGTTTAAGTGTTTATTAAAAGGTGACTCAAGTGGAACTCATGGCTTAACCGTGGCCTTCAAACCTGATCATCATGAACTGGCTCAAAAAAAGAAAATAATAATTCAGAAATGAATTTTAATGCATGTGTTGCAGTTGTATAAGACCGACACTGGATATCCTACTATGCCTCTGGGTCTAACCTCTCTCTGTCTCTCTGTCTCTCTCTCTCTCTCTCTCTGAAACGGAAGGCATGTCATCCATGCAGACTCAGATATTTTCCAGAAACCTACAAATTCTTCACAGATTATAAAGGTAAAGCTGTGGATGAATGTGAGAGTGTGTGTGTGTGTGTGTGTGTGTGTGTGTGTGTGCGTGCACATTCCAAGTTGCTCTGGAGTTATTCATTTAACACAGTTTTGAACCTCAAGTGCTGGAGGGCAGCGACTTTCCCTTCCCTGAACAGCTGCTTCAGTTCGAAAATGAATGCGAGGTGTGCTGGAACAGGAACAAACATCCCGCCATGTCTGCCTGGAACCAGAGCACGGTTGCCCAACAGGCTGACCAGTGTTTAAACCCGTGACCTTTTTGCTGGAAGTGTCACGAAAAGTTTAAAACACAGTTAAAAATTAAATGTGAAACAAAGTTTCATAGCTTTTACATTCATACTGCCAATATCTACCCAGTCCACCATTTTCATCTTGTATTTATTTATTTATCTCATGTTGCACTCTGCACTTTATCAATAACACTGCTCCATCACACTGCACTGTCTTGTCTGCATTTGTTGCCCCGTTTTGTGTATTAAGTTGTGTCTTATGTTGTCTTGTGTCTTGTGTGTAGCTCCAGGGTCCTGGAGGAACGTTATTTCGTTTCACTGTGTACTGTGTATATGGCTGAAATGACAATAAAATCCTACTTGACTTGACTTGACTTGATCTGTCTAGTCCCTCTACAGCCACTCCGCCCATCATGCTAAGCCTGAACTGCTTTTTAGGCACAGCACGGTACAGGGCAGCCAATCAGAACAGAGCTCAGGTACATATATAAGTGTGAGAGCACTGTCTGATTATTTCCAAGAAGAAAATGTTGCTGTAGAAATCAGTTATGATTTGGTATATAAATATTATAAACTGACCTCAGAGGATAGGATAAAATGTGAAAATGTGTTAAGATAGGGTGCTTTTTAATTTATAAATCTTTTTAAAACAACACATTTACTCCATTCACATTATCAGCATCTAGTCCCAGTATCAGGACATCTTGTCCCTCTATCAGGGCATCTAGTCTCACTATCAGGGCATCTAGTCCCACTATCAGGGCATCTAATCTCACTAACAGGGCATCTAGTCCCACTATCAGGGCATCTAGTCCCACTATCAGGGCATCTAGTCCCACTATCAGGGCATCTAATCTCACTATCAGGGCATCTAGTCCCACTATCAGGGCATCTAATCTCACTATCAGGGCATCTAGTCCCACTATCAGAGCATCTAATCTCACTATCAGGGCATCTAATCCCACTATCAGGGCATCTAATCCCACTATCAGCGGTGGCCTAGTGGTTAGGGAGTTGTCCCCACATCGGAAGATTGTGGGTTCGATTCCCTCACCAGTAGGTTGCCCTGAGGTACCCTTGAGCAAGGTACCGTCCCTGTCATTGCTCCCCGGGTGCTTTCAATAGCTTCCCACTGCTGCACGGTGTGTGCATGGGTTAAATGCAGAGGTCCAATTTTGTTGTGGTTCACTGTGTGCTGTGCTGTGACCTTGCAATGACAAGGGTTGTCACTTTCACTTTCACTTTTTCCACTTCTAGTCCCACTTCTAGTCCCACTATCAGGGCATCTAATCCCACTGTTAGGGCATCTAGTCTCACTGTCAGGGCATCTAGTCTCACTATCAGCATCTAGTCTCACTATCAGGGCTGATTTTTTCTACGGTTGTACAGAGGAGGAAGAAGGGCAAGTGTTGAAACACTGAACAATTATTTATGGACTGCATTAATATGCTACATGAAATTATAAACTACATTTTGAAAATAAAGAAAATGATTGTTTCAACACAATTTATGAATGTTGCAGAAAATAATATATTTAGTCTTTTTATTTTAAATCTAAACATATATGAATGAAATATGAATGAAATCTAAATATATATTATTATTATTATTAATAATAATAATAATAATAATAATAATAACGATCCAGTAGCTGAATTCTTCATGCATGAAGCTGAGGGGAACATCTAATAATGAGCTTCACCGTCTATGGAAAGTATGGCCAGTCTGGAAAGCATCCGCCACCTCATTCACTGAGAAACAGGCCTGAACGAGGAGGATTAATCCTGTTAATCCACTCACTTCTCTCTGTGAGCAACCAAAAAAGTCTTTTTCACTTTTCCCTGCTCCGGCTCCCTGCTACATTGCAGTGGTGAAAGTGAAAGTGAAATGAAAGTGACCAGTCTCGTCATTGTGTAACACAGCACAGCACACGGTGATCCGCACCAAAATGACACATCTGCATTTAACCCACACACACCGTGCAGCAGGGGGCAGCTTTTGAAAGCGCCCAGGGAGCAGTGATGGGGACGATACCTTGCTCAAGGGTACCTCAGGGCAAGCCCACTGCTCTTGAACTGTGTGTTCACTGCTGGTGTGTATGGGTCAAAATAAATTCATTTAAATGACAACAATAAGTTACTACAGTAAACCCCTACAGTAAATTCCTAAAATAAATAACTACATTGAATTACATACTTTTAAAAGAGAAATATGGGTAAATAAAGTAATTAAGTACTTTAATAAAGTCAAACCACCATAAATATTACAAGAAATATTGCAGTTATTTGTTGAAATAGAAACTCTTAGAATGGCAAATGTATTACCCAAATTTATGATATAAATTCCATAAACATGTTTCATGCATGCCTTTCTGATGAATAATGCACCCACAGAATGTTCAGTGGGAAAGTGTTTTGAAATTTAAACAGTCTTTATGCATTAAATTAAACTGTAATATTAAATAATGTTCTATTCTAAGTGAAGAAAAAAAAACATTATTTTCATAATACAAGCCACATATAATAAATAATCTAACAAATAAGCCACTTACTTTAGGCATCTTTACTAAACAGAAACTGGATATCACATCTGGGTTGCCATATATTATGTGAAGCATGATGGACAGACATCATGATGATGGACAGAATGGTGTTCAGGAACTAGGCTGCAGGATCCGAAGGTCATGGGTTCGAATCCCAGAGCACTAGGTTGTCCCGAGGGACCGTTGAGCAAGGTACCGTCCCCTTCACTGTTCCCCGGATGCTGGATATGAGGCACCCAGCTGGACCATGCATGTGGGTTAACAGCAGAAGAAGTGTTTGCTTGTGGTTCACTGTGTGTTCACAATGACAAATATCCACTTTCACTTCACTTTCATTTGACTGTATACTCCTGGGATACGATCCTGCGGTACAGAATATTACATAACATCACCAACAACCACCTAGATTCTAGCTTTGGGCAAGAACTTCCCTCTAAAACTCGGCTGAGTGTGCAACCCTAGGGCCAATCAGAAAGAACAGCAAAACTTGGGCACCTGTGTGAGGCTGCACTAAACCCCTGCCGCTGGGCCGTAATCACAGCACTTAAAGGCCAATCAGCTTTACTGCACTACTGCAGATGGTGTGATTCATGGATGCCTTGCTGGGTGTTTGGATTTCCTTTAATGCAGAGAAGACAAACGATCCACACTTAAGCATGATAAATGCGAAAAGACATGCTAGGGTTATTTGCAGCATGCGTCCCGGTGAGCAGCAAGACCTGAGAGCAAAAGAAAAGAAAAGGCACGGCGAGGGATCGGTCCGAACTGGTTAGCGGCAGTTCGCAGCATGGAGGTGGCAGGAAAAGCTCAAATTCCTCCGCGGGATTTCAGTGAGATCTGAGGGGAACTGAGGAATGTGACTACAACTGCAGTATTTCCTCTCTTACCTGCGCTGACCTCCACCTTTTACTGTCGGAAAAAAAGACACCTCCAACCCCTGAAGATCTCTTCTGCTGCTGTTTTCCAAAAGTGTTGCATAGAAATGACCCAAAACGTCATCCCAGTTAAATCAGAGGTCCTAAAAGTAGAACCTAATAAAAGAAATACCTGGAATGTATCACATCCGTGAGTCACAAAAGTATGTCGACCTCTAGGATTCAAGTCATTCGGAACACGAGGCAGTGAGTCAGTAAATGGGATGAAGATCAGGTGTGAGTGGGCACCCAAGTTTGTTTGAAGAACATCTGCAGATGGAGATCATTCACACTGTTTCCCTCTCCAGAAGTGGTGGATCCCTCCAAAAACAAGAGGGTCACAAAAGGGTAACATCTTTCTCAGATGGCCTGCTTCAGATTGGCTAATGTTGATGTTTGTGAGTCCACCACCAGAACATGGCAGGGTTCCTCATACCTTGTCTCACTTGTCTGTTTTGGTGACAGTTTGAGAGTGGAGAGACTCCAGGGAGGCTCCTCCTGGTGAAAGAGTTTGTAATGTGGGACAAGAGACAGCAAGGACAGCAGAGACACTCTGACAGTCAGGTCTTGTCTCCAAGACTTTAATCAGACCTGACATCACTGTGATCTGTGGTGCTGCTTGGACAAGTCGAGTTACAGGTCAAAACACCAGGTTTGAGAAGCAACCTAAATAATTTTTCTAGCACACAAAAAACAAACGAGTGCTTGGGAAGGTCCTTATATGTTCCAAAAAGTTCTTGTTTCTTATGTATGAGACCAAATTCTAGAACCTTTTTATTTATTTATCTTCAGAAGGGTCTCTACTTCCTAGTTTCTTTTTATTTTTCCTTCTTGTTTGTTTTTCTCTCTTTATTTCTGATTATCCTCATTTTTAAGAAACGGTGTCACTGGTATTTTGGCTTGTTTCTCTGAATGCCTCTCAGCCACCTGTGAAATTCTCCATCTGAGGCAGAGTGGAGCCCTTCAGCCGAATGTTCACCGGCTCTCTCCACTAGGGGGCGCTGAGACTCTTGGCTGCAGCAAAAGCAGCTGGTTCTGGCCTGAATATACAATCCAGGGAATATGGCCCCAGTCCAATCTCCAATTGAAGTACTTTTAGAAAATGTAGAGATCAACCAACAGGGGGAAAGAAGCAGCAGGTCCAACTAAAATGTAGCCTAGAAGTTGTTAATAAAACCCCAAAACAGACATATTCGCCTCATGCTGTCCTGAAACAGCAGCTCTGCCAACGGATATTATTGAAGTAATCTGTCATCTGAGGCACATCCTAACTAGGTTGGCTGGGCTTGCTTGAAGTTGTCCCAGTTGACATGGAAACAGAGTTTCCCGTCCACAGAAAGCTTCAGGTATAAATGGTATGAAGTGATTTGGAATCTTCACTGCATAGATTTGGCTACATGGTTGATACGACAACTCATGTGGTTGCTAAGGTGGTACTAGCAGGTTGCTATGGTGTTTGACAAGATTGCTAAGATGATGCTGGTGGCTGGCTGCTTGCTATGGCTATCACTGATGGTTGATAAGGTGATGCAGGTTAGATATATGATGCTTTAGATGGTTGCCAAGGTGTTGCCAGGTCATTATAATGATATTGAAAGTAGTTGCTATGGGGTCGCAAGACTGTTGTTAGCCTTAAAGTCGCTCGTGTTATAAAATTGCGATAACGAGGCCTTATAAATAAAGATAATAATATTAATATTTTTATTATTTCAAATCAATATAATTCAATTCAACAACCTGATCATAAAAGAGGGATTATGGGAGGAAAATATGAGGAAAAAATTGCCTACTGCGTGTAAAAAAAAATTCCCCACGTGAGAAACACGCTCACCCTGAATCAGTTGTCAGCTGCTGAACCTGATCTGTAGTTTTCTCACTCTGGTCAGTGAGATAAACGCTGGAACGTCATGGTGCCCCCACCCTGCCCGCAGTAGTGATGGATGAGGGACCTTACCCTGTTACTTTTCTCAATGCACTGGTTTTTTGACACCGAGCCAAGAGCTAGCAGACCTGGCAGCCTGAGGTCAAGCCCAAACATAACAAACGGGACATCCTTCTGAAGCCAAAAAATAAATGTTCTTCTTTACTGAAATGATCAGATTTAGCCTGAGTTTGGGGCAAATACAACTTTTGGGCATTGTAGAGCAGCAAGGAGGAAAGAATAGGTCTAGGGTTTTGCAGTACCACAAATTTAGGACAGGTGTGACGAAGACATGTGGTGTACAGCACACAAGCAGCTTTTAACTACAAACTGTGACATTGCATTGGTCCAGTGGTGCAGAATGTCTTTTACCCCCCTGTGTCCACATACCATTCCACCATCTATCTGTGAGAGAGGACACTGCTCAAACAGTTCTCAGACTTTCAGGGAATGAGCCGGTCTTCTAAGCAGAAATGACGTGTTGTTTTGAGACACGCATGGCTCAGGAAGTAGCGTGATCTTGAATTCTTCAGTTGTTACTTTTAGATGATCACTTATTGGTCAACCTTCTGACCACTTGATGAGCTCCTTGGTTACTGCAACCCATCATCAGGTCCTGGACAACTAAAGGTAACGTGGACTGTTGACGTCAAGGTACAAACAGTGTACCTACTTCCAAAAACACCAAGTGGTCCAGTTTTTCACCATAAACATGTTCTTCTCAAAAAGACAGGGCAAAGGAATTCTGCACCCTAGCTAAAGGATTTGAAGGTGTACCCTTGTGGGTATCACCACCATAATGTAAGCGGTACCAACCTGTTTTAACTAATTCCAGGACCAGCATTTGGACATCTACCTTAGTCATCCCTGGCCAGTTTCACATTCATTTTCTGAACTTCTTGTCCTGATTAGGGACACAGGGTGATGAAGCAGAGGTTGACAAAATATCATTTTGGTGGAGATACATTCTCAGCAAACTGGTTCAGGTCCAGATGGAGCTTTGTTGCACACAGGGTCAATCTAGGAACACAGATCCAATCTAGAAACTCCCAACCCAGTGTGGTAAGGAAGATTTACATAAAGGGTCTTCCTGGAGCAACCTAATGGATTTGAACATCTACCTCTTGGCCCACAGGCAAGTGTCCTACCACCAGCACACATCTGTCAATCGAAGGAGGTATAAATCTCCATAAATACAGCTCGGCATCCCAGGATCACAGTCTGGATGTAACGCATTGAGCATGTAGTCCATGAGCTGTGGACTAGATACATTTTATGTAGCGGAGCTGTTGAGTTGCGCGATCGTTTTTGAAAGAGCCCCACCTGAGGTTCATTCCTTTCAGCCCTTCTCATGTACTGCTCTTATTTATTACTCCTTTCATGTATTTGTTTTTCTGAGATTCTTGTGTGATTCTCCTCAACACTGACCACCTTTAGCCAAGAACCCTGAGCACTGGAAAAACAGGATTTGGGTGGAACTCCTGGCCGGAATCTTTCCCTCTGAGGAATTAGAGAGAGCGATTTGTACAATTTTCATCACAGAGCAAGCGAAAAGCTTCAGAAACATGGTAAACCCACGACATCCATCCTCATCTTCGCCGCCTGTTATACGTGCTGAACCCAGATTAAACACGACACCCTAATAGCTTAGAGGAAACGGCCTGAAGTCCAGACGTCAATGGCGCAGAGTTCACTCAGATCTTATACGCCACAGTACCTAACTGTAGGACTGTGTGTGTATGTGTGTGAGTGAAAAGGTATCTGTATTTTCCTCTTGAGAAGAACTCATCAAACAGACATGAGAGGCAGGCGCAGGTCCAGCAGCAGGTCACCAGAGTTCATGGGAGAAAAAGGAGGCCAGGAACTGACATGGACTTTGGTTCTTCAGTTCCTTCCAAACCCTAAAAGGCTTTGGTGTTTCTTCACCTGCTCCCAATCCCAAACCCTTCATTTGTTGATCACATTCACACAGCTGAAACCAAATTCTAATCTCATTACCCTGGGCCTTTCTCCTGGACTGAACATCTTGCTGAGGGTCCCCATGTTTCACATGGTGCTCTTTCTTAGGGCGAAACACAAACTTTTTAGGATTTACTCTCCTACATTTTAAAACAAATTTCCCTACTTTCATGCTCTACATTTTCAGAATAGACTCCTGGCACAGTGGGAGACTTGCCTCACAGCAAGAAGGTCTGGGAATGGACTGGCAACCTGTCCAGAGTGTTTCCTCGCCTTTTGCCCTGAGAGTGCTGGGATAGTCTGCAGCGCCCCCCGTGGCCCGAATCAGGACAAGCGGCTCAGAAAAGGAGTGAGAGAATAGAATCTTTGAGGGAATGTATTGTCCATTCTTTTTCTTTTACCTTCCCAACATCAATTGAGAAGATGAATAATAAAATGAATAATAAATAAACACCCAGAAAGAAATGAAACCTTGCTCTGTCCATTGGTGCAGGACAGGGAAAACAAGATGGTGAAGGAAAAGGTCCGTGCTGAGAGCAATGTCTGTGATGGGAGAACTTGGGAGTTCTACATTTACCAGAGTCATAATTTTTTTTGCTGATGTATCTGAAGAAGCATCTTCTGGCCACCTCTGGAAAGCCCGTCAACATAGAACTGGACCTGCTTGTTGATCCTTCTGCTATGGCCATGTTCTTGCAACTTTAGTAGCTCGCTAGTTTGGACGCATATAAATGCTGGATTTATTATCTACAATTTTTTATTAAAATGAAATTTATAAGCAACTAATAGCTAATGGGATTTTACGATTTCAGTGTAACACCATTATGCTCCATAATGTACAACGCGATACAATAATTCTGCCAAAATGTTTCTTACATTTACAACGACCATTCCTCAGGCCTCCTTGTGGCCATTTCACTGGTGGACCTTGTAGATATTTTAAACAATGCAATCCAATCAGATTTAATTTGAGATCTCATTTCAGTTCGATTATTAACACAATTTGAATTGACGTGTTGTCGCCTCACAGCAAAGAGGCTGTGGTTTCAGTTCTCTGGGTTCCTTCTGTAAGCATGCTTTCTCATGCCTCCAATTTGGAGGAACTGAATTATGAGATGGACTGACCTGTCCAGGATGCTCGAATGATAGGCTCCACCAACTCCCGTCACCCTGATTAGGATAAGCAGCTCCAAGGATGGACGGACGAATGAAAGGCAGAACTGAAGAGCCTGAACCAGCCCATGCTTGAATTTTCTGTGAGTATATTTAGTCACATGACTTTTATTCAGTTTCTGATTTGGGCAGACAAAATGCTTCTCTGCTTTCAATCCGTTACACCAAAGTGTAGCATTAGGCAGCCAGGTCCCACACCCAGGGAGCAGTGTTGGGGGACGCTACCTTGCTCAGTAGTACCACCAGGTAACCTACTGGTCTGGGGACCAAAACACAGAGCTTTTAGCAACCACTCCAGCCACTAGGCTAAAGCTGCAACTTGTAATTATTACTTTAACCTTACAGAGCAGCGGTGCTCTAGTGTTTAGGGATGAGGCCCCAGGATGGAAATATCTTGGGTTCAAATCAGGCACCAGTAGGTTGCCCTGAGGTACCCTTGAGCAAGGTATCATCCCCATCACTGCTCCCAGGGTACTGGATAAGTCTGACTCTTCTAGACAGTGTGCGTGGGTTAAAGACAGAGGATGTATTTTGTTGTGGTTCACAATGACACATAGTCAGGTTTTATGATTCATTCCTATCTAGATTATAAAAAAAGCAAAGTGGGATCATCTGAGAGATCATCATGACGACGCCATGACAGGAACAATGTGGGAAACAGTTTAGCTCGTGGGCCAGATTTCTGAGCTCCTAATTGATCCTCCCAACCCACTTAAGAGTCGTTCCATCGCTCATCCAGAGTGAGAACTAGAGTGGCAAACGTGAAAAGACCTATTTGGACTAATCAAAAGCACGACGACAGGCGTAGAATACTTACACACACACACACACAAACACACACTCGTTTCAGCACACAGCCCGCACTCCCTCCTTCCCCACCGCGGCCAAAACGTACAACCGCAGCGCCCTGGCCACCTGGGCCCTGTCCACATCACTGTTAGCACCCGCTCGCTGCTGCTACAACCACCAGATTTCCACCTCATCCTCCGAGCCCGGGCCCTCTGACTGCTTCCAGATGTTCTGCTCACATTCCCGATAAACAAGCCCAACGGCAAGAAGGGGCAGATTAGACCCTCGCCCCGCAGCTCATCACCAGACACGCTCTGTAGCTTCATTATCACTGACGCTGTCGCTCAGGACGATTGTAGTGAAGCCACCGTAAAAAAAAAAAAAAAAGGAAGAAAAGCAAAAAATCTGGACTGCAAGACATACCGACCTGAGACGTTCAAATCAAATTAACGTAAATATTTGAATAAATCATAAAACAGCACAGATTTATTATAGAGATTGTATCAATTTGATGTCTGAAATGAAAATTAAAATACTAAAATAATACAGAATCAGTAAGGATTGTTATTATGTAGTATATGCTAATTATAATTTTAGTATGATTTAACCATTTTAATAATATTTTAATCATGTGATTTAATAATTTAATAATATGATTATTGTGTAATAATAATCTTCATTTCTATATTTTCATTTCTAGATTTGTTCCTATGTATATGTAGAAATAAATTATCCGTTCACATTTTATATAAGAATAGTTCCGTGCTTTTAATACAATCACATTTCAGTTACTTCATGTTTCAGGACCTCAAGGTTCTTCTCGGAGGAGCAGCAGGAGCTCAGATCATCTTAGTTTGAGTCACGAGAGTGTCTCTTTCACTTTTTTTTTTTTTTTGAGGGGGGGCAAAAAAGCAGTCAAATGTCCCCACTGTTCATGTCACTGGGAGGGGTGTCCTTACAAAGATATGAATTCACACACACTCACACACACGCTCCTAAATCCACTGGAAAGTGTGATTGAGTCATATTGGAATAAATCTACTGCTGATGGACATCTTCCCTCTATAAACTCTCCTAGCTACAAACACAGAGAGAGAGAGAGAGAGAGAGAGAGAGAGGGAGAGAGAGAGAGGGAGAGAGAGAGAGAGAGACAGACGTCACTGCAATTTATCTCCCAGCATCTTAGGAGTAATATTATAAGGCTCTCTAAACTCAGAGAAATTACTGTCTTTATCCTTCGTTCCGAAAGCTTCATCACTCCCTCTCTCTCTCTCTCTCTCTCTCCTTCATTTCCTACCTCCACAAATTTATAACTATGTGTGTGTGTGTGTGTGTGTGTGTGTGTGTGTGTGTAGTCACCTCATCTCTGTGATTTAATTCTGCAGACACCCCATTCCACTTTCCCACACAAACACACACACACACACACACCCACACACACAAGAACGTATGACTACATTAAAAGTGAGGGGAGAGAGAGAGAGAGAGAGAGAGAGAGAGAGAGAGAGAATGTGTTTTACAGCAGTTCGGGCTGTTGGCTCTTGGTCAGTTCTGTCAGCTGATTCTGCATTCCTCCGTCTCAAACAACTGTGTGCCCCATACACACACACACACACACACACACACACACACACACACACACACACACACACACACGCCACATAAACACATGCACACACACACACGCCTGCTGCATGCTGTTATTACACACGAGAACATACGAACAAAACCTAACTTTCTGTCCTAAATACAAAGTGCTTAGCCAAAACATTAAAACCAACAGCCTTCTTGTTTTACGTCTCCTTTCCTGCGACGTCCCATCAAGACCTGGACTCCACAGGATCTCTGAAGGTGTGCTGTGGGATCAGCACCAAGAGTTGGGAGCTGTGTAACCCCTCACCAACACAATAAGCTGTTCTCTTTCTTTTGCTTCGATAATAACATTGCTGTTGCTTTCATATTTTTTTTATAATTTATTCATCTTCACGCTCCACAAATCTAACTTTTCTGACTCCAAGAATGTGCGATAACCTTTCCCTGCACAATACGATCATGTGCCAGTTCTTCTGGGCCTGGAGAACATTCTGCACATTGTTTATCCTGTCGAATCACTTACCTGTCTATAATAAGGTTGACTCGGCATTATAATAAAACATAATATAATATATAATCTATATATTTACATTTACAGCATTTAGCTGACGCTCTTATCTAGAGTGTCTTCCATGTCCTGATTAGAGGGACAGTCCCCCTGGAGACACTCAGGGTTAAGGGTCTTGCTCAGGGACCCAGCGGTGGTAGTGCCAGAGGTGGGATTCGAACCGGGGACCTCTTGATCCATAGGTCTGTAGGCAAGTACCCACCACTAGACCACCACCACCCTATATACTCTATATATATATATATAGACTCTATATCTACAACATAGTGTATAATCAACATTTTCTGAGACACTTGTCCTGATTAAGGTCATGGGCGGTGCTGGAGTCCATCCCAGCTTTTACAAGACAAAAGGCGAGGACACCCTGGACAGATTGACAGTCCATCACAGGAGAGACACACACTCTCACAAACACCTTGGGGGGAGTTTAGCATCTCCAATCTACCTGACGTGTCTTCGAATGCTGGGAGAAAACTAAAGCTCCTTGAGGAAACACATGGAGAGATCGTGTCCACTCCACACCATCCTGGCTACTTGTGGACAATCTACCTGTGCAGTAGCATGTCCCAACCAATAGATGCAGGAAAGGAGCGTTACCATGACAACAAAGAACACTTACATTAGGGAACACCATCACATAAAGGGGTGCAGTTGTGCTGTGACAACAAGCTCTCAAAATATCGTGCAGTTTACTGAATGTCTTCCCAGCAGATCATTGTCCAGAGCATCATACCCCATCTTTCGGCTTAAACCTTATTCCCATCCTGGTGCCATCTCTTCCTCAGTGACACCCGATGATCAACACGATGTAGAAGAGCATGTAATTCATACCAAGACCCTTCCTTCTACTTGTCCATGGTCCGATACCTGTTGCCAATTCAACGGCTGATCCTTTAGTGGCACTTTTGGCAGGTTAGAAGCAGTGCACCCTACAAGGCTTGCTGATCTTCTTGAGATCAGTTTTTCTAGAGATCAGTCTTAATAAAGTAGCCCTTGACTGTTCACTTCCCACCTAATGTGTCCCACCCCTCGACGGCTGCCACTGTAATGAGATCGTCACTGGTTTTCACTCTTCACTTGTTTTAAATGTAATATGTGCGAACACGGCCCTTCTGTGTCTGAGTGTGGAGGTGAAAGGAGAGATTCTCCTTTTCTGTCTCAAGAACGATTTACCGAATCTCAAACACAGACTGAATACCTGTCAAATGGAGGTCAAAGGTGTGTGTGTGTGTGTGTGTGTGTGTGTGTGTGTGCAAAACTCCCAGCCAAAATTCCCATCTTTCAGCCCTTTTTCGGACGAGCGTTGTCCCCAGCCATCTCCCATCCAAGTCACTGCATTCTTTGTTCAGCACGTGAAAGCGGTGACCTAATGACTCCAGACAGGGGCTGTCAAACAACTGATCTCAAACAGTGTAAAGGGCTAAAACTGCCATGTTTAGCCAGGAAACCTACATAAAGATTGCACCAAAGAGTAACTTTTAGAAAGTTCTTGTGAACATTTGATGCCCCAACGATAAGCACCATCTTTGCCTCAAATTGGACATCCACCCCTAATTTAGACAGGAAGTCATCATCATTTGCCTGACACTAAGCTTTAAGTGGGGCTACACGATGACTTGAGTCAGCTGACACAAAAATATGTTAACAAAGCAATGGGAGAACGTTCTGCAAAAGGTCCTCTGTTACAGCCGAAGCAACTTAACAGCCGCATCTGACAATGCTCGCTTCTTCGTGTGGAGCATTTTGGCAAAGTTGCTCTTCTGAAAATGTCAGTTCAAGGGGTTAGCTTGTGGCAATGTTCATGTTACGATTTTCTGGCAGTTATTCATTTTTCCCACAGAGAAAAATAGCATACACCCAGAGTTCCTTATAAGGGCATTTGAAATCTTTCTGTAACTCAAGTTTGCTCACCAAAAGAAGACTCATCACAGCTTATCCCATTAAAGGGAATTCTTCCCAAATCCAGAGCTTCTCCAATTACCACTCATCATCGTCCCCCGGTGATCTATACCTGCCTATCTTCTCAAAGTCTGAACAAACACTGGAAACCTTTTGAATTTATGTTGGAAATTCACAGACAAGTGCCCGGACATAGATATTCCAGTTGCCCAACTGCAGGGCTCTGGAATGAGAAGGAAACTGCAAGAGAGGCAGGATTTTTCTGATTAGCTCTGAGAGTGGTGCCAGGAGAATAGCTGAGGCCTGAGAAACCATGTCCATCCACGGAGGCAGCCAAAGCCTGGGGAGCCTCTTTTTGCTTCGCCCTACTTTTTCCTCTCACCCCAGCAAATCTTGGGGCATGCCACCCATGTCCAACCTTTAATTGAGGTTTAACGGTGAATAGGACTGAGTTTCTGGGTAACGTGACAAATCAGTAACAGAAAATGTACGAACATATAATGTGCATTAGGTTCTACAAGTGTCAGGAACTGTACTGGAAGTATGGAACACGAATCTTCCACATAACATGCCTTCAGTTGGCACCTTGATGATGGCGGTCGGTCCAAGATCTTCCTGAGGCTTTGAAGAGAAATCTGGTGTGATTTGCATCACCTTTCTACTCAGCCCACCATTCAACAAGCCCTTGTAGACCCAGACCGACGAAAGGGGTTAGAATATAAAAGTCCCTGATAATAGCTTGACTTTGAAGGCCAAAAAACCCAACTAATGTTGATATTTGTTCATGTGGATGATAGGTAAAAACAGTAGGACTGCAGAAGGCCAAACATGACAGACAACATTCCTGTGGAATCCAGCAATATGTGCCAAAGCCAGCAGACCCAGCAGTGGCCAAACACCCACGTTCCCACCCACTACAAAAACATCTCGCCCATCATAGTCAGGCCTGGAGTTCTGTTTGGAGCTCATTTTCATCTCTAGTTCTGTTCACAGCTTTGACAGCAAAGATCTGATTCTAAATCTGCACAGACTTCCTTGAAAGTGAATGAAACTGAATCTGTGGAGTGGTGTAAATATCCAACCCCCTCGAGGTCTGTTGGAAGTGTGATATGCAAGTGGTCATGTACATTTACAATTTCCCAGAAGGACATACATTATCTAAAGATGAATAACGAAGGTCTCCCTGAAGCTGCGAGGAGTTAAGGGACTGTACTGGTGTCTTACCCCTTTTTAGGATTGTGGACAAAAGGAGTCTTTAACTTCATGGTGATTCCTGCTCTAAAATCAAAAGAAGCAGGTTTGAAGCAGTTGCAAAAATACTGCATGAATGTTTTATACTTTAGGCCTCTTCACTGCTTAAGCAAGGCATTTCCTGCAGGTCCATCCCCTGCACCAGAGTGTGGACTTTACTGTGAGCACTTGGGCACACCTGGGCTTAAATTCCAAACCCATCTACTTTATTGCAAACCACTACCTTGCAATTCTACCCTTTCTTTCAAGGGTGTAGCATTGCACACTGCAGACCATTTGTCATGCGCAAAGGTCTTGTGGTCAGTTTCTGTTCTGACCACAAGACCTTGGTTGATGTTATCTGGATATTGTGAACCAAGCATTGGGTTTTTCATCACTGCTAGGTCAAGAGCGGTGTGCCATCCAAAAAATCTCAGCCAGGTCCAGGTATGTGTTCAGAAACTGTCCAGCAATGAAAGGCGTGGGGAATAGTCACAATAATTATGCCTTATCAAGATAGCTATCATGCATGTTTTTAGAGTTTATATCTAAAACCATTTTAAAAAGACCTTCCAAGTCATGAGCAGCCGCTTGGCCAACCTGTGCTCTTCAAGAGTGGAGGACAGTCTGACAAAAATCCTTGATGTTTTTCTTGTGGATTTTGAAAAAAAAGCAGCAAGTTCAACAGGTGTTTCCGCTGGAAAACAGCTAAACGGCTCGGTGGATCAGAGTGAGCCAGGCTAAGAAATGCCTGCTGAACGGTATACGTTTTCAGGCCACGTTTTAGGAGTTATGACATTTTATTAAAGGCTGTCGCTGTTTGTCATCAACCATCCCAACATCCGACAATACTGGGTAACCGGATGAGCATCGCAGACAGATATAACATTAATGTAACTGAAGTTAAAGTAACATAAGTCACATGGGTAGAGTCGAATGGGTTTGTGCAGACAGTACACCAGCAGTCATCAAACTTAACATGCTTCCCTCACAGTAGTTTCGGCTGACCTGCAGCTGTGCAATCCCTCAGGAAAGGTCCCCGGCGACTACTTAAGAAAAAAGCAGTTGGAGGAAGGGAGCGAAAGAGGACTTGAGGACAGAAGAAAGCAAACCCTGCCATATAGCAACTCTGCACTGGGTGGCTGATCAGAAGTGACTCAGGAATTACAAGCAGAAGCTTCTCTCTCCACATCTCCATGTCCCTCCACATCTCCAAACACCGCCACATGCTCATGGATCATACTTCCTGATATTATTCCAAAATAAATGCTACAGAAATTGTTGCCAAAGTCTGAGGACTTTGCCTGACAGTCCGAGTGCTTCTCCATGACCTGTTCCCGAGCAAATCAACAAAAGGTTGACCCAAACATCTTCCCTGATCTTTCTCCTCTCAAACAGTGGTTCTGGAAAATGGTGCTGGATCCTCTGCGCTCTACATTTTAGTTTCAACACGTTATCTGATGAATCAGCTTTCAAATAAGCCATGCCTGAGATGCAGGTCTGTAACAGCAAACAAAAACCAAAAACCTGAAGGGCCTCTAGGACCAGGACTAGGAACCTATTATAGGATCTGATCACCTTAGAGATCGAACATTATAGAACAATGCCGATCCCACAGGAAGGTCTATAAAGAGTGTACAGCTGGGGAAACTAGACAGGATCAGTTTTTTGTTTTCAATTTTGTTTTTCAATTCAGGTCCTAGTATCGCTAGTGTTGCTCCTAATGCTGAGGTCTTCCAAGAACATGTTCGTTTCATAAGGCCAAGGGAAAGGGAACATTCAGGGGAACGTAATGCAGTAAGTAAACATCGGGCACTTCCAGAGGTCTGCTGCCTGACCCGAATCTGATGGAGCCTGACAAAATATTGGGTCCCAGGCTGCGTTTTCATGAGTAACAGCAGACTTCGGGCATGTTTCAAATGGGGTTTGTTTTTAGTTAAAGGAATATGTCTGTAACTCTCTCTCTCTAGCTGTTTTTCTAAATCCCTCCCAACAAAAAGTTCTGTCCGTGCACGCCAGTGGGATTTGTTCGTTTCCAGCTTTCAAATTTAGCACTCAGGCCTGTTTGGCTTAAGCGTCTCAATATGGCATTCATGCCCGTGCAGACCCCCTCACTTCATTCTGGATTCTTCTACGAGTTCTAGAACAGCGGTTCCAAACCTGTGCTCCTTTCCCTCTAGAAAACCCAGTTCAATTCAAGAGGGGCTTGTTGTTTAGATTGGCTGTGTTGGAGCTGGTAAACAGCGAAAATATTTAGGGCACCAGCACCAGGATTAGGAACCATTGTTCTAGGAAATGGTGCGAGACTTTCGAGGAGTTTAAAGCAGGACGAAAAGTACAACTGCCCCCAATAAACCTGTCGTAAGTGGATTTTCCACAGCGTGGTCAATAATTCAGGTAGGAAAAATATCACACACGTATGTATGCAGAGCATTCAGAGCATCCTTGGCCACCTACTGCTTTGGTCAACTCGCGCAACCTTTCAGAGAAGAGAAACTCGGGCCAGATGAATGATCTTATACGCAGCATATGGCAAAGTGTGCATGCATGCATCGGGTCTGGCTTACCTCTCTGCCTCTCTTCCTTCCTCCTTCTGTCTGCCTCTCTCTCTCTCTCTCTCTCTCTCTCTCTCTCTCAGTGCAGTAAGGAGAGTGCAAAAGGAGGATGCGGGGCAGAAAGACAGAAAACGGGCTGTGGTTAAAAACTTCAGGCAGCATGCTGGAGACTTTTATGGCCAGGTGGGAGGGGTCTGGCCGGTTTACAGAGGAGGTGGGTAAAGAGAGGAAGAGAGAGAGAGAGAGACAGAAAGAGGAAAGAAGCACTGAAAGGATAAAGTCAAAAGTACCCCGAACCAGTGAGAGACAGACCGACAAGGGTGATAAAGGTAGAGATGTAGCGACACTGCGGGGAAGAGGCATTCTGAAATTATTCTGTGGTGAAAGTACCGCATCCTGGGATACATGCTGAGATTCTTCTAAACATCTAAACCAAGCGACCACCATAATAAAGCATGTGCAAGGCATATCAGCCACAGACATGTAGCACATGTCTGCAAATGGCTTTTGTGAATCATAGAAACTACTGGTACAAATCGAAACATCATGTCATACTGCTAACCAACATGGGCAAGCTGGGTGATCTGAAGGATCTTGGTTCGGCAGCTGGTTCCCATTTGGGTCAGTGTTGAAAATATGTTATTGTTTGTGTTGTAATGTTGCCGCCCACCGTGCTGCTCCCAGTGCTGGGCCTGTTTATGGGGAAAACATTATCAAAGCCCTGGACCATCTCACCTCCAGTTCCAATTTGTGAAATTCTGCATCAGTTGTGACTCCCTGCATCTCCAATCTGATGCAGAACCTGCCGACTCTATCTTCAACACCTTTTAATGCTACAGCAACAACTGCAGATATAATCCTCAACACCTTCTAGTTCTACCTCAATGCCAAGAGACATAATCCTCAAAACCTTCTAGTCCCACCTCAAGGCCAAGAGACATAACCCTCAAAATCTTCCAGTCCCACCTCAAGGCCAAGAGACATAATGCTTAACATCTTCTAGTCCTACCTCAGTGCCAAGGGATATAATCCTCAACACCTTCCAATTCTAATTTAACACCTACAGGTATAACCTTCAGCACCTTTCAGTCCTACCTTAACAACTACAGACATAAACACCTTTCAGTCCTACCTCAATGTCAGTAATACCTTCCAGTCTTACTTAAACATCTACAGACACTCTCAAAACCTTCCAGTCTTTCCTCACCACCTGCTAACACAATCCTCAACACCTCCTAATCTTTCCTCAGTTCCTGCTGACACAGCTCTCAACACTTCTTAGTCCTACCATAGCACCTGCTGACTTCTTTTTTAACACCTCCCAATCTTCCCCTAACTCCTCAGGATCAGCAGCAGCTCGCCCTCGATTCTTCTTTTTTCCTTCTTTTACCTCCGCCTGCTTCCATTAGAGGTCGCCACAGTGGATAAACTGTCTCCCAGACATCTCCAACTCTCCAACATTTCCAATTGTTAATCTCTGCATTTGGTACCCTCAACACCTCCCAACTTCAGCCCAATACCACCATCTAACACAACCTAACACAATCTAATATAACGCTTGCCACCTTCCAATCCAATCCATCCAACCTCCAAGACTCGTTGCAACACTTTCTATACCTGGTCCTGATCTCATTACCAAAAGTTTTCAATCTTACACCTTTAATTGAAAACCCTGCTTCATCACTTCCAAACAGCTCTCAACAACACCCAGGCCCAATACCTACAGTCCTTTCTCCTCCAGTTTCCCACTGTAACCTACTGAAGACAATGCATGCTTTTAAGTGAAAGTGAAAATAACTATTTTTGTCATCGTGAAACACAGCACAACAAAATTCAACCTCTGCGTTTTACCCATACACACACGTGCAGCAGGGGGCAGCTATTGAAAGCACCCAGGGAGCAGTGATGGGGTGGTACCTTGCTAAAGGGTACCTCAGGGCAACCTACTGGTGAGGGAACTGAACCCACAATCTTCCGATCCAGGGCAACTCCCTCACCACTAGGCCACCGCTGCCCAAGCATGTCATCCAGGATCCTCTGTTCTGCAAATGTGTCTTTTGATTCAAGAGACCATGACACCCTAATTCTGCATCCCGGTTGACAAGAATGTGACACAACCCTAGAGTTAATCAAACAGGAGATGAACTCATAAATAACTACCATTGTGTTTCCATGGTTGCTCCCACAATGCATCTGAGGGCAGGGCTGTTGCTATCTCAAAAGGTTCTGAAATTGTTCTGAAACTGTTTCCTGTTGTTTTATCTGTAGGCTTTAATCTAGCGGCATTGGCAGGTAGCACCGGTGATTCATGCTAGCTGCCGGATGCACAGGCAGCCCTTTTCCTCTCCTGCTTAAGAGCCATTGAAATCAGATTCACCCCTGCTTCTTTCCAAGCAGAGCTCTGGCCTGAATGGCAACTGCAGGGATAATTTGCAGCACAATCAAGGAACCTTGTGTGAGTGCTGAAGAAGCTAATACTGACCAGGTGTAATCCTCTGTCAACATCACGTTAATATGCTAACACACAAGCAGGAAATCACCTCTGGGCCGGAAACATTTACATTCAGCCTCAGCTCGTCGCAGGGCCTTGTGGAACGTTCCTAATGAACGTGGACGCTCGCTCACCTGCTGCAATTCGAATTTCAAAGCTCTGAAGACCATGAGATGCAGACGTGAGCTCATAAGTGTGGAGGTCAGGTCGGCAGTCTCAGCAATTTTCGGCAATTTCCCCCCTTCATTTAGAGTAATTTTATTAAGTAGATATAAGTATTTCTAATAGAATGACTTTTAAGAAAAGGGAAACAGTGCCTTACAATGGCAGAGACATTTATCAAAGCAAGGTAAGGGGTTGTCGGAGGGCCACTCTCCAAAAAGACACCAATTTAAAGTCTGTTCATTGTTCACATGGTTTCTTCATGACTTTTGAATGATCTGAGGTCAAAGATCTGGAGTACCTGGCTCTTTCTTCCACCTTTGCCCTGTCCACATAGGGAGCCCTCTGTGGCCCACAGCCGGTAGTGCAGCTGTTGAGCTTGGCCGCGCTACAGGCACGTCCACTCCCGCCCGTTTCATAAACGGCATCACATGTCTCCCCTCAAAAATTCAGACGGTACCATTTTCCAAAACCTCCACTCTGCATCTTTGATCATCCAAAGTGCTCCAGCTTTAGCCAGAACCAGCTCAGACCAGCCACAGACACATTACGGCCCAGCTCACTTTCTCTTCGCCCTCGCGATTTGCAGGCCTCAAAAGGCAGAAGTCCAGCCATGTCACACAGCACAGTTCACATTTCAACACCCAGTCACAGCCACGGCAGACCTTACAAAATGGTCAAGAAAGACGATGCCCATGCAACTTATCACTAAGCCTGGGTTACGATGCTCATGTCATGGCTCATTGTGGTTGGTTAAGGACCTTTTATAACATTCCTCCTCATCTGGAGTCTAAAAGGACATTCAGGTCAAAATAAAAAATCACCAATGCTACTTCTGATGGAAACATCCCTACTTGTCTCCTATAGTGGAGTCTGGATTTTCTGGATTGAAGAATAAAGCTCCCTTCTTATGACATACTTAGATGCTGAAAGGAAAGAGTATTTTAAATCTTTTTTTTTTTTAGTAACTGCAACATAGGAGGTCATTAAGCTGATATAAATTTCCTAGAAATAATTATTACGACCACATACCTGTAGTGTTTCAAATCTTCAGGACAACGGAAAGGATGGATTCCTCAAATAAAGTTGTTCAGTTTCTGAGATATACTGAATATTTCTCAAATTCTCTCACTTAAACGCTCCTTTTAAAAAGAAATGATTTTATCTGACGACTGACGTCACCGGTGTGATCGTGTTCAAACCTTCCTTTCTTCAGGTGTCGGGCGGCATTTTGCCGACATGGACTTGTCCCTGCAATGTTCCTGTTTCTGCATGTGAATTAAAAACAGACTGTAAAGAACGATAAGCACGATAAGCTCTAAGCACTCGACTCATTTCAAAGAAAAACGGCTCTGAAACATGAGCATTTTCACCCACACACATTGTGCAACAGGGAAACGCTATTGAAAGAGCCCGGGGAGCGGTGATGGGGATGGTACCTTACTCAAGGATAACTCAGGGCAACCTACCGATCCAAGATTCAAACCCACAACCTTCCAGTCCTTCCAATCTCGTCCCTAAACACCAGGCTGTCGCTGCTCCTGCACATCTTGATGTAAATACCAGTATCTCTCATCTCGGCTGCGGTGGCCTGGTGTTTCGGGAGTTAGCCCTGGATCAGAAGGTCATGGGTTCAAATCCCAGACCAGTAAGCTGCCCTGAAATACTCTTGAGCAAGGTACTGTCTCCATCATTGCTCCCTGGGCAATATGAATAGGTGCACGGTGTGTATGGGTGAAAAGCAGAGGTTGAATTTCATTGTGTTTCAAGGACAAAATAATCACTTTCACTTCACCTTTGAAATTTCTTCAGTGCAGGACAAAAACAAATGAACAGGCCTTGCTGTTCTAATACTTTCAGAGGGGACTGGACCTCCAGTCACCTTACATTAGCCTTAAGATAACCTTTAGATTGATTCACAAAAGTGCTGAACCCAGTAGAACATCTATCAACCGCTTCGAGCTACAGGATGTCTTGTCCATGGTGCGTGTAATGTGCTCAACAGCAGAAAAAAAATGAGAGTGAGTCACTTTCAGGGTTTAGCAAAACCCACAGACTGAATGAATTAGCTGTACAGACAACAGCTGGCCTGCAAAACCAACATTTGTTCACTTTTGTACATTTGTTTTTCATCTGCTCATGTGAAGCAAAGTATTATTGATATGGCTAAACAATGCTGAAGCCTTTTCTCTCTGAGCTTTCTCTTTCCCGTGTCCGTTGGGGTTGGGTTTTTCATTTTTCCGGTTGAGTTTTTGCTCCTCTGATCTCTTCGTGTCGTTTCAATTATGATGATGCTGGCTACATATAGAAGATGAAACCTTTTTTTTTGTTTTTTTTTCACTCTCTTCTCTCCCTGCCTGAGGTAATGTCTCCTTATTCCCTCTTTTTCACAGACAGGTGAGACTGGGTAGAATGTAAGATGAGGGACCTTGGGAAAGAGGATGGAAAACATGGCTTAACACACATATTGAACCCCTTACTCTCCATACTCTCCATATTCCCAAAGCCAGTAACTTGTCTGGTCCGCTAAAGCTTTTTTTTTTTTTTTTTTTTACTTCTGAAAATGTGCTTCTTTGGATAAACGCTACATTTTTAAAAAAATATCAGGATTTTTTTGATTACTTATCAACTTGACATAATTTAAGTAAGGCAACCATTCATTAAATGAAAATGTCCACTTCTTCTTCCACTTTTAAAGTAAAAAAAAGGTAATTTCATGTAATTTCACCATGGTAACTGTTCGGCCCATTGCTCAGCAAACAGCATATTAAACATCTTTGATGAAAAATTATGCGCTGAAGATCAGCTACTATCACCTGGTAGTACGATTCCTTACACTACTGTTTTTAATTCATAGTTGGGGACATTTCCAGGGACGGCTCCAGCAGGGGACCAGTGAAAACAGGGACTTCTGATCAGCCTAAGCTGGAAACAAATGTTTGAGGCATTCAGTGGTATAAGCTTCCATACATGGCTTTGTAGCTTTTACTGTCAGCTACCAACTTCTGATGCTAGCAACATTGGCCTGCTAGCTTCAATTCCCTCCCTCTCATCAATCCATCCATCCATCCATTCATCCCAGGGCCAGTTCTTAACTAAAGTAGTAAAATCTGGACAAACATATCTTGGCTAAAAAGAAAAGGATGCTGAGAACACAGAACCAAAGACTAAAGACAACCACCAAACCATGGAAACTGGATGGGATGGGAGTCATATTTTAGTGTGACTGGAACGGGACAGGAGTGAAAATCCACTACCGTGTCACCCTCTACTGTGGAGCGGTGGACTTGCATTCTCTTGAGATCCACCCAAAGCTTTAGGGTGTGTCATCCACAAGTAATCACAGGGTGGCGGTGGTGTAGGGTAGGGTAGGGTACTTGCCTATGGACCTCTGGATCAAGAGGTCCCCGGTTCGAATCCCACCTCCAGCACTACCACCACTGGGTCCCTGAGCAAGACCCTTAACCCTGAGTGTCTCTAGGGGGACTGTCCCTGTAATCAGGACATGTAAGTCGCTCTGGATAAGAGCGTCTGCTAAATGCCGTAAATGTAAATGTAAGTAATCTAGCATCAGTACCTGACCTCACTAACAACACAGAATTAAATGGTGGGGATCCTGCTAATATCCCATATGAGACGGGCATCCGGTTGATTGAAGATCAAAGGCCAATTTGCAGATCAATTCCTGACCGACAGGCCAGATTGCCACACTAAAACGGTCCATTTGCTGCCAGTGCCTTTTGTCAGCACAAGGTTAATGTCCCATCTGTGGGTAATTCCGGCAGAACTCAAGCCAAGGTCTCACACATGGAGCAGACTCACAATGAACACGATTGGAGGAGAACACTGACTCATACCTGTATTATCTTTCCTGCCCACAGGAGGGACATAGAGAACACTAGGCTGATGATGCTCAATTGTACAGTTTAAAAGTTATACTCCTGGAAGGCTCAGCACTGGCAATTTACAGCTGAGTTGATCCAGGTGAAGAAAATGCCAAATTGTACTGGACAACAGCACCAGACCAGATTCCAGACCCCCCGTAATAATGGCATTTCCAGGGATCAAACTCTTAAAACCCTTAGCTTTATTTTAACTTACAGAAGGCAAATGGGCTCATAACTACAGCTGCTCATCATCCAAGTCCTTCAAGAGGTGAAGGATAGCACGCTTGATCTATTCTTAGCTCTGAAACTGTCAAGTCCCCTGCAAGCGCCAATATTTCCACACATGTTCCCAGAATCGCACAGTTCAGATGGGTCTCGTCTCAGGGAAACAATCCTGCTCCCATAACAGAGCTAAATAGGGCACAAAAACATAATGCGGAAAAAGGTGCATAAATCAGCGGAAATGTTTCACACGTCCTTTCATTCCCACGTGGTATAAACACATCGCTCCAGACGTCCATGGTGAGCTCTCGCAAGCCCAGTGATGAGCCATGTTTTTGCTAAAACAACTTGAACTGCTTTCACAGCATCGTGACTGTATTTACTCCACCATCGAACTGACAGACTTCAGGCTTTTGCGGACCCTTTTTGCGGAACCGGTGACTGCGGCGGGCAAACGAAGGCCCCGCTGCAAAACATATCAAATCATAGTGGGCATACGTGCACAGGAGCGAGCCCCATGGAGGCATGGAGAAAAGTATGAGGGGGAAAGAAAGTTAATGCGATGGCAGATCCAAATGATTTAAAAACATTACCAGTGTTCCCAACCATTAGCAGAAAACCAAATACGGCTCCTAGGCTGGAAGGAAGCAGGTCATTACCTGGCTGAGTGGCTTCCTGTGGTGACTTCCCAGAGCCGCAGACAGCACCTAGACGAGCCCTGGGCCTGGGGATCGTCTGTATGGTCCTCATGAAGGTAGATCAGGGGAAAAAAATGCTAAAATCTGGTGTTACATAAACCGCTAAATGTTTCGCAGTTTTGTTTTAGAGCCAGATTTCTGAAAACTGGGACTTGGCTTCATATCCAAAGTTTTATCTATACTTTATCTAGGTCTACTTAACCCCTGATCCTAAATGAACAACATATTTATTATATACAGTACTGTGCAAAAGATTTAGGCAGGTGTGAAAAAATGCTGTAAACAAAGAATGCTTTCAGAAATATAAATAATGATTGTTTATTTTTTAGCAATTTACAAAATGCAAAGTGAGCGAACTAAAGAAAAATCTAAATCTAATCAATATTTGGTGTTACTACCAAATTACTGTTCCAAAGTAGTGTTACTACTGCCTTCAAAGCAGCATCAGTTCTTCTAGGTACACTTGCACAAAGTCAGGGATTTTGTAGGATTATAGTCGGTGTGATGAACACTTCCATTTCTGAAAGCATTCTTTGTTTACAGCATTTTTTCACACCTGCCTAAAACTTTTGCACAGGACTGTACAGTTGAAAAAGATATATATTTTTCTATATTTAATGAAGCCATATTTAATTATACCTACAGATCAGCTACTATCACCTGGTAGTACGATTCCCAATTCAAGTAACGCTTGATTTCAACCTTCTTCTCTCAAACAACAATCAACAATTTTCTCTCAAACTACATCTTCTCTCATCCAGGACAAGCAAATCTGCCTGTCTGCTCTAAAGTGAAAGTGAAAGTGACAACCCTTGTCATTGCGAGGTCACAGCACAGCAGACAGTGAACCACAACGAAATTGGACCTCTGCATTGGACCTCTGCACACTCAAACACCATGCAGCAGTGGGCAGCTATTGAAAGCGCCCGGGGAGCAATGACGGGGACGGTACCTTGCTCAAGGGTACCTCAGGGCAACCTACTGGAGAGGGGAATTTAACCCACAATCTTCCAATGCTGGGGCAACTCCCTAACCACTAGGCCACCGCTGCCCTCAAAGAGCTCATAAGGCTGTTAAAGCAACCATTGTTTCTGACCTTTTCTGAACTTTTCCAAAACATCCTAATGCTGCATCCCACACTTCAGTTCTTCACACACAATGCACTCTACCCACTACTTAGTGTGGTTTTGTTTTGGGACACAGCCGGTGTTTCACATTTTGGTGCAAACCGAGCCCAAATCTAATTTCTAAAGGCATTGAAAGGGGACTGGGAAAAATCTGGACAATCTGAGGGCTCTTTTATTGGCCTACATTTAACCCCTTTAGATATCCCAACATCTACCTTAATATTGAGGTATCAGGACAGTACCAAAACAATCCAACCACCTGTGGTGAGGCAAGAAGAAGGATGGTGGATCCAGATAGAAATCCTGCTGAGCATATTTAATCTTGTCCAGACTTTTTGCATCAACTTTTTTACATGTTGGGGAAAACAGCACATTCTGATGTAGCTGTCGCTCATGTTTTTACTTAAATGTACCTGTCTCTCTCCTTAACACCTCAGGCTCAATTTAACAGGAAGGTGTGAACACCAGGGACCTCACAGCTGCAGCAGTGTTCTCGGAGAAGCTGGTTTTGTCAAGCCCTGGTCTGCCAGAATGGTGCACAGAAAACGACAGCAGTAAGAACAACATCGGACAAACGTTCTCTCACTGGAGCGCTAAATTAGAGGCCTGAACTCCAGCATGAACCTGAGTGAGGTGAATGTTCTGCTCTGTTCGGATGGAAATACAAAGCACGGGTGTATGTTTTCACTGTGCGAAACCGAGGCAAGCCAGAGTATGATGTCAGAGCAACTGAAACTGAGGCTTAGGAGCTCAATTAAAGGGCAATTAGGCCTGCGGTCTCACTAAAACCTGCATTTAAACAGCCATTTAAAAATTCTTTAAATTTTCTATAAATAAAATTGGCTTTGTTTACCAAATAAATTCTAAATGGACTGTTTTCGGGCCTTTTATGAACAATACCAGACTGAAAAGGCAGATGGAAATTTGTGTCTGAGACATTACAGTGACAGTGACTTTCAAACAGGCTGATGTTACAGATTTATACCCATATTTGGACTAACTCGCATGGGTAAACAGCAACTTTCCCAATATTTGTGGCCACATTCAAGAAAAAAGCGATCTGAACAGACCACTCATTCACCCTAAAGCTAGCAGATAACAGTCGAATAATAGGTGATTGTTAGGTGGTTGCTAGGCTGTAGCTTGTGTGTTGCTATGGTAACTGACTGCATAAACCTTCATTGAGCAAAAATTGGCAGCGGCTGCCTAGTGTTTAGGGACTAGGCGCAAAATCAGAAGGTCGTGGGTTCAGTTACCCAGACCAGTAGGTTGCCGTCCCCATCACTGCTCCCGGGGTGCTGGACATGGCTGCTCTCGCTGGATGGTGTGTGGGCGTTAAATTTGGTCATGGTTCATGGTGTGTTCACAGTGACAGTCACTTTCATTTTCACTTCATTTAAAAGATACCACATTGTACTTTTCTTGCACAGCAATCCAAACTTTTGTAAAGCGTAGAAGGTGTACCTATGATGGAAAAGTTAATAGGAAGGTAGGCCTGAGAAGGCAGGCCTGAGAAGGCAACATTTTCCAGGAACCAAACCCTAAGAGCCTAAGATATCAGAAGGGGAAAATTCCCCGGAGAAAACCTATATTTTATTTCCTTTGGAAGGAGACATGGGACGTGATAAGGGAGTGGTTGGAAAAGGAGAGGTTTGCTTCTTTGCCAGCAAAGTCTGTACATTTCCTGGGGAATCCGCCCAGCTGGAAGAACCACAGGCTTACTTGCAAGATTCCCAAGCCTGAATGAAAGGTCAGCTGCAACCAATCCAGACCATCGCAGCTTATGAACGAGTCGCACAACTCAATTCACTTTCTTCCGTAGGATTCAGGCGGGGCTTTGATTTTGTTGTTCGGCACAATAATCACAGGCTGTAGTCTGAAGGCCATGTGCCGGGACAGCATGCTCCCGTATGAAAACCACAGTAGGAAAGGGGGAAAAAACCCATCCAATATTCCACAGTGCCATTTTCCTGGGCTGTTTGAAGTCCCGGGACACGATTTATGGCAAACATCCTGAGAATCCGTCCCTCTCGTGATAATTGCATGATTTATGATGGACTACCGTGGCTTTCAGAGAGTCTCTTCTCTCTGTAAATGGCCGTGTGTTTACTTGGCCGGCCTGTGCGCTGGGTATCACGTTGCACTGCGGTCTGGGAGAGACGGCAGCGGATCACTGTTTTGACTGGAGCTTCTCCTCCTTTCGAATCAGAAGAAGATGTGAAGGTGTCGGGAGTCCAGGGCCCCTGTGCAGCTGAAAAAGTCAGTTGACTCACTGTCTGATCCTTCAGGCACCCTGACAAGGTTGTGAAAAAAGAGAAACACGCTTCCTCTCTCCCAAATCCGTCTATCGTCTGGAGCATCTGGACATGTCAGGACAGGAACGAGGGGTTCCAGGCTGGACGACACCAGGAGCGTCCAGTTTTGGAACCCAGGCAGCCTGTACAGTGGCTTTGGCGTGAACAGGCAGGGCCGGACTGCTGTAGGAGTTGAATGTCTTCATTTCCATGCATTTTGAAACTCTAACGATACTTACATACTTCGACTTTTGCAGAAAAGTGCCAACATGGCCCTTTATATATAAAAATGAGATGAAATTCTCATGCATACTCTACACACACTGCAAACAGTGAGCATTTAATTTGTCTTCTGCACATAACCAGTCTAGTTCTGGGGTAAAGTGCTCAAGACTCATCCACCTCCTTTTCTTCACATAGGCCCGTAGGCAAGTACCCTACTACTAGACCACCGCCACCCTGTCCTCTGCATCTTCCTTCCTTCAAACCACCCCCCTGCATGTCCTCTCTTTCCACATCCATAAACCTTTTTGTTGTCCTTCTCCTCTTTCCTGGCAGCTCAACATCCTTCCCCTGAAAAAATCCTCAACTTTGTCTCCAAAGCAGCCGACCTGAACTGTCCCTCTAAAAAACTGATTCCTAATCCTGTCCATCCTCATCCCTGCCAATACAAATCTCTGCATCTTCACCACCATCTCCAACCCATATCATATAGCTAGTAAATCTATTAAACTAAAAACAAAGCATCAAATTGCAGGATGAGAAGTACATACCATCCATGTTCATAGATTAAACGGTTATATAATTTGGACCAAAAATGAGAGCCAAAAATGTTGTCCTCTTCAATACTCTTTGGAAGCAAAATATTAAAAATAAGGGGTGTTTTAAGACCTTTTTAATGACCAGTCAATCATGTGGGGCCTGAGAGAGTCTTTCTTATTTCAAAAAATTTTAATGCTAATCAGCAGCATCAACAGTTAGTTTTGCTTCCTGTTGCAGGCAGTCCAGGAAAGGATTGAGCCAATGGCAGGTATTTAAGAAAACCAGTAGAGAGCTGCAGACTGAACCTCTACAGCCCAGGGACATAAACGGCCGAGGAAATCTGGGAACAGCAAACACAGTAACTCAATCGAACAGAAAAAGCAGATGGACTCCAAAAGGGCCAAATATGTACCAAGTGTTAAATGCTGTGTTTGCGTTTAACACATCTGGAAGAGCGAAGGAATTCATAGAATTCTTCACAAAGAGCAACAGGCATCTGTGGGAAGAATTGTAGAGAATAAGACAGGGAGAGAGAGAGATAGAGATAGAGAGTATCCTTAGCAAGACCAAAATCTGTTGGGAGTAAAATAAGACAACATATACATCAATTTATGGCAACGTGCAACCAGCTTCAACCACCGTTATTCTTCAGCCTAGCCTCAACTCTCTTAGAACAGCTCCTTTCTTTAAGTCAGGAACACTTCTCCAGGCTTCCTGAAGGACGTCTCAAAGCTCTTCTTTGGACGTCGACTGCCTTTGGTTTTCTCCGAGGAGATGATCCCACACTGCTTCAGAAACTGCTCAGGTACTGAAAATGAGAGACAAAAACTTTGTCCTTCAGGAAGATCTGGAGAACTGTTCCTCAACAATCTGACTCTTATATATATATATATATATATATATAATATAAAGGAATGAGGGGAGGAATTTTGTATTGTGCTGTATTAATATTTGCAGGGGAGATCACTGAAACAAACCCAATAGAAGATACAAGCACACTCGGTTCATCTGCAAATTCTGAGCATCAGAAAAGATATCCAAACAACAGGATACACAGTCATCTGCAAATGTTTGGGGCATCAGCTTCATTGATGCCCCAAACATTTGTCCTCTACAGGAAACATGCTCCATTGTGAGCACAGCATTAAAAATGTTGAGCATATCATAGCCAACATATCAAAGCCACCAGGTTTGCATAAGCCTGTCCAAAGGCAAAGATACTCCCTGGACAGGACCATCCATCACAGAGCAGACACACCTAGGAGGCAATTTAGCATCTCCAGTCCACATGAAGAACAACACCTGGAGGACACAGGCAGAACATATATATAAAAAGATGCTGGATTGAGAATCAGACCCCATCACCTTCTCACTTTGAGACAACAGCACCATTTTCAAACCCTTTTGGCACCTTCGTGCTTTGAAAAGAGTGTGATACATTGCTCTTAAGGTCAGGAGCTAGTTTGATTTCACTAAGTCATTGGTCCAAAAGCAGAAAGGCTGAAACATCCCAGATCTGAATTCTGGCTTCTGTCGTTCCGTCAAGAATAATTGAGAACGAATAGTCGCCAATTACCAATTTTTTCCCATTTTCATGCATTAACTTAACCACTTTTCCTGAGTGGGATGGCTGGTGCAGAAGCCTATCCCAGTCCACAAAGGTGCGAAAGTTGGGGAAACACTTTGGCCAGGTTGTCAGTTCGTTGCAGGGCCGACACGCAAAGACAGCAGTCCTTAATTACCACTATTTGAGTATCATTCTGTTTGCTTAGTACAAGTTTGAACTAGTCGTCCTTCAGTGCATCCCTACTTAGTACACAGGACCAAATCAATCATGCTCCTGATTGGTGTACTGTAACACAGAGTATCTTGAGAACATGCTGTTTTGAGAACAAGAGGCCACCAAAACGATGGGCTGTTAATCATCTGTTATTTTCTCGGCATCGCTTACATCGACGGTCAATTGCTATCTAATAGTGCTCTCAAAGATTAATCTGTTTTCGCTGCTTTGTTGGAAAGGCGCCGACCTGTCGAGGGTGCCCACTGTTGATAGAAAAAGATTCGGTTTCAGCATTTTTATCAAACATGGGCAAGGCCTCTCACGCCAAAACGCTTGGTGGGAATGTATGGCCTTTGTGGGTAATTTAACATCCAAACACACACTCAGCACTTTCTTTCCCAAAATCACCTTCTCTCACAGCCATCTAATGAACCTCAGCAAACTGAAATCGAACCTTCTAGCATCGATTACGCTCAAAGAAAAAAGCACTCCTTTCTGGAGATGTGGGCTCAACTTACGCTTCCTTACAGGAATAATTTGTACACGGTCTTCCACCAACCCCAGATGTAGTCCATCAGCCATGCAAATCTCGCTTCTTCAACATGGCCAACAAAGTCAACGATGGAAGAGCCTGCGTTGTTTGTTTAAAAACAGCCTCGCGCAAAAGTCTTCAGCTATCCTTCATTTCCTCATATTTTGCCTGCAAAGAGCCACTCTTTCTGAGACGTTCTTACAGATTTAACGATCAGTCAAAAGGTCAAAACAGGCCACGATATCAAAAGCCTAATAATTGTGAAATATGGCAGAAAGCCTCCAGTGCAAAATCTGGAAAGATCGTTTGGAGTCGAAGAACGTCACTGCCTGGTGGCACATGTCCAAAGTTTGCTAAATAGTCCATTTAGCAACTAGCATTTAATCGAGAGCTGCTCATCCGAACCTTCATAGTCGTGTGACTGAGCGAGTCCAAGCTAATAAGTGGCAGAGCTGAACCAGAAGGGGGCACCGCAGAGGGACACGACCACAAACCCGATTATTAAATGGATAATACAGCATTTATATGATGTGTATAATAGGATATTTAAATATATTTCAGATTTAAGGTGGAAATTATACATGCAGAATTAACAGAACATAGACTGAACACTGCACTATAAAAGCAATGCATGAAAAGAGAAAAATAGCACATATTTCAGGACAACCGAGATTTCAGCACAATTTAGAAAGTAACTAAGAGAAATAAGTGAGACCGGTTAAACTGGAAGTATCGCTGGTCTGCGCCAAGGTCTCTGGGAGGGAATAGCTGGGCAAGAAATGGAGTGTTTTCTGACCGTCTGATAGATGTAGGGGGGCTTTCTCTTTGACTTCTGAGCACGATAGTATGTTTATCCTGGCACGTCTCACACTGTAAGCGAGTGTGTGTGTGTGTGTGTGTGTGTGTGTTGGGGGTAGCTCACATTTGCAGCCTGAAATTGCACACATGTGGTTAGCAACAGCAGACGGTCATAAAGATAATGTCTGATGTCTTTTGTCTCACGCCTGTAGCAATATTGATGCACTGAAACATGCCGGAAATTCAAATAAATGAAGGCACTGTTTGAACTCTTTTGTCCCCACAAGCCTTCACATATTATCAGAGCAGGCCTAAAATAAAACCAGTTATTTGTTATACATATATATATATATATATATGTGTGTGTGTATTCATTCATATTCATGTTTTAACAGTGTCCATGGTTGTTGCTAAGGTGTTGCGACACAAGGTGATGGTTAAGATATGGCTTAACTGGTGATAACTGAAGATAACTGGTTTCTATAATGTCTAAAGTGGTTGCTAGCTCGTAAGGATGTTGATATATGGTTGCTAAGCTATCCTATGTGGTTTTTAGGGTGTTTCCAACTGGTTGTTTTGCTGTGTCTGATGGTAAATGTGTTTCTAGGTGGCTGTGGCTTTCCAGGTGGTTTCTAAGGTGCTGCCAAGTGGTTGCTCTTTTAGCAGAAACTGCTGTTAGTGTGTTCCTAATTCATTCAACATATAATTTTGACATTTTCTTGGATTTCTAATGTAATGCTGTAGGAAAGTTCTCCACCTTTCTTCCTGAAAGGTAGTGTTTTTGTCTCTCATGTTCAGTCCAGTCTCTGTACCTGAGCAGTTCTCCAGATCTTCCTGAAGGACAGTGTTGTTGTTTCTCATTTTCAGTCCAGTCTCTGTACCCGAGCAGTTCTCCAGATCTTCCTGAAGGACAGTGTTGTTGTTTCTCATTTTCAGTCCAGTCTCTGTACCTGAGCGATTGCAGAAGCAGAGTGAGATCGTCTCCACAGAGAAAACAAAAGGCAGCTGATGTCCAAAGAAGAGCTGCGGGACGTCCTTCAAAAAGCCTGAAGACGACTTAAAGAAATGACAAGAACGCTTGCCTAAGAGAGTTCAGGCTGTGCAGAAGAATAATGGTGGTTCTTCAAACTCTCTTTGTGTTCAGACTGTATTTACAGGCTGTTTTTTCCCCCTAAAACATATAAACACATGAAAGGTGGCTCAAAATTTTTGTAAACAACAATAAAAAAAACAATGGTAAAATAGTTTGAATATGGAAGAAGATTATAATGTTTTTTCTCTTTTTATCAGCAAGTTTCACTAGATTCCTTCAATTTGGTGATCAAATAAAAGAGGTACCGAAACACGTAAAAATACAGCGGCCAGAGGGTTCATCCTGAACTAGACAATAATCCACCGAGTTCTATCAGTACTTGGCACCCCTGTTGCCTGACACAGTGGTGTGCCTCGTTCCTGGGCCTTATCCCAAAGGTTTATTTTAGAATACCGAAGCTATGAGCACCTCAGACAGTGCTTGAGCGTCTCAACTCCACAAATATTTCAGACACACACTGGACAAATATTCGCAGAGGTCCCTTGCCAGTGTACACACTGCCTGACTACCGCCTATCTATCAGCTGTGGGAGTTACACACCATGCCGGGAGTTTATGTTCGCCATGGTCTTCAATGGAGGGGGGCGTTGGAGGGCTTGCTATTGAAAGAGGCAAGAGAGGAACCCTACCATGTAGGCTTGAACCCTAGGATTATACAGACTCATGCACAATCTCAATAAAAAAATGACATCTGTTTAGGTAAACTAATCCTCAGATTGCTATAGTGTCGTGCAGGAATTTCGTCATCTAAGAGTGAAACTTTTTATGTCCGAACCAAAGCAAACGTTACACATCTTGAGGTCGAAGGGACAAGCTAGTGGTGGACCACCAGCTATCTCAAGAATGAAGTTAGCTTTTAGACTCTGACATATCTACAAAACCAAGCAAATACAGTCCCAAAGACTGGGGAGGTCAGAAAGGCCGTTTTCAATTCCAGAGAAGTCAAGTATGCGCAGCCGAGATCGACTGTGATGTTGGTAAGAATTCAGTTAAAAACTGCAGGAAGTCATGTTTGGATACCACCAGCATCAGATAAAATTCTGCTCACCTACAGCCTTCCTGATTCCAACATTCCCATCCTTAAAAGGGTCTAAAGGTGCATAGTTGCCTCGCAAGATATGACAATGATCTTGCTCTTTCCGCTGCCCTTAGTGGCTGAAGACGGGGTTGTATACAGCCAGAAGGCCGCTGCTCTAAATGTTTAGTCTGATAGGAAAATTCATTCAACAGTACATAAAAGCCCGAAACAACACACAAAAAAAAATGGAATCCTCTTGAAGCTGCACAAGCCAGGCTAGCGTTCTCAAAAGAACACACCTCATTAAGGCCAAGAGCCTTGGGAAGGTTGGGGTCTAGGAAGTCATCCGAGAGTTGGACGCCTGGTGTCATCCCACCCGCAACCTCACCGTTGTCCTTCCCATGCAGGACAGAGAGGGTGTGTGTACTCAGACAGTGTCTAAATGTTTAGTCTCATTTGTTTTATTCAAATGCTTCTCTACCGCTCACTCAACAAACCCCGTTTTCCCCTCCGCCTCCCTCCAAACCACTCGCTTCCTGAAGGCATTCCTTGCCGAGAAGCAAAAACAAATGACTTCAGCTGCGTTTTTCTGCTCCTTCACCAAGGCTCACAGAGAGCTTTAGAGTGTCCAGCAGGTGTGACTTCCATATAAATGGCTCAGAAAAGTCTTCAGGGACCGAGGGTAGGGTGAAATTATGAAGCACGGCTTTATCCAGGATCATTATCGCTTTGTCACTTGGTGGTGCTCATCATTTCGTAGCCTGTTTCCAGGAGCGAAAAGCACCTTGTGCTAAATTATGCCTCGCCATTAGACAAGACTGCCCGTTATACCATTAATATTAACAGAAGCCTCAGAGTCTGTATTAATAAAGCTTGCACTGCTTCACAGATGATGAAATCCAGCGCCCTGCGTGTTTGGAATTAAGAGGGAACATCTGCAGGGAAGCCACAGTGAAGTGGGCTGCTCTGATTGTATTCGCTGCAGATTCATGGTCACACCTACGGCGCGCTTGGCGTGTCTAATGTGGTCTGAAACAGGCTCCAGAGTAATATTACTGTAATTCAGGGGGAGATTTAAGCAGAACATCAAATAACGCTGTCAGGCCGGTTCTCGGGGCCAAGGCTTTCTTTCATATTCGGGACCCAATCCGGGTTGGCAGATCGCAGAAGGCCGAGGAGCCACTTTCACACTTCGCTCTCATAGCGAGCTGGCTGGCCTGGTTAGACTTGGCACATTCGCCGTCACATGTGGGATGCTTTTCACGTACTGCAGTTGAGGCCTGTCTTTTCACTAATATACTTTTATGGGGTTTGCCTTGGCCACGGACGTCAACGGGTATTGATCGCCAAGCCAAACAGACAAATGTTACAGAGGAGGACAGGCTGAGGCCTGTCCGACATGGCTTTGTACCATCACGTCGTCTTGAGTCGGTGGCTGGATGAGGTTTACACAGCTGCCCATGGACACCAAGATGGCCTCTAGTGGCAGCAAAAGGGAGCCTGCATTAAGAAGTGCAATTTGCTAGTTTCAGTCCAAGTCCTTGAAGAAGCTAACAATAAAAGCATGTGAACAACTGCAGCTGAAAGTATTTAATTCTTCCAAACATAAGTGTCCCCTGTTGTAATGCTGTGCTGCTCAAAAACAAGAAGATACAGATTCACCCCGAAGACACACTTTCAGAAAAGGCACTAGGGTCAGGAGAGTTAAAAGAAGAGTCGTACTCAGACTATTGCTGTCTCTAACAGATACATTAGAGGCAGTGTTTTCCGAGATCTCTAGGGTGGATGCTGGCTGAGAATTCACCGCTAATGCTAGAAAAACAGCAGCTAATCTGCTAGAATAACACACACCACTCCCACTGCTGCCCATTCATCCTTATAATAACAGCCTTTCCTGTGTCGGGCAATCACGACAAAGTGAAGGCCTTCAGGGACTCTCAAGGTCGGGGGGGTATGGACGACCCATGAAAACAAGTCACTTCGCTAATCCTCTCACAAGGGCAAGATCATGTACTTTAACGGTCCGAATCCTTTATTCATGCTCATGGTGTCTGAGAAGAGATCCAGGTGAAGACATCTTCCTCAGGATAAAACAAATAAAGGGTTCCGTTTCCCACAATCCCTAAGTCTGGAATGTGCAGCGTCTTCTTGGCTGCGAGAGGTAAACATTATTCCATCCTCAATTTCATGGACGTGTCAAAAACGTTCTAACCATGGCAGGGAAGGAAACAAATGTCGACTCCAGGGAAAAGTCAACGGATCAGCATCTCATCCGTAATGGTGACAGGTCGGAAAACTATTTTAGAGGCTAGCATCGGGGCAAAAGAAAGATTTCAGGCACAGAGTACAAGGCCCGGGGCAGCAACCTGAAAGCGTACTTCAATCCCAGATGGTCTGAACTCAAACAAGCATCCCACCAGCTTCCCATCATAGCCTTCCGTCATGGCCAGACTAACTTGTGCCGAAAGAATTTCATGACCTCCAAGATCCACAAAACACTTGAGCCTGCAGAAGGTACAGGGTATACGCCGCAGACTTTGTTCCTGAGCTACAAAGAGATCTCGCATCCAGAAAAGAGGGCCAAAGACAGTTCTACTCAAGGATGAAGGGAGTGAACTCATCCTTTTACAATCCCTCCATCTCCCAGAGCCTGTTTATTGCTTCTGCTCCCATCCAAGGCCAGCTGCGGGAAGCTCTTGGAGGATGCCTCATGTCTCACTCGGTAAGCACTACAGGAGCACCATAACACACTTCATCCATACAAAAGACTGGTAAACACAATGACAATGACCCCAACACTGGCTCGCTAAAAGAGCCACGCAGAGAATTTTTATATGCAAGTTACGTTCCTGATTAGTAAAGAGATCGCTGCAAATTGGGTGCGCACCGACTAATGTTCACCCAAATTGCTGTTTCCAAAGTGCCGGCTGTTTGGGCTCATTCTCAGATTCTTTTAAAATGCTCCTGATGTGTTTGTGTATATTGTTACAGACACCCCTGCTTTTCAAAGGAGAATGAATAAGTTGACTGGCTAAAATTTTTACACTGTTTCTTTTACTGCTGACAGTCGCGGCCAATTCGAATATAATTAAAAAGACAATGGAGTGCTGGACCTGCAAGATGCATTGTAATACTCGTATATATCGAAACGCATACGTTTTAGGATCAAATGATTTTTGACTAGTACTTTGCTAAAAATGGTTAAAATGTATTTCTAGTACAATTATGAGGTGAATGAACTCCTATCAAGCACCCCCCAGCATCTTCTTTAGCACAGATGCAATTCGGCATGGGTTCAATTAAGGGGAAATTTACTGTTTACTGAAATTTAAGGTGAGCCAGTCAGACGAGTTGTGCTGAGATAGTGTGGGTCTAAAATCCTGGTTGGTTAAAGGCCATACAATACAATACAAAGAGAAAGAGAAAGGTGTCAAAACTTACACAGTATGTTTCACAATGACAAAAACAGTCACTTTCTTCTTCTTTCGGCTGTTTAGGGGTCATCCGTCTCCATTTCTTCCTGTCCTCTGCATCTTCCTCCTTCAAACCAATCACCTGCATGTCCTCTCTCACTGCATCCATAAACCTCCTCTTTGTCCTTCCTCTTCTCCTCTTTCCTGGCACCTCCATCTTCTTCATCCTCCTCCCAATATATGTGCCCTCTGGACATGTCCAGACTAACGCGACCTTGCTTCTGTAACTTTGTCTCCAAACTGTCTAACCTGAGCTGTCCCTCTGATGCAATACTCATTTCTAAAATTGCTAACTGCAGAAGCCAAAAGTCACACAAATCTATTTACAAAAATAATATTTTATGACTGTCTAAATGGCATACTGAGTAGATTAAATGAAAGAAATTGGAACAAATGTTTTAGTGCAGTTACAAAGTTCAACGTTCAATGTGATACAACGTTCTAGATAAAGGTGTTCCAAGCACTCAGTGTTCAGCATCAGCAGTAAATGAATCACCTGATCATCTGGAATCATCTGCACCTGTTTCTTCACTGCTTCACGTCTTAAGGTTGAGAAAACCTGTCTCTTTGAAAGACAAATGAAAGAAACTGGAGTGGTGGCTCATGCCCCCCAAAAAAACTCTCAACCCCTCAGACTGTTGCCAGCTCTTCATTAAGGAGGATCAGACTCGGTTAGGGATCTGCTATGACTGAAGAAATTACCATAACTTCAGTATCTACCCAAGTGAGGAACATAAGATCTTGAAAGCACTAAACAAAAAAGAAATTCTAGAAATTCCATGATCTGATCTGAGGTTTGTTAACAACCATAACACTCCCTAAATTTCAAAGTTTTCAGAATTGGCAAAAATGATGATTCTAACCACAAAGGAACGTCTTTTATTGCAAATACGTTGCGCCCTATGTTACTTGTAGCTGATGCTTATGGTTAGATTCCCTGCAATGCCTCATTTGTCTCCCCCCAGACCTCAGATGGCGATGGATGACAGACTGAGGCATGTTGAGGCAACTCTAGGACCGCCTTTTTGTCCAGAGCCACATCTACGGCTGGTCTGCAAAGTTCAAGCCCAAGACATGTCTGTCCACAGTCGATAAACAGGGAGTCGCCACTTCTGAGCCAGGCCTGTCCAAAGAACACTCAAAGTGGCCAAAAGCCAAATCAGGTGTCAGCTACTAGACCCCAACAGAGCCCAAAAAAGGAGTCTGCCAAGAGAGACAAACAGCAAATACCTATTTTGAATGGGCTTCTTAGGTTCACCTACCTTATAGCTAGACTCAGCACTTGGTTTTAGGGCTGGGACCACATCTCAGTTTATTGATAAAACTTTATTTCCATTTAAGACGTGTCCTGCACTCCAACCCATGATCTAAATTAAGATCAGAAAGTTTTTTTCAGTCCTTGCTGGAATTAAAAGCTTCGGAGTTGTCAGCTATCATAAAGGAGTCGAAAAAAAAAAAAGGTAAAAAGCGAAATGGAAGGAAAAAATTTATCCACAAAGTAGCAACAGAGAGAAAATGACCGTTTTCCTTTTGGCCAGTTTGAGATACCGCTTTCTGCAGAAGGTTTCTGACTCATTCAACTATGTTACAAAGCCAGCTTTGGGACATCCTTCAAAAAGCCGGGAGAAGTGTTCCCAACTTAAAGACAGGAGCTGGTCTGAGAGAGTTGAGGCTGTGCTGAAGAATAACGGTGGTGGTAGCGAATATTGATTTTATAGCTGGTTAGAATGAAACTCTCTTTGTGTTTAGACTGGTTTCACATGTCACCATCCAATAATTCACAGTACCTACTGCCCCATGAGTAGTGGCTTAAGATATTTATAAAGATATACATCTTTACATATTTACATTTGCATTTTGAGTACTGCATAAGAGGTGTTTCAATAAAGTTGCCAGTGATTACAGATCACAGGGATGGTGGATCCACTTCAGACATTAAGTTGAATGTTTGGCTACATGTGTTCTGAGTTAGATGTAGAATAGAAAAGGTGGCTAAAGCATGCACAGTAAGTCTTAAAAATTTGTCTACACAAGACCCTTCGCGAGTCAGAGTAAGTCTGGAAGGCATTACCGTTGAGACCCATTTCAACACCAGTCTTCCCATTTCCAACAGAAATGTTGGCTTAAGCTTTTTCCACACGCCTAATAAAATCACACAGGACTTGATTATGTTTACCATGATCTCTCTGATATGCAGCTTCCAACTCGAACTCGTTTTTTCTCTCTCGTTCTCTGCCATTTTCTCTCTCTTCTATTAGGCCTTGCATCGTGTGTAGGGCTCTACTTAAAGGAATAGCTGGCCAAAATTCAAATATACACAAAGAACAACTGAATCCAGATGTAGTCACGTATGGAGCTCTTCAGAATAGAAACGTAACTAGACATCAATAGCCACCCAAATCACTTCTACGGAACGACCTCTTCAAAACATAATCGAAGCCCATCGAGATGTCGTTGATGTAGGACTCAATCATCTACATCTGCTTCGGGAACAATGCAGTCTGTAGTGGTGAAGATTCTTCAATGTTTATAGCTGATAGTAAGTCATACTGTGTCTTAAACCACACCCACGAGTCTGCAACACCTTAACAGTTTCTTTAAGAGACAGATGCAGTTTTGTTGCTTGGGTGATTACGGAGTTCTAGAAACATTAGCATTGTCATTTTAAAACTCACAATAAATCATGCCGTGTCTGAAACCGCATCCACAAGTCTATTTCAGCTTAATGAAGAGCTGAATGCGGTACTTGTGAATGAAATCAAGGCTGCTCAGTGGGAAAACTGAGTTCTGGCAATGTTAGCATATTCATTTTTCTAGCTCACAATAAGTCATACTGAGTCTGAAACCGCATCCACAAGTCTGTTTCACCTTAATGAAGAGCTGGATGCAGTTTGGGCAGGTTTTGATGAATGAAAACAAGGCTTCTCAGGTGAACATTGAGTTCGTTTGCATTATTATTTTTAGAACTCACAATAAGTCACACCATGTCTGAAACCACGTCAACAAGTCTACTCCATGCCAATTAAGAGATGGAGTCAGTCAGAACAGGTTTTGGTGAAGGAAAGAGTGAGGCTGAATACACTGTGTGCACAATTATTAGGTGTATATTTTGAGCATAACAACATGTTTCTGTACCTATTCCAACCCCAAGCTGTATAAACCTGAATGCTGATTGGACTCAAAATCAACTCCTAAACCTACTGCCAGTTTTTAGAAAACATTTTCTTCCAGCAGTGGTTCAGGAAAAAGACAGCATCTTTCAGGAAGACCATGATTTTCCTGCAGGACAGTGCTCCATCACATGCATGGTGTTTTGGCAGCAAAGACCTTAAAGATGAAAGAATCATGAAATGGAATCCTTCCTCACCTGAACTAAACCCTGTTGAGAACTTGTGGACCTTCTTAAATGCTCCTCGGCGCTGTGCTTCACAATGACAAGGGTAGTCACTTTCACTTTTCATTAACATTGTCATCTTTCTAGCTAACATACCAAGTCTGAGACCACGTCTACAAGTCTGTTCCACCTACATGACGAGATGGATGTATTTTCAGCCGGTTCTGGTTTGAAGTTTGGACAAGCCAAGTTTCCAAGTTTAATCCTTTACAAATATGGGTCATTTGACTCCCATTTGGTGTGTAAATGTGCTTTATTTCATTTCAAGAAAATCCAACTGTTTAGCTTACAGCACTGCAGATGTTTGCTGGGTAACTGGATGCAGTTGCTGCAAAAAAAGTGAAAACCAACGCGCCAAAGCAACGGAGACTCTGTGGAGTTTCACATTAGCTTGCAGACAGGCATCGAAATTACAGAAACACGTTATCCGAAAGCGAGCTATAACAACAGTCCAATTTAACAGAACAGAAAGCAGCCTCCAAACTCCACCCCAGGAAGGGTCGGTGCGGTCGGGGGGACGCAGGTGGTTCAGCGGGGTCACCGAGAGGAAGTTTACGAGGCTTTCGGCTCAGTGTTTAGACGGGCGGTGATGCAGAGCTGCATTAAAAATGTCTTTCCACAAACCTTAAGGTGCAACAACATTTATTCGCCTGGAAATGAAAACACAGGAACACTGAGCGCGTCCCGGGCCGGGCCTGGCGAAAGAGTGGGGAGACAGCGACCTCAAAGGCTGCAGATAAAATCTGATGGGACAGAAACAGTGGAAAGTATATGTATGACTGACAGAACGAAAGCAGGTCAACCTTTGACAGACAAAAAAAAAAAAAAAAAAAAAAAAAGACACCCCTAACCCCTTCCCTCCCTAAATTACAATCCTAAATTCGTAGTAGTGGTATTCGGGGTCCTAAATAAATCTGCATTGAAAAAATTAAGCTGTAGAAGTTTGCACAACCTGTGGGACATCCCATGCGCTGTCAAGGTACTGGCAGGGATCTTTTTTATTAAAAGCGTTCAAAAAGCCATCAACGTTTTGCTGAAAACCACATTAAATATGATGGATGTTGCCATGATCTGCAGAAACGCACAAGGACGAGACTGTTGATTAGTCTGGCAACATTAACATTTGTTATATTTAACACAGACAAAAAGGATCCCTGGCAGTCCCTTGCAAGAGCGTGGGATCTCCCATTGTTTGAGAAGCAACAGACGTTTTACTAAAAACGGTATTAAACATCACAAATGTTAATGTTGCCATGATCTGTAGAAATAAAACAAGGTTGAGCTGTTGACTGGCCTGGCAAACTGCGGTCTACACATCGTTTCCAGTGTAGGCCAAAGACAATTTCATTTCTGATTATATGGATTTCGTCAACCATGGATAAAATCAGGGCCTCTGAAAATAAAAGACCCCCAAGACTGGACCATAATCAAATTAAGCAAGAATCAAAACTTTGCAAATTTTGAGAACTTTCAGCTTGATATCCAGCTGCCAAACAACAACCAACGATTTCCTAGTGTTTAGGGACGAGGCCCCAGGATCGGAAGGTAGACCAGTAGGTTGCCCCGAGATACCCTTGAGGAAAGTCCCCAACACTGCTCCCAGAGTGCTTTAAATAGCTGCAACCTGCTGCGCAGTGCATGTAAGTGCATGTTTCACGATTGCAAAAATAGTCACTTTCATTTAACAATTGTCTCATTAGTGCAAAGTAAAACGAAAGTGAAAGTGCTCATTTGTCATTGTGTGGCCCCAGGATTAGAAGGGCGTGGGTTTGAATCCCTGAGGTACCCTTGATCACGGAACTGTCCTCCTCACTGCTCCACGGGTGCTGGATATGTTGCCCCCTGCTGGATAGTGCGTGGGTTAAATACAGAGGAATGGATTTAGTTGTTGTTCATTGTGTTTCATAATGACCGTCACTTTCACTTTCATTCTCTGTATAGATCCTGCTTTCCAGGAAACCTTTAGGGAAAAAAAAAAAAAAATTCAACCCTGTTCCACAGCAGGGATGTTCTTCAAGTCTCTGTGCCCCCTGTTCCAGCTCCAGGTTCTCTTTATTACTGTTCTACTTAAAACATTAAGTTATGAAAAGCTAAAACTCTCAACCTGTTTCTGGAACAAATATATTTAAGGTGCAAAACTGGACCATGTTGTACCTGAGGGAGCATTTGCAATGTTTGGACCTTAATGGAGCTAAAATCTATCTGCAAGGTAACCTGGAAAATTGCAAAACCACATATGACCACAAGAGGGCAGTAAATGCAAAATGAAAACCACTATGGCTCAACATATCTTATCCCCAAAACAACATATACGCATACAAGTATAGATTACATTATTTTGTAATTCATTACATACAATCCATGCATTCTTAAAAAATAATTACAGAAATACTTACAAAAAATATTTTTACCCTGTAAAAAAATGATGTACAAATACATAATTTAACCAGTTTAAACATAAATCTATGCCTGCCGGATAACAAATCCCACTTCAGTAGGACTTTTTAGAACTGCTACTGTACATGGGGTGGGTGATGCATACAGTGATGGGGACGGTACCTCAATCAAGGGAAACTCAGGACAACCTACTGATTGCAATGATTCCATGAGTGTTGCTCAAATTTTTTAGAAGACAATAAAAGTTAAGGCTCCTTCTGTCTTTCCTGGATTAGACCACCAGTAGCAAAATCTGTGAGCAAGAGGTAAAGTGCTCTACCTTCAGAATCTCCATCTGGAGCTGCCTGGTTTCTGAGGAACTGCCTCACTTTGGTTCTGGCTCTTGGTGGCAATCCTTTTGGAGCGGCGGAGCGTCCCAGCTTCACTCTCTGCTGGGACTGGGTGCACCTGAGCCTTGGGAAGTGTGGTCGCCTTGCGGGCTGCCGCTGGTGCTCCAGATGTCTTCAGCAGTTCCTAATGAATAAAGTTAGGTTTGTTCACCCAACCATTTCTTCACCCATATGATCTAAAAATGCTCCAAAGTGCACTGACCTCAGGCTCTGGAGGTTGGGATTTTTGATCTGCAGGTTCTACCTCCGGATCCTCCTTAAGCACCTGATGCAAGGAAATTACCGTGAACTGAAATACTGTATATGACTGTACTTTGTGTTAAAACCTTTATCACAACTTCACCTTGGCCATCCTTGTTTCCTTTGAGGTCTTTTCTTTAGGGGATTTTTTTATTGCAGATTTTTTGTCCTTTGGGGCCTTCGGCGCTCTTGCAGCGACATCCACAGGAGAAGCCTTGGCTTTGACATTGCGGACTCTCTCCTTCGCTTGAGCTGACTTTGGGGTCTCCTAACGAGTCAAATATCACAACCCGATGCGCAGCTAAATGAAAATGGCATGGAGGCCACGGACAAACCCTAGTCTATCGTTGAGCACAAATGTGTTTCACCCAAATTCCCTCTCTCACAGCATCTTATAAATAGTCTAAAATTGTTCAAATGTAGCATCAGCAATGTAAAAAAGGAACATACAGACCTCAGTCTTTGGTGGCTGGCCTCTTCTGTCTGCTTTAGGGTCTTCTGTGTGCACCTGATGCATGAAGAATAATAACTCTGAATTGAAATGTCATATAAACGAGGCTTTGGGTTAAATCCCTGCACCTAGCTGCACCTTGCTTGTGCTTTTCTCTTTAGCTTCTTTTTCCACCGACTTCTTTCCCCTTGGGCGTTTCAAGGCATCGGAAGTTGCTTGAGCAGTTTTAGGGGTCCTGCGGGCTCCCCCCTTTGGTTGAGCTGCCTTCGAGGCTTCCTGAAAGGCAAAATTGTTAGATTTCAGCTTTACTTACAGCCCTGCTCCTGGAATACTCCATACTTCATTACCCAAAGTATCAAAACATCAATGCAGAGGTATTCCAGGACCAGTGCTAGGAACCTCTCCTTTAACAGCATTTAACACTAGCACAACACTAAGTCACATGTATTGTTTGTCCATGCTAAATTTCCTATCCATTCATCTTCACCATCCAGTTCACAATATTAGCACTTACGGTTGGCTAGGGCAGATCTAGCAGGGCAGAAATTTGAAGGCACTGAGCTCTTTAGTTCTCTTTGGAAGCTGAATGGCTTTGAACTCGGATTTATACTCTTTTTAGCAGTGTGGCCAAAAACAACCGAACTGAATATTTAGAAAGCGTTGTCCACAAACTTTTGGCCATAAAGAATCTTTTAAAAGATGCACTAAAGAAATCAAACAGATTAAAGGATTTAAAGGAAACTGAAGACTTTTTACACACCTCTTCCTCAGGCAGCCAGGTCGTCAACGCCGAGAGTTCTGTTTTGAGGGCCTCTATGTTAACCTATCAGATAAAACATTCATTTTTTCCTTTTTTTTTGTTTTTTTGTTTTTTGATATTTCATAACCGGATTTTCTTTAACAGCAGCTGTCACCTTGATGGTGCTGATGTTCTTCTGGCAGTCGTCGATCTTCTTCATTGCCTGCTCCTCCTTGTCTCTTAAAGAAAACAACTAAAATGTGTTTCCCCCGATTTTATAAGGTCAAACAAAATCTATGAAACGTCAGGCTTAAACATGTCTTTAACTCATCAGCCAGCCATCAGCCCAATCTTGGTCTGGTGGGTTAAAGAACAAAATGCTGCAGACTGGCAGACAATAAAAATGTTCCTGATGCTCAACTGGGACTTATTTGCTAATGTTAGCACTGAAAAAGTGTGGTGCAAAGGATGTAGTTCAAATTAATACAGGAAAAAAACACTCATGCTCATCTGGGATGCAGGTCCAGTCCTGCCGGTTTGATACCTGATCTCCTGAGCTTTGGTCACCTCTCTCTTGAGATGTTTGACCTTTGTAGCTTCCTCCTGGACGACATGCTGTACATCCCCCAGCCGGAGCTGTGAAAGCAAATCTTTTTCTCCCAGACCTTCCAGTTGAGCAGGAGAACAAGACCTCAGGAGAACATCTCGACACAGTCGCACAAGCAACTCACAGGGAAGAGTCTGAAGGTGAAGACGCAAGAGTATTTTCACTGGAAGATTCGGAAGAGCCCATCAGTTTTGTCGGTCCCGACTTCCTATTTCTGGAACTACAAGGCCAATGCCACCGTCAAGCAGTGGACATTCACCCATCAATAAGAAGTGGACTCATTGGGGTGCTTGGCGTAAAATGCGTATGGCTTCTAAATAATGGGACATAGATAACCATGATGTGTTGATAACATTGGCCTCCAATGTTCTCCAGTGAGAAAACATCTGAATACAATTTGCTCCAAACATGTATGAGGTCAAGTCTTCTGAACAGTTCTCAACATAATCTCACCTTAGAAAGCTCAGTTTCAAGTTTGTCCCGAGAGGCGACGGCCATCTCCAGCCTCTGAGTCTCGGCCTTCAGAACCTTCAGCACTTCGCTCAACTCTTCCTGCGAACATTTCTCTTTTGCGTCAGTCATTAAGACACAAAAACAGACATCCGTAGGCCTTAACGTGGTACAGCATCTGTGGGACAGGATGTTTACATTTACCTGCAACTGCTGGACCCGTTTCTGTTGCTTAGCCTGGTAGACAAACTCCAGATCAGTGTCCGTCCACTGGTATCCCTGCATGCCCTGGATGAAGGTATCTGGGTCAGCGTCCCCCATCTTTGCTGGACATGCAAGCCAAATAGGAATTTAAATGATGTTACACATCTTTGTCTGTACAGAAAACAGCCCTACAGTGTCAAGAACCAGAAAAGCACAATATTCTAGAAGGCACCTGATGCTAACGTGGTGCTGGACCTGCGGATGGACATCCTCTCCACCTTCACTGCAGGACTCAGTGCTCCATACTGCCTGCTGGGAATGCTGCCCTGCAAAAAAAAAAATCATGTCCATGTTTATAAATGGACAGTTCCTTCCAAAAGTGTTGGAAGAGCAAGGCCAAAAGACGTTCCAGCTTGAGATAAAATTATGAACTCAAGATGTTTTCCTGGTATCTAACTCTAGATAGGATGAATTACAGTGCACCTTTTGTATCTGACCACCCAGTTCTAATCCTTTCAGAGGGGACTATATTTTAAGAGGAGACCATTCCGTACTTTAATGTAAACTGAACAATGATGGACAGTTGTTTCATGTGAAATGCGTCCTTTGAGAAGATACTGGTGGAAGGAACATGATGTCCAAAGAGTTCGATGCCCTTGTAGATGGAACCAAAGAGGAGGTTCATGGATGGGATGAGACCTGGTTGGTTTGAAGGAGGACTAGGCAGAGGACAGGAAGAAATGGAAATGGATGATCCAATGTGGCGATAGAAAAGGTTGTAGATGGAACAGTTATGGACTCCATGATGCCTCAGAGGTTTTGGTCTAAAACATAATGAAAATAGACCACCAAAGAAACCTGATTTACTAGTTTACCATCACCATTCCAGAAAAACACTCAAAAGGCACATCCAGGGTGGAAATTAAATGGCCACATTAGTGTTGTGGACAACTGGCTCCATTCACCACCACCGTGGAGAAATCCAGGTGTCTGCAACGAACCATTTCTAGCAGGCTTCCTGTGGAAGACTCTATATAGATCAACCTCTTATTTGTGAAGAAAATTCAAAAATATTGTTGAATTTAACCTTTTTTCACAACAAAAAAAACAGAACTCACCTCATGTCTTCCAGTTTTATTCAAGAAAAATCCCACTTTGTCGTTGCTCCACAGAACTTAAGGTTTGACCCATTTTGCAAACGTTTTCCACCAAAATTCAAAAACTTACGCTCACTTGATCGGATAAAGGAAGGTTTTCGCTCGTTAAACTTTCGTTATTAATAACCTGCCGAATTCGGAAGAGTTTGGTGATGCTTTTCCAGATATTCACACTATTGTCTCAACTTGTATCTCAGTCAGACCTTCATAATCAGTACTTTCACATTTGGATCTCCAGCACTGTTTTATAGACCATGAATGGAATGATTTGGATTAGAGCTTTACAAAATCTAAAGAAGTGGCTTTCAGATGGAAAGCTTGGGTTGCCCAAAGATTCCCAACGTTTTCTCAACTTTCCCCTCAAATTCAGACCTTCAGGATTCGTCCTCAGATGCTTTTTGGGGGCTTCTATCGTTTTAGTTCCTCACTTTGGGCCTGTAGTGTCACATTTTAGTGCAAATCTTTGTCAACAGAGATGCTGAGGTGGGCTCTACAACATCTACCAAGATGAAAAGGCTCAGATCGTGTGTCCTGTGGTGCCCACCTCTGCCTGGGGGTCTGTCTCCTCCTTGATCAGACCTTCTGAACCTCCACTCAGGTGGGACTGGGACCTGCATGGTGGGGGGGCTCTCTGAAGCTGTCGCCCAGCAGGGATGATGTTTAAAGTCTCCTTCTTCACCTGAACACTCCCGGCCTCCATGCAGCTGCTGAGGGACCAGCCAAAGACCGAGTGAAGCTTCAGCCTCAAACACGACGCGAGAGGAGCTTCAGATCAAAGCCGCTCTCAAACACAGCGCCGCTTACAGACACTGTCCACCAGAGGGCGCGCCAGCTCCACCAAAACATCTCTTTCTTTCTCCTTCAATTTCTCTTCACTTCTTTAATTCTCCACTCCTCTCTCCTCTTTATTCCTCTCATTCTCTCTTCTACATTTCTCATTTCTTTTTCATTTGATGAGTTCATTTCTTCATTCTCCTTTATTTTCCTCCTGTGTTCTGTTTTTATCACATTTTCCCTTTTTTCTCTCTCTCTTTCTTCTTGATTACTCTTTTCTCAGTTTCCTTTCTCTCCTCTTTCTATTTATTCTTTCCCTCCTTCTTTGTTTCTCTCATCTTACTTTTTCTCTTTCCCTTTCTTCTCTTATATTTCTCCTCTGTTCTTTATTCTTCTCTCCATCTTTACTTTCCCTTTCTTTCTTCTTTATTTCTTCTTCCTTTCTCTCCTCTTTTTATTTCTTTCTCTCTTCTTTATTTCTCTCTCATTTATTTCTCTCATCCTTTCTCTCTCTCTCTCCTCTGTTATTTATCCCCTTCTTTTTTCTTCCTCTATTCTTCTATTTCCAACTTTATGTATTCTTCTTTGATTCTCCCCCTTCCTTCTTTCTCTTTCTCTTTCATTTCTACCTACCCTTATTCTTCCCCTATCTCTTAATTTCTTTCTCCTCACTCTCTTCCTTAGTGTGTGTGAGAGTGAGTGTGTGGTATTTTTAGGTCTCCTCAGGATGTCAGTGTAGTACAGGGCATCGTCCACCAGATGGTCCGTCTAGTCAATGCCGACTCTGCCCGTGTCCCACTGACCTACAGCCCCACTCAGAAAAATTGATTCAGTGAGGCAGCGGTTTAGTGTTTAGGCATGAGGCCCCAGGATCAGAAAGTCATGAGATGTCCAGAGGTACCCTTGAGCAAGGTACCATCCCCATCACTGCTCCCCAGGTGCTGGATATGGAGGCCTCCTGATGTACAGTGTGTGTGGGTTAAATACAGAAAATTGTCCCTTTCACTCAATGAATGCCTATTGATGGGCTGAAATACATCACAGATGTTTTCAAACGAATCATTTTATTCAAAGCCAAGTCCATTTTCTTTGGCACAAGCAAATAAGGATCATTTATATGAAATACATTTCTCACATTTATCCCCGCTTTATTTACTTTTTGTTCTTATTTCAAAACAAAAAAAATCAATCGTGCTCTTTAAAGGGCATAAAATGTCCCGTATAGTTTTTTCTTCCTCTGGCTGTTGTTCAGAAGCCACTCCGTGGTGCTCCAGGCTGAGGCCTGTGGAGGATCGTTGGATGCTGAAGGGGATGCATCAGGAACTGGTGGCTCCTAAATCTCATCCAATCAGTTCCTGATGCAGTATCCTCAACATCAGAAAGGTCACATCCATGCTCACAGCTCAGCTGGGCCGGTTCACCAGGTGGCACCAAAGGTTCAAAGATCTCCTGAACAGAGGTGGTTCCTCGATGGTAGAAAACTCGCATGATGGTACTGCTACGGTCGAACCGCAGTGAGACATCTGCAGAGCTTAAAGGTTCAGCCCAGGATTTTGTTCCAACTGCATGGACACCCCCTAGTGGTGGCTTCAACTAATCTAAAAACCAACCAGGCGGAATGAAATCATGGAGAGGACATTCTGGACCTTCAAGCTCTGCTAACAATGGCCTCAAAGTTAGAGTCTTGCTGGCGGGCCTAACTGATCCCAGACTCACCGTTGTCCAGAAATCTCTAAAACACTTCTTGATGTGATTTCCGAGCCCATAAATCTCTTAAAGTGGGGACACATTTCAGGATCCAAGATGGCCACTTCTTTGTGAGAGTCTACGTTGGTTTTTCACGATCGTTGGACATGTCCTAACTGGTTGACTACACTCAAGAAAAGGTGGATGTCGGACCCAAACCACTTACTTAACATGACTCCATTAGAGGAAAATATGTACAGGGGATCGGAGGACTGTATTTCAGACATCCATCCATCCATTATCTGCCGCTTGTCCCAAACGGGGTCGCGGGGGGGTGCTGGTGTCCAAGCCAGCGCACACAGGGCGAGGACGGGGGACACACCCTGGACAGGTCGCCAGCCCATCGCAGGGAGGAGCGGGACAGGGACGGCACCTTGCTCAAGGGTACCTCAGGGCAACCCACCAGGAAGGGGTTCGAACCCCCGATCCGCCGATCACGCGGCCAACACCCTAACCACTAGGCCTATTTCAGACATGAACGAATGAATTACAGATGTAAAATAGAATAACAGAGTGAAGCCAGCATCAGCTCTGATGCTGAGACGAGTCCACCGTAAGGTCTTCTGTCCCAGTTTTAATCCTAAACTGCTTTTTCTACCTCCAGTCTACCTAAGGCACTTGAGCTGCGGTCTGCGCTACTCACCTCTGTCATCGTCCCGGCGTCCACTCTGCAGTAGACGTGGCGATGCGCTTGGTGCAATCCCGGCAGCACCTGTGAGACCTGCTCACACACTCACAGTTGCCAGCTGAGATTATACCAAAGCGTAGCTGAAGTGTTTTAAATATGCTGTATTTCTTTGGATAAGAAATATGTTGAAATGTATATTTCTATATTTACTCTAAATATATCTTTAGAGTAACTTCAGGTATAGCTAGTTGTGCGGAACAAAAAAAAACTTGGGAGGCCAGAAGTTCATTAAGGTACAAACACGGTCCTTGAGGTCCAGTTTTGAGCCTTTTTTGCAAAATGGACAGATTTGTACCCAACACTTTAAAGCAGAATGGTATCAGTCCACCTTAAAAATATACCTGGAGCGTGATATGGTGGCAGTCCTGTCCCTAGGGTCCTGGAGCCATTGTCTAAAGGGGACCAGCCCCGTTGATGCAAGTGGAGCCCGGAGAGGGGGGGGGGTATGTTCTGGTATTAATAAGGGCCTTCGCGGCGTGTTGCCTGTAGCCCGGCATGAAGACATGTCCATGGTTTGTGAGATGCAGCAAATGAGGTGGACGGCTGAACCCCTACAGGTGAATGTGAGCTGTGTTAGCTACGTCACAGTTGCCTGCAGAGATTAGGCCGTCCAGCCTGTGAGTGTCCGGGTGTCCAAAATGTCCAAAATTTGCAAAATGTCCAAAATTTGCAAAATGTCCTACTGACCCCAGATGTCGCTCCAGCATGGAGCCACAAGGCAAATCTTTCCCCTGGGGTTTTGTCCTGCTGTGTCCTAAACTATGTTCAAAAGTTTGTTCCACCTTAATGAGGTTCGAGGAGACTGCGAGAGAGTTTGGGTGATATGGACTCGTTGATGTTTGGGAACAGCGCTGAAACGATCTTCAGATTGTCCCGTTAATAAGCAAACAAGAGATTGCTGGGGGGACGAGAGTCCATGCATGTCAATGTGTGTTATGTCCCAACAGCGTGCAATGTCCCATTGGATTCTGAGTGTGTATGTGCTGAATCACCTAAAAGAAGTGTTTATCATTTTCAGGACTATGTGTGTGTGTGTGTGTGTGTGTGTGTGTGTGTGTGTGTGTGTGTGTGACACAAATAACCCAATAAGGATCAGAGTGTGCCGTAAACAAGCCCCCCCTAATCTCCTCAATGCCGTAATGAGCATGTACGTCCTCTTTAGTGTCCCCCCAGTTGCTAAGCTATAGGGCGTCTCCCCCAGGCATCTGGCGTGTGTCCCCCTTTCCCCACAAGCACACACACACACATACACACACACACACACCCGGACAGCCAGGCTCTGATCCTCCACCCACCAGTTGCCATGGTGAACCCACAAGAACTCTCCACCGTATTGTCCAAGCTCCTCTCCGGCACACCCCCCTCTACACGCCTCCGGCCACTGCGACACACTGAGAGAAGAGAGAGAAAGAGGGAGAAAGAGACAGAGAGGTAGTGAGGCTACACTATGCCTGGCTGCTCAAAGGCCCGGCCTGATCTAACACAGCTTATGAAGCTGATAAAGAAAAGCGGCAGGGACTTTGCTGGTGCCATGGTCAAGGATTTGGGAAGGGGACACACAGGGATGCAAATGTATTAACTTCTAAACACAAAATGCAGAGAAACGTGCGAAACAAAACTCTCTGAAATGGGGAAAGGTAATGATACCCCTAGGCAGGGTGTTTTTGTCATTTGAAACTGAAAACGTACCATCTTATTAGTTAAGAAATGAACTAGAAATTTAATTTCAATTTAGAAATGAAATAGAAAAGAAAAGGCCTTGTGTTTGTGGGGGACGGCACCTCCTGCTAGGTAACCCGCTAGCCTGCTCATGAGGCTGACGTGTCAAAATTAACACCACACTAACAACCATTATCCCCTTTCCCAGGGCAAACATATTTCTGGAATTGGGGACATTTCCAGTTCAGCAGTCAAGATGCACCATATTTATTGACAAAGATGCATCCAGTATGTCTTCAGATCAGCTACTATCACCTGGTAGTACGATTTCCCTGATTCAAACTCCGGACTCCGTCCTGACGTTTGAGCAGATGTTGAGAGTTTCTGCTCAAGCTTTACAACCTTTTCTTCTAAAGCCAAGCCAGCAAAAAATTAGTAGTAGAAAAGTGATAGAAAGTTGCTGTAGCGCCCCCTGTTGCCCAAAAGAAGCACAAATGCTAGTCTTTCTTTTTTGTCTGTTTTTAATTTACAGTTCAAATTGGGGACCGCTAAAATGGGGAGCTGGTGGTCCAATATGACACATGATTTTTGTAGTGTGTGTGTGTGTGTGCAAATTTTAGATAAAGGAAAAACATCTGAAAACTTCTGAGGCATTTCAGTTTAAAGGGCATTAAATGATTGGTGTTAATGGCGACATTTTAACATCTTCAATTTTCCTGTAATGTTCATCCATCTCAAAGAGACAAACAATAATCAGGATCATTTTTAATAATGAACCCACAACATTTGTGTCTGTTTGCTCATTTCTTCATGTTAATCATATTAATCTTATTCGTACAGTCAGGTGCAAAAATATGTGCGCCTCTAGTCAGATGATGTTCTGCTGAAGGGTAAATAAGGACATGTCCTTTACGGAGACACACCCCTGCATCTACTGCATTTTAATACACAGTAACTGGTTACTGAATTTAATAAGTTGGGAAAATGTTAAAAATATATAATTATATGCGACGTCCAAATATTTAAATACACAAAAATAATGATCTATACCGATTTATACCAATACAGATTTTCTGTATTTTATAATATAACACTTTCTTCATGGGAAGAGGATGTACACTTCATCAATCAACATTTTTCATTGTGAAAGTCCTTTGGTCACCATGTAGGCCCTGTCCCTTTTGGTAGTTGTCTGATAAAATATACTACTAAAAATACTTAGCTTCTTTAAAAAAATCATTTATCTAATATTTAACATTCTGGCATCCCACTTAGAAAGGAACCTATGTAGAGTCCCAGAAGCTCTTGCTGTGATTTTGACAAATTGCTCATTTTGTTTGGGGGTACATTTGTCTCAGGTCCCAATAAAGACCCTCTGCACAAAAGTGCTATTACTCATCCCCCAGTAGTTGCACTATCGGCCTCTTGTTCATTACCAATCGTACTTTATTCCGGGATTCCTCTTTAGATGATCTACAACAGTGTTGGGAAGAACCCATTCCTGTTTTGCAATCACAAAGGGCCGAAAACAAGATTAGGTTTCCAGTTCTCGCACTAACCGTAACCCTGCTGAGAATCGACTGGATAGTTTGGTAATAATTGGAGCAAACTGTCAAAATAACGGGCAGGAGCAAAGGCGTCGGTTGGTGCTGCTTTTGGAAGAGGTCATCCCTCGCTGACCTTTCCGTGAGAGCTCTGTGTAAGCCTTTGGGTAGGCGGTGGCCCCCCTGGGCATCCAAGTTGGTAGAGGGTGGGGAATTTGTCAGGGTAAGGCGATCAGCAGGGGCGGTTGAGCTAGGCTGGGTGGGGGAGTTAGGAGGGGTGCTTAAACTTTTCCCAACAGCCCCTTTTCTTGACGGGCCACATCCCCAGACCTCGGTGGGCACAGGTTGCTCCCAGACAATCCTGGTGGACTTAAACGGAGCTGACACATCTCTTTGTGGTGGCCCCCGCAGTCGTGGATGCTTTCTCTCCAGGGGAAGAGAGCCAAGACAATGCAAATGGGGAACAGCTTCAGTGGTGGTGGATCCTGCGCCGGGCCCCCCTCCCTGCCGCCATATTGTCTGGCACGAAATGGGAAGACAATAAAACAGTATGACTGGACCCTGTCAGGAGCACCTCGGATGTTCAAGTGGGGGCCCTGCTAATGAGCACTGTGGAACTGGTCAGGTTTCTGGAAGTCTGGAGCGTCTTCGTAATCAGACTAATGATCGGTTGGTCAGGCTGCTCACACTTGCACATCCTTATACATGGATGTAGAACTTTGAGCAAACTCAAGGTTTTTCAAAATCTATCCTTCATTAGACTTTGATGGAAAGACCTAAACCCTCGTTTCATTTCAGTTCATTGCATGGCTGACTCTCATGTTCACACGGACGCCCGAATGAAACTTTTTGGATTGAATGTAGGCCGATTTTCTGCTTTCCTGACTTTCGTGATCAGATTTGCGTTTGAATGGCATCAAAATCCTGCAGGCTTTTCCTGGCGTAAATTTCTGGCAAAATTACTGCAAGTGTGAACGCTTTATTGGATTTCAATTCTTTTAATTTCAACTACTGAAGGACTGGATATGTCCCATGTTTCTTATGTGCCAAAGGAAAATTGGCAGAAACTTTTACAACCAAAACAAATGTCATCGGAACGATGTGCATTTCTGCTCAGCTGGTCCTTTGTCAATTTTGTGAATCCAGTATAAACGACGAACCTCAAACCACATTACTGACATCCACAAACAAGGCCTCGTCCACCACCAATACCTTCTACACCCACACTGTTAGGTTTCTTCTTCCTCGTGGACACATCACTTGATAACTGTTCCCCACAGGTCAAAAAACACAAACCTACAATCTGGGCTGCAGGAAGCTGTTGAATAGAGGTGGACTTCTGCTAACGTAATGTAATATTGAAGTCAATTATGCTACATTAAAATTCATTTGCACTGCCGAGGTCAATGCCTTAGTCAACCAAATCTTTGGAATTTGTGCTTGTCTTAAAATACCACATGGTTAATTTCTGTAAACCAACACTTTGCTGAAAGTTTACCCCAAAATCTGTTTGGAACTTGATCAACTAATCTAATGGTGCCACTTATACATGCCTGCACCACATTATTGAAGGGGTGGATGCAGTTTGAGAGAGTTGAGAGACTTCTTCGTGGTCTATTTTGTTTTGGAATATTTGGTTGAATTAAATGAATTGTTGGCCCTTCATACAAAGAGTTTTTGTAGACCACTGGAGAATTAGAATGAAGATTGAATTGCCCAGGTTGGTTGGAAGCTGGGATGGAACCAAACCTTGCACCCGTTCAGCATTCAGATGGGGATCACCGGTGATGAAACTAGTGGCACAATTTTTTTTTTGCCCAGTTGGAACCAAGACATGGAAGAAACAACAAGGGCCGCGGGAACTGACACTGCAGAATATGGCACATATGAAGACAAAACCATTAACTACATTTTACTTAAGTTTCTCAGCAATTGATTAGCAAGGTATCTATGAAAACCGACAAAGATACACTACGTAGCATATAAACTTTGCACTTCACAGTCAGAAACCACACAAGTAAGCCGGGGCAAGTGATTAGGCATCCAGACATTTTCCAGACAAGTGAGTTGTTTTCTTATAATCATCTATTACTTCTATGTATTGAGATCCAAGCTCCACTTCTCAAGAGGCAAACTTTAGACACCAAACCTGGCCCGGCTGATCCACTACATTTAGAGGAAAGTAATCGATTTCAGTTTTCACCACACGACCACTTTCAAGGAGCACAGCGATGGCCCTGACTTAACGGCAAGGCCCCGAGATGCCATTTCCTGTAAAAATGAGCCTGAAGTGCAATATCGTAGAGGTGGCTTACCTCTCTTCGGCTCCAGCGCGACTGTCCTTAGCACTGTGAATAAATCTGCTTGGGCCCAAACACATACACATGCTCAGTCAGTCTGCAAGGCAGTGTGTGCTTCCCTCCTCTGCGAGGCTGAGGAGAGGCTGCCTCCTCCAATGGGCCCTCTCTATCGATCCCTACGCTCTGCCTGATAGGCCAAACGCCGTGCGGGTCACTTTCTCCCTCTTTAACCATCGCCCCGGCCAGACGCCTGCCTTTTCTCAAACAGCTGCACAACCACGGCTCACTCAGAGAGGCAACGGAGGACGCCGTTCTCTTCTTTGCCTTTTTCCTCTTTATTCGCTAGAACTTAAAATCCAAAGTTCAGGTTAGGCTGGGCTTCAAAGATCAGTTTATACTGCTTTATATGAGTCTATCCTGAATATATTACCATATTTTTCAATATCTTATACCAATACCTTATACCACACCTCAGTATAATACCAATATAATACCCCACTCTCATATCCACACCCTGTTATATATACTAGACTATTAAACTTGGCCAGAACACACCCTAGAATTACAATATAACGCACTATACAAGTTCATATTCAACGTTGTGACCCTTTATACCATGCTATGCTTCAACATATATTATACCCAACTATACTATAATCTATATACTCTATCGCCAGGCTCACACTGTAAATAAGAAATCGCTGTTAATGTCTTGTGTGGTGAAATAAAGCTTAACTGAATAAAAAACTCTCCCTCGTTATGTATATACCTCACTATACTGCACTCTACTCCTTTATACTCCACAGCACTATTATAAAATCTTCTTATATTATCCAAAGAAAAATGTCACTCTTCGTACACATTGCCAGAATGGCAGCATGGTGAAGCTGGTGACGGTGAGCATCATGAAGGGCATTAACAGGCGAGGATGACCCAGAAGAGAATGGCTGGATGTTATCACAGACTGGGGCAGTCACATTGAACAGGGGAGCAAGAGAATGGATGAATTGGAGTCAGCAAGTCAACCATGCAAACACCTATGGGCACTGAGCCCGTGGTGTTGATTGATTGATTGAGTGATTGATTGATATGCTATTATATTGCATTATATGATATTATATCCCATCAAATTATATACTGTGATATATTATACTCCAGTACTATATACTAATTTATACCCCACTTAAATATCCATCATATGCCCTAAAACTACCTTATAACCCATCATACCATTATATGCCTTTGTATATGAAGTTATACCCCACTGAACAATATTGTATACCATTTTACTATATTATACCCCACTATCCTATATATATATATATATATATATATATATATATATATATATATATATATATATATTTATATAAATTAAAAAATAGTTAATCAGATTATGTACTATGCTGGTATACACCACTATACAAAATTTTATCTCATCAAATATTTATATAATAGTCCAGCATACTACATTTTACACCATTGTTCTACATAATACCCCATGTAATAACCTAGTTTAATACTATACCCATCATTATAAATACCCCAGTAAATTATGGCGCGCTTACTATAATTTACCCTGCTGCACTAAATCATATCCCATCATGCATTCTATTCCACTCTGTTATACCCTATTACAATGTCTTGTGCGCTATCACTTAATGCCATGCCCAACTGTAACATACATTCCTTTATTTAAAAGCTGAAATACTGCCTGCTAGCTGCAGTGATTGCTGATTGGGCTTTTAAAATACAGCTGACTAATCAGTAAATGTATTAAAGCCTGGTTCAGGAATATTGGAACGGCACTGTGAGCACGGCCTGCGGATGAATGTGATACGTGGTCACTTTTCCTGCACCTCGATGTAGTTTATGTTATTTTTTTGCTTTTGGATTTTCATTTTTATTAACAATTTGTGCTGGTCAGATCTTAAAATAAAAGCTTTCGTGAAAGTAAGCATAGTCAGCTTGTCACTAGTTATCAGTAAAATGGTTATCAATGAGACTGGCCCAGCTGGTGGCCTTCCCATAACGCTGCCCTTTCAACTTCAAACGTCTCGCCAAGTCTACAGATAGGCCTTCAAAAACCCGAGCATACACATCTGCTGGTTTCCCTTGAAAAGCTGCTTCTCAGCAATATAATTGACCTCACTGCATTATTTTGTAAAATATATCCAGTTTTGTAGAAGTTGGGAAGCTAAGATGAATGTTATTGTTCAGAAATAGGCCTCAGATTGTCCCTAGTTCAAGGTAGAAGAGGCCATTTGTACTTTATTGGCTAACACTGATTCAATTAGCATTCATTTATTGAAATAAGAGACCTGTTTATTGAATTACTATTACCTGGCTGATTTGTTAATTTATCATTGTTATATGCAAACAAAAATTGTGGATAATATACGCAGTATATCTCGGTAATGTTTCCATAAACAGCTCCGTCATTTGGCTTAGCGTTAGCGGCTACATTGTGTACACCACAAAACTACACAAATTGCTTCATTTTTTTTAAGTGAATGCAATTATAATTAAACTCACACTACACTGCCTTTAGACAATAAAGTGTGTGCTTGCTAATGCTTTAAAAATCTCATATTCACGACCATCGCTAACTCGGGCCTAACCAGCTAAAACAAAATGGCTGGAAGATTTTCACCTCCCAGGCCTTCTGAGGGCCCGGCAGGTCCAGATTGTATAGAGGATGAAGTGTGACTGAATGAGCAGGTGGCCAGATTGACTCTACCAAGCTGGATTTGCGTTAGCAAGCTAATTTATTCTTCCGTTTGGCTAATCTTGCGCTACTTAGACCAAACCCATGGCTGTTTGGGATGTCTTTCCTTCTGTTTTATAGAGGGCTTCTTAACAGCAGCAGAAATGAACTCAGTTTTGAAAATAAACAAAGAAATAGATGTCTGGAAAATGTACAAATTAGCATTAATGAAGACATGCTAGGCTCTTTAGTTTGGCACTGATGCTAATGTGGTTATCAAGTGACATACACTAATTTGCATTGTGTTAACTGTTGAATTATTGAATACTTTTCAGAGAGACTTGTTTCTGACAGACTATTGATAAACATAAATAAAAGATATATAAACAGAAAATAGTCATAGAGTCCATGCTAAAGCTTGTATTAGCCTCTACTATTCTTCATTTTTGACCTTTTGGCTGTCCAATTAAACATTTTCTAGCCTGATCCCATTTAGGGTGCATATATATATATATATATATATATATATATATATATATATACATATATATATTGTGTTATATAAAACGCAACCTTGCTTCTCAAACTTTGTCTCCGAAACATCCGACCTGAGCTGTCTCTCTATCTTCTTTTGGCTTCTCCCATTTAGGGGTTGCCATAGTGGATCATCCGTTTCCATTTCTTCCTGTCCTCTGCACCTTCCTCCTTCAAACAGACCACCTGCATGTCCTCGCTCACCACCTCCATAAACCTCCTCTTTGGTCTTCCTCTTTTCCATTTCCTGGCAGCTCCATCTTCAACATCTTTCTCCCAACATACTTCTCGTTTCTCCTCTGGACATGTCCAAACCAATACAACCTTGCTTCTCTCACTTTGTCTCCAAAACGTCTAACCTGAGCTGTGTCTCTAATATACTCATTTCTAATCCTGTCCATCCTCGTCCCACCTAACAAAAATCTCAGCATCTTTTTCTCTGGCTCACTCTGCTGCCAGTCTTTTAATATTTTTTATTATTTCTCTGTGATGTCACAAAACCTGCATATATTTATACATATAAGGTCCCCAACTCTGATCCTGGATGGCCTTCTGAGTAGAACTCATCTGGTCCAACCTATTAATTGGCGGGTTAATTTTTTTGAGCACTAAACTGTGCTGGGCCCTCTGGACCAGAGATGGGGACTGTCTACTATATATCCATCTATTCCATCTATGTCAGGTTAGCATCGTGCATTCACTCTGAAGCCATGAGGACTATCTCAGACTGGACTGCTTTTAGAACTGGATATAATATAGGGCAGGGGCAGCGGTGGCCTAGTGGTTAGGGCGTCGGCCACATGATCGGAGGATCGGGGATTCGAGCCCCTTCCCAATAGGTTGCCCTGAGGTACCCTTGAGCAAGGTGCTGTCCCCGTCCCGCTCCTCCCTGCGATGGGCTGGTGACCTGTCCAGGGGGCGTCCCCCGTCCTCGCCCTGTATGCGCTGGGTTGGACACCAGCGCGACCCCGTTTGGGACAAGCGGCAGAAAATGGATGGATAATATAGGGCAGCCAATCAGAAAAGAGTTAATTTGCATGTTTTATCCTTGAAGGCATAGCAAATAACAGCAGCTAGTTCTACGAGAATCCAGCAAAGGTTGGAAATGGACATTTAAAATAAATGATGACTGTTTTTGATAAACAATCATACATAAAACTATTTTGGCTGGCAAAGATACCTATTTTGTAAAGTTATGCTACAATAGTAGCAATAGACAGTGGTGACCTAGTGTTTAGGGACTAGGCCCCATGATTGGAAAGTCGTGGGTTCGAGTCCTGGACCAGTAGGTTACCCTGTGGTACCCCTGGGCTACAACAATGCTCCCCGGGCACTGCATATGTTTGTTTCTCTTGAGGAATGGGTTAAATATAGAGAAAGCACTTTGTTGTGCTGACTTCTCTGTGACAAAATAGTCATTTTCACCCTAAGAATGGTTTTCGCTTGTGAGCTGTAATTTCTTAAAAGACTCAGGGTCCTTGGGGGTCCTTGACACGATAGGGGTCTTCCATGAGGGTGCACTCGGCCCTGATTTAATTGGGTAATAATGATGCCTGTGCATCAGTCCTAGCAGCCAGTTTGGGCATCTGTTATGCCATGTTATGCATGTAAGCAGCCAATTAGCACCCCATCCCATCCACGCTGGGCATCAATGAGGTGTGGCTGCTGGTTTCAGAAGCTAAGGTGGCAGCCTTGGATGAAAGTGTGCTCAAGCCACGCACAAGCCATTTCCAAACAATGGAAAATGAGGCTAATATTGAAATAAAAGAGTTATATTATTAAAATGCAATTACATATTAAACATCCAAAAATATAAGTCATTTATTTGAATTATCAATCAATTATATGAAACAATTAGGCTGCGGATATATTTTATATGTACGGGTGGATTCGTTCATGCCTACATGTTTCTGAGAAAGTGAAAATGTTGCTCATAATTTTACTCCGTGTTCACAAAATTCTCGAAATGTTGAATTAATTATCTAAAAACGTATTGTGTAAAACTGATGATATTAAAGTCCAGTCTTGTTGTTGGCTCTCACTACCAGTGCCATGGTGAACGATGTCCCATGGAAATGAATAAAAAATTATTATACCACTGAAAACAGACGCAGCTTGTTTTTCTTGCTCCATTCTTGATTAATCCAGAAGACCGTGATAATCATCTTTTTGATTTTTTGTTAGTTCGGCCATGAAAGGCAAACTTTACAGGGCTTTTAAAAACAATACAATTTCATTCAGATTTTTCAGTTTATGCCATTAAATTATATATGTTTATCTTAAAATTGATTTAAACTAAACAAATGTATATTATTTTTTTTTTTTCTTGATTTTTTTTTTTTAAACAGTCCTTTTTTAATTGAAATAGAATTATGACGCAAAGGTGAAATTATAATTTTTTACATTAAATTTGACTTTTCAACAATTTTTTTTATTTAGTCGATGGTGTCACAGTAACAGTTGTTGCAACTGTACCCATGTTGCTCAATACAACAGATTTTACACCTTGGTTTTCATGACATTCAATATGTCACCGCAATGCTGGATACTTTTTTTTCAGAAATTAAAAAAAAAAAAAATTTTAAGTGCCTTTATTAGTGCACTGTGGAAGCCATGACTTTCAAACTTTAATTATGGTGACTAATCATGTCCATTAATTGCCACTGCAACAGATTTCATTTTTAAATTTAATATAATGCTTATATTTTACTTTTGGAAAAAGAAGCTTACTGAAGTTTTGAAAATTGAAACTGAAAATTGTTTTTTTTTTTTTTTTTTCTTACCAGTTGTTGATTTTCCTGTTGTTCCAACTTGGAATCCTAAAAACTGAAGTCAATTTAAAGGCGTTTTATTCAATTTAAAAGCTTTTCTTATGGTCCATCCATCATGTAAAGAGTGGCTGGCCCAAAACAGAAAATTTCTTTGCCTTATATGCCATTAAAATCTCTTCATTTCAAAACCTGGACCTACTACACGCAGAAGATTCCCCAAAGTGACTCTAAGGGTCCACATGTGGGTCCAAACTCCAGACAAGAGAAATTGTTCACTCTTGGTGAGGAGTGCTTTGAAGGGAAGCGAATGGACAGTTGCTATAGTGCATCCCTACTGGCTTCTCTTGCGGTTGTTGGTACGAAACAGGATCTGGCTGATTTGGGCTGGTGTTCTCCTTAAAGTGGATAAAATCTCATTTGCATCTTTTCCATTTAGGCCCAAACGGCGAGTGACCCGGCCAGGAATAAGGCCGCTTCAGGCCCATCGATCGAACGCTCCTCAATCTCCTCCTGTATGACCTTGCTCCTCTCAGGGGTAAAACCTATTAACCTTTGACCTCCCATGACCTTTGGACGTTGGAGGATGACCACCGCTCAGGCCTTCTGTTGACCAAACACTCGCACACAAAGCTTTGGACGGCCGAGGCACACTTCACAAATAATACTATTAACTAATCGATACTAGGGGCACTAGAGGGGGCCCACGAGGTCGAGCCCACCACGTTTTCCATTTGAAAAGCTTTTCGTTGGGCACATGCACAGTCATCACAAACACGTTGGTTCAGCTCCCCCCGCCCCACACCAATATCAGCGTGGTGAAAAATAGCATTTTAACCCCGATGTCGGTCAACCGGTCGGCTGAATTCGGTTTCTGGACCATGGTATCGGTAACAGCCTTTTCTACAGGTAATGTCCCGTAATAAAACTCTTGTAATTGTCATACCTCGTCCACTGCGTTTGGGATAACCTCACCCTTCCTTCTAGGACGTAAGTGGCAGGTGGACCATGTGCACTCAAAAACCATACGGCCCGCAAAGTCCATGTGAAACTCTAGGACCCATCCGGCGGGCTTTATCCGCAGCGAAACAACCCTCAGTGTCATGTGTGGATATGAAATATGAGCTCATCCCCCCCTTTGCCCCAACCCACATATACTCCCCTCCACCCTTCCATCACCAATTTCGGTACCCTGCCCAACCTCAAGCTGAGCAACTCGGCCAAAACGTGTTTCAAAAAACAAGCCCTTTCGGCGAAACCAGAGCATCTTTTCAAAAAGTGGCCGCAACCAGGCGCTTGGGACTGAAATCACATTTAAAAAAGCAGACCTTTGCCTATTTCACCCAGTTCTGAAGCTGTTGCCCTGCCCTGCCATGTGGACCCACCGGGTCCCCATTTTTTCCCATCAACAATTTTCCCGAAACTGTTTCGCAAACACCAAACCATGTGGCACCTCTACACCTGCATCCCTACTTTTCCGATCCTGAGCACGATTCTGGCCAGCTAGCAATCCCCGAATGGGACGGGGTGAGAATATAGTGCAAAGGCTTGGGTTTCCCTTTCGGAGAGATGCGGTCAGTGGATCTTTTCGGCCGGGACGTCAGGACAGGTCGAGGACCAAACGGGAGGAAGGAAAAGTTGCACAGAACAGTGGAGAGCGTCCCAGAAGGAGAAAAGAGGAGAAGAGAGAGAAAGCGGGCGAGTACCTCGTGGTGTCCGTTGCAGTGGTCAGCGGCGGAGGAGAGCAGAGGTGTGGCAGTCAGGAGAGGAGGAGAGACGCTAAAGGGAAGGGAAGGAAGGAAGGAGGGATGAAAGAGGAGAGGGAAGGAGGGGGGAGAGACAAGCTACGGTTCCTCAGTCTCTTCCCACTGGCCGAGGGCTAGGGGTGGGTCCTGTCCAAGTGTGTGTGTGTGTGTGTGTGTGTGTGTGTGTGTATGGGGCCCCTCCCCTGCCTCCTCCTTCCCTCTTTCTCTGCTGTCAGGCTGAGTTTAACGGAGCGAAAGAAGACGGCGCTCCCTCGCTCCTTCCTTCCCTCGCTCACTCACTCCCCTGCTGCTGGGAGACAGAGGGCCGGAGCAGGTGGGGCAGGAGCAGAGTGACCGCTGCCCCAGAACGGCCCCAAAACTGCCCCTCCCAAACCAGCCCACCCCTGTCCTTCTCTCTCTCTCTTTCTCTCTCTCTCTCTCTCTAATTCTCCTGTATATTCCTTTCTCTCCTCATACCTTTCCTATCCAGCCTCCCTCTATCTTTTTTCTCATTCTCTTTCTGTTCTCTCTCTCTTTCCTTTTACATCTCTCCCTCCATTTCATTCGCTCCACACATTTTTCCTATTTTCTCTTTCTCTTCTCTTCTGCATCTTTCTTTCTTTTCTCCCCATATCTATCTTTCTATATTTCTGCTTTTTCTCTCTTTATCTTTTTAGTCGTTCTTTCACTGCTATAAAATATTTTCCCCCTACTTTTTCTTCTTCTTCTTCTACTCTTTTCTTGCTGCTTATGTCATTCTACTTTTCTTTTTCTGCCACGCACGTTTTCTCTTCTTTCTCTTTTTCACACTTCTTTTTCTCTCACTCTTTCTTTCTCTTCAGGTTCTCCATCGCAGCTTCATTTTATCTCTCTTTTCTCTTTTCTGTCTCTCACTGTCTTTTGCTGTATTTCTCTATATTACTTTGTTTTTTATTTTTCTTTCTTCCTTTCTTTCTCTTTTTTTTTATTGCCTTCTTTCTCAGTCTCCCTTTAATTTCCCCCATTTCTCTCTTTTTTGTCTTCTTTTTCTCTTGTCTCTCTCCCTGTTTCTTTCTTGCTCTTGGTTTGTATCACGTCTCATTTTTCGCTCTCCTGTACTTTTCTCTCTCTCTCTCTCTCTCTCTCTCTCTCTCTCTCTCTCTTTATTTCTCTCATTCATCTCTTTTATTCCCTCTATTTTTCTCTCTCTGATGTGATGTGAATGTACAGCAAAACAAACAAACAGAAACTGTACAATGTCACTAGAATGTGTGTGTGTGTGTGTGTGTGTGTGTGTGTGTGTGTGTGTGTGTGTGTGTGTGTGTGTGTGTGTGAGAGTGTGTGTGTGTGTGTGTGTGTGTGAGAGTGTGTGTGTGTGTGTGTGTGTGTGTGAGAGTGTGTGTGTGTGTGTGTGTGTGTGTGTGTGTGTGTGTGTGTGTGTGTGTGTGTGTGTTAGAGAGAGAGAAACGGAGGGCAGGCAAAAGCGTGAACTTGCTGTCACACAGTAACAAAGCTGACTGGAATCCAGATTAGTGCATCACAAAAAAGAGAGAGAGAGAGAGAGAGAGAGAGAGAGAGAGAGAGAGAGAGAGAGAAAATATGTAAAGAAGAAGGGAAGGAGGGGTCCATTTTAAAAACTTCTCTCCCTGTCTCCTACATTCTTATCTCTTTTTTCCCCTCATGCTTCCCTCCACCTTTTGCTTTTTCTCCACCTCTCTTTGTCGCTCTGTTTCTTGTTTCTGTCTCTCCCTCTTTCTCTCCATCTCTCTTTGTGTCTCTCCTGCTCACTCTTTCCTTGTTGTTTCTGCATCTCTATTTTCTTTCCACATCTCAAAGGTTTTTTCTCTTTCTCTTCTTCCCGGATCTTTGTTTTTCTTTCTCTCCCCACTTCTTCCTAAACTCTCCCTTCCTGATGTTATTTCTCTCTCTTCTTTATTTCCCTCATTCCTTCTTTTCTCTGTTTCATTAGCTCATCTCTCTCTCTCTCTCTCTCTCTCCATTGCCCCCCCTGCCTCTTACTTTCTCTCTCATATCTTTCCATTCTCTCTCCACGTGCTCTCTCTTCTCATCTTTTTGTCTTTCTCTCCTTATCACTTTATCCCATCTCGTTCTGTTCTCCCTCTTCTTCCCTCTCTCTCTTTCTTTTTCTCATTTCTATTTCTTAACCTGACTTTTTTTTCTCATTGGATTCCTCATGTGCTTCCTTTTTTTCCCCTCTGTTTCTCTCTCTCTCTCTCTCTCTCTCTCTCTCTCTCTCTGCTTAACTGTCCTCATTCCTCATACAGGACATCTATTGATTTTCTCCCCCTTTTCTCCTCCATCCTTCTCTTCTTTCTTTCTCTGGTGCACCAACCAACTGATGTAAAATGAGAAGGAAAAGATACGAATAATAATAATAGAATGACATAATAAACAAGAAAAAGCACATTCAAAAAAGAAAACAAGCAAAGCAGTGTGTCCTCAAAAGAACAGTCACACACACACACACACACACACACACACACACACATTAAGGGTTAAATCACTGTCCATGATGTATCAGGTCACACAGTCCGTTCAGCACCAGATCCACAATTCTGGCGCTGACAGACCTGCAGGCCCGGTTGTTGATTGGTCAGCATGTGCTGTGTGTCCCCGCGCTGTTTTAGGTCCTTTCACTCGCTGACCCCGTGTCAATGCTATGCAAACACGCTGACCCCGCCTCGTGTCCCCTGACCCAACCCCCAGGCCTTCGTTCTCTGAGTCCAGTGTCCAGCAACCTCTGGCCCTTTGCCCCCTCCCCCCAGGCCACTGGGGACCCGAACCCCGGAAGGACCAGCGTGTGCCCGAGGTCCCTGGAGACCCGAGTCCGTTGTTGTGGAGATGACCCAAGGGAGCAGGAAGTCCCCGAGCTGTTACATAACGCTACCGGCCAATCAGAATGACGCAGACGTCGTTGCTGTGATCAGATCTACAGGAGCTGGAAGAGCAAAGCAGCACATGTAGTTCATTCCTGAACCCTTTCATTTCAGGTATTATCTTCAGAGATGAGAAGTAATTAAGTCACGCCACAAAGATTAAAGCTTCCCCCAATCAGAGCTTCCACCATTAGCTCATGAACCTCCATTTACAGTCACCAGTGGGCTCGTTTACTTTTACTGTGACTAATGCTCCTGGAAATGACCACAATACTGGGTTTTTCTCTCTTTCTTTCCTTTTTATCTCCAGTGTCGACCAAAGGAGGATGGGTTCCCCTACTGGATCTTGGTTTCTCCCAAGATTTCTTCCTCATGTTGGGGTGATGTTTCCTTGCCTCTGTCGCCCTCGGCTTACCCAACTGGGGCTCGGAGCCAGATTCTGTGAAGCTACTTTTTGACAACAACAGCTGCAAAAAAGTGCTTTATAAGTAAAGTTGACTTGACATGACTTCACTAATTAAGTTCAAACACTTGGCTGCTGTACTTCAATACTTTTATTACTTTTATTACTTTTAGTACTTTGTCCTTTTCCCCACGTGCTCTCCCCACATTTGAACCCAGTTATCTGTCCTCTCCTTACATTTTCAGAACAGACTCCTTTCGTTTCAATGCATTTGAGGAGAACTCTCCCTTCTTTTTACTCTCCATCACCTTCCCAACATCAGGACCTGTTTCATCTTAAAGGGACGCAAACGCACAGAAAAGACGTCCCTCTGTGTGTCCATCGGTGCAGGACAGAGTGAAGGAGAGTGAGAGAGAGGACAGGGAGAGTGGACGGTGGAGTTCAGGGTGTGTGGAGTGTGTGTCCGTGATGGAGAACTAGTAGAGACGGTGATGAAAGTGAAGCGGTGAAGTTCATGTGGATTATTTTCAGTAGATTGTTTTTATTGGAGTTGAAGTTCGAGGCTTTAATAGTCTTTAATTCTATTAATATGGAGTGAGATTCAGTTCACTTTCAGCACAGACAGACGCTCCAGACGTCCTTCAGAGGAGACACGTCTCACTTTACACTCTCAGTACACTCCTGTACTTTTTACTTTACACTCTCAGTACACTCCTGTACTTTTTACTTTACTCTCTCAGTACATTCCTGTACTTTTACTTTATATTCTCGGTACATTCCTGTAATTTTTATTTTATAACCTAAGTACATTCCTGTACTTTATACGTTTATATCGAGCATTTGACATATTGTTTATTTTCCAAATCTATCTTTACATAGCATATTTCTCAGGTTGTGGAGCCACAAAAGAGGATTCAGATGTTGATTCTATGTTTGTTTCTGCAGTAGTCTTAAAAACCTGGTGAACTTCAATAGCACCGAATATCCAAAGAGGAGACCAGGCCTGAAAGTCCACTGTGGGTTCAAGCCTGGCTCTGTCCTCTCTCCTCTCTCCAACACCATTTGAGCCCCGAAACAAGACCCTTAACCCCAGGAATCTCCAGGGAGACTCTCCCTGTCATTACGCAGCTCTGGATAAGATAAATACTGCAAGTGCATGATGTTTAATGGAAATAGTTAACCTTAATGTATCAATGGATTAAAAAAAACAAAAATTTACTAAATATTGCAAATATGAATGAGGTGTAACCCTTAACTTGGCTTTCTCCATGGCTAAGAACTTCATCAAGGTCAAAGCTTGGGCTTAGTAGCAGGGCTACCCCTGGTTGTTTGGTGCCCTTAAACTGTATCTATTTAGATACATATGTTCCTTTTTACTGTTATTAAGGGTCCAGTAACAACAGGAACATAAACCCACCATTGTTTGCTCTTAACCATCAAGCAGGCTGCCATTGTCTTTTGGGTGACGTATTGTAAGTTTGCCACCGGCACCAGGAACAGTACAACCCAAACTGCAAACCCAAGACTTAAAATTGCATCTTTCTAGCTTCACCTTTTCTTTATCTCCGGCTGTTAGATGGCAGTGATGCAAAAAGCCCAATAGGGGGCTTAAATCCTAGATTTACATACTTAAGGCCAAAGCTAATGTGAAAGGTTTCTGATCAATATTAAAAACACAACCTAATTACTAATTTCCTAATCACCAATTTATTTTATTCAAGTGAATAAAGCTTAGTCTGAGTTTCCCTCCCCTGCTGCTGGGCATCGCAGGGGTCACCCAGGGCAGTGCCCATCAACTATTCATGCTGTCCAGATCTATCAGGACAGGAAAAGCGAACAGTCCCTTCAATGACGGTAAATTCAGAGCAGTACGGTTCTGGTATGGCTATCTTTTGTTAAAAATAACACTCTTCCTGATGGCACAGTTCCTGATGCCAGTGGAAAAGCCCCGATTACTGGCGACGGATGGCTGCAGCATCGCTGGGGATTCTCTCATTTAATTCACCAAACATTTGGGTGATAATTGTCCCCTCAGTCTGTTTCATTGAATATTGCTCACAGTGGGCACTTGAACCAAAGTGTACATTTTCTTGGCCGAGCCCTTTCTAGGAATATACGTTTCCAAGTGAACAAAATGAAATATCTTCTAACAGAGCAGCAATGCAACACTAACCATGTACTAACCATGGCACCTGCAGTGTATTACTTTACTGGAAAGCACAATAGAAAGAGGGAGAGGGAGAGAGAGATAGATAGATAGAGAGAGAGAGGGAGAGCGAGAGAGAGAGAGAGAGAGAGAGAGAGAGAGACCAACGCAGTGTGATGTTGTTGTGGCCCCCTAACATGACACATGCAGTGGGGCACAATAGCTTTCTGGGTTCTGAAGGGTGGGGTTGAGAGGGACCGGGCTGCACCATCTGCCGTAAAGCTGGTGCGCATGGGGCGGGCCAGCAAAGGAGGAGGGGGGAGGGGTGACCCAGGACGTGTTAGCGTGAAGGATGGCGCGTACCCCCCACCCTCCTCCTCCAAATTAAACACGACTCCCCGGGGCGATAGCCAGAGGAGCCGGCCAATTCCTGCCTGTTTGCTCAGCAGTGGGACAATTAGAGAAATCAGAGACTCCACACACGGACTGTCATTCCCTTCACTTCCATTTCCCTGGCCTGATAGATCTGTTAAACAGGGAGCATGAACAGTTGGAGGAGGTGGGCACTGCCCTGGGAGAGCACTACAGTGTCCAGCTGCAGGGGCGCAAAACTCAGACTTGGGCTTATTCGCCTGAGAGTAAAAGAAATGAGTAGTTAGTTGAGAAATTACAGGTGGTGTTTTTCTGTATTGATCAGGTATCTTTCCCAAACATTAGCTTCGGCTGATGGGGCGCTCTTACAGTGCCCAAATATTTCTATTCATTCATTTTTAAAAATAGAAGGTCTGTGACAGACAGGTTCCTGCAAGAGTATAAGGAAAGGTTTACAGGGTGATAGTGAGACCAGCTATGTGATACGGGTTGGAGATGAAATGCCAGGCAGTGGCGTGGCAGGTGTTAAAGACGCCGAGGTTTGAATTGGGTGTGACGAGGATGGACAGGATAAAAAACAGATCCATTAGAAGGGCAACTCAGGTTGGATGGTTTGGAGAAAGAAGTTAGAAAAGCAGGACTGTGTTGGTTTGGACATGTCCAGAGGAGAGTCGAGAAGTAGATCAGGAGAAGGATGTTGAGGATGTGAAAGTACCAAAGAGGAGGTTGATGGATGTGGTGAGAGAAGACATACAGGCAGTTGGTTTCAAAGAGGAATTGAAAGAGCCTTAATGGACAGAAAGACTGGACAGAAAGACGATCACTTCTTACGTAAAAAATTACATAATATTAATAACATAATAAAATAATTCATAATACCCCCACACACACCTCTCATGGGGCAGTGGTGGCCTAGCGGTTAGGGCGTTAGCCGCATGATCGGAGGATCGGGGGTTCAAACCCCTTCCCAATAGGTTGCCCTGAGGTACCCTTGAGCAAGGTACCGTCCCCATCACTGCTCCCCGGGCGCTTTCAATAGCTGCCCACTGCTGCACGGGTTTGAGTGTGCATGGGTTAAATGCAGAAGTCCAATTTCGTTGTGGTTCATGTGTGCTGTGCCGTGACCTCACAATGACGAGGGTTGTCACTTTCACTTTTCACTGCAAGTTGCTAGTGGATGTCTACAGACAAAAAATCGGAGGTAAAAGCCAGACAGTCCGATCGTTCATTTGCTAAATCTGCATCTGCAACAGCTAGCGAGTAACGCTAGTTTCATTAGCGATGGAACAGAGTTAGCTCCAATATCTCAAACCGCATCAGCTTTCCCACAATTTTGAATGAATCCAGATCATGATTTGATATTATTTTGTATGAAAGTAAATGTTTCTTTACAGTGATGGTGGACAGATAACGTTGGCCCAACATTGCAACAACGGTTTGGTAAAAACACACAAAAAAGATGATTATTCCTGATGTAAACAATGACATAAATATTAACAATACAATATAAACACACACACACACACACACACACACAAACACACACACACATTTATAATGTGTGTGTTAATTTCCTGAGTTTTCCTTCTGAACTGCTTTTAAGCACTGCCACCTAATGGATAAATCATGTACAGCGTGTCTTTTCCAGCCTGTTTCATGATTAAAAAACAGTTTTTAATCATTAACTTTAATCTTTGATTTGATTTAAACTGGCATGTTTTCAACGCTTTAAATGAATGAACTTTCAATAATAATAATAATAATAATATCAACAACAATAAACCAATAAATAAACCAATAAGCAAGTATATACATAAATAATTAAAACAGAAATTTAGATTTTATAGTACTGTGCAGATTTTATAGTCTCTGTACCTGAGTGGTTCTCCAGATCTTCCTGAAGGACAGTGTTGTTGTCTCTCATTTCCAGTTTGAAAGTTCTGTGTTGGTTAATCCACACAGTGATCTATGCCTGAACCTTCAATCAGAACAAAGTGTCTAACTTAAGACATGAAGCAGTGAAGAAACAGGAGCAGATGATTCCAGATGACCAGGGCATTCATTTACTGCTGATGCTGAATGCTGAGTGGAGAACCCCTTTATTTTGACCCTTCCTTGGAGTACTAAAACATTTGTTCATGTTTCTTTTATATAATCCACTCAATGTATCTAAGGTAAGACAGTGTGACATTAATGATCATCAGTACCTGTTTGGTAAAATTGGTTGATCAGACACCGACTATATCAATCCTACAGAATCCCCGACTTTGTGCAAGTGTACCTAGAAGAACTGATGCTGGTCTGAAGGCAAAAGGTAGTAACACCAGATATTGATCTGATTTAGATTTTTCTTTCGTTTGCTCACTTTGCATTTTGTAAATTGCCAAAAAATAAACAATCATTATTGATATTTCTGAAAGCATTCTGACACACCTGCCTAAAACTTTTCCACAGTACTGTATATATATATATATATATATATATATATATATATATTGTGCAAAAAAAAATATATATATATATATATATACACACACACAATGCAGTAAAAAAAAAACACAAGCTAGTTGTTATTATTAGTTATACAAAAGACAAATATTTAAAAATGTAAAAAATACAGAAGACAAATATTGAACATAATAAAATATAATACATGCCATGTAAAATGCAATGACTTTTGCACAGCCGGCATTTAATATACCGTTTACCTATGATAGATGGATAGATATATAGACAGATAGACAGATAGATAGACAGACAGATGGGCAGACAGACAGACAGATAGATAGAAAAACAGATAGATAAACAGACAGACAGACAGACAGACAGACAGACAGACAGACAGACAGACAGATAGATAGATAGATAGATAGATAGATAGATAGATAGATCTTCCTCGGGAGGAAGATAAGGAGTTGAATTTTTTGTCAGCACAAACATCAGATTTCAGATTTTTGCCGAAAAAGGTTGAAAAATTGTCAGATGTGACCTGACAAGCTCAGCAGAAACCTGAAACAGGACAGACAGTTAGACGCAGGGGGCAGAGAGAGAGAGAGAGAGAGAGAGTGTGTGTGTGTGTGTGTGTGTGTGTGTGTGGTGGCTGTTGATGCTCTTAGCTCTGTCTTGTTTAAGCTAGATGTCGTCTGGTGCAGGTCAATAACACGGCCTCCTGCTGAGCTCATATCAGCTCAACTGCCACAACATGTCTGGAGCTTGCAGCACAAAAAAAAACAACGTCTGAAGCTTCGCTGGTCAGTCCATTAAACCAGCAACCAGAGAGCTCTTCACCCAGGAACAATTTCCCAAGACATCTGCACATCAGGTGCTTATGATCTAAACAAGGTCCTTGTCTTGTGTATTATGTTGTGTCTTCTGTTGTGTCTGATGTTGTCCTCTGTGTAGCAGCAGGGTCCTGGAGGAACGTTATTTCGTTTCACTGTGTACTGTGTATATGGCTGAAATGACAATAAAATCCTACTTGACTTGACTCAACTTTAGTTTTGCTCTGAAATGCCCCTCAAACCTACAGTGGTGTTGAATGGAACCAGATGAGTGAAGCCCCATAATGAAGATGCTTGGACATTGTTTAACATGTGGGCACCCTCAAGAAAACTGGTTTGCTCAAGTTTACAGGTTTGCACCTGTTTTACCATTTTGACCATGTCGTTTCACTTTAAAGTGGAACAACATGGCTATATTTGTGTTGGGGATGTCTAGTTCCATTCACCACCACTGTAAAAAGATCAGTCATACTGCATTCATACTACAGAAAGGTGGAAGATGTTTGAGAAGGTTGTAAGAACTTTTGGGGATGATACCATTTTTGGCTTCATCGCTCTAATTGGCAACTTAGTGAGCAAAATTTGGCCCCCAAGGATGTGCTGCTGTTGCATTTAAATCATAGGATCGTTACCTGCAATGACTATGGATGCCCACAAGAGGGCACATCTAATACAGAAAGGCCTACTGCTTCAAGGTTTTTGGACTCCTAATTTCCCCAACGTCTCAGAAGACCAGGCTGGTGAAGGATTACGTGGGCCAAGTTTTTAGAAAATGGCCATCAACATGTCTGAGTCACAGGTGTGGAGACAAAGAGACAGTCTGTCATATTTCTCTTTCCATCCCATCAGTCATGTCTCTCCAAGGTCAAACGAGACCGGAGGAAGGCAGGAGGAGGAGGGAGTGGAGAAAAGAGGGTGGAGAAATGAAAAAAACAAGGACAAGAGAGGCGAAGAAATGAACGACGTGAACTAAGAGTGTTAATATGCTTGTCGGCACCTACTGTCTTGCGCCGCCTCAACTCTCTTAGACCAGCTCCTTTCTTTAAGTCATCTTCAAGAACAGTTCTCCAGGCTTCATGAAGGATGCTCCAAAACTCATCTGCTGCCATCTGTTCTCGAGATTCTCACACAGCTTCTGCCTCTGAAACTGCTAAGGTACAGGGACTGTACTGAAAATGAGAAACAATAACTTTTTGCCCTTCAGGAACACCTGAAGAACTGCTCCTCAACAAGACATTAAAAATACAAGAAAGTCTGGATCTTTGAAAGTAAAATATGAAAAATGAGAGGTTGCTCCAGACAGTTGCACGGTACTGTATGTGAGAACATAAATGTCCAAATTAGTCCCAGACTCCATTACTGACTTAACCCTTCAAGTCCCCATAAAAAGTCCACATAGAGTCCATTTGTGAACAGAACAGGTCATTTTCTGCAGTGAGTTACCAGAGGCCACCTAGAAGATATCTGAGAAAGAAGGTCACTTATAAAATGACACAGATGAAAATGTCTACCTGGAGAGACGAGGAGATTGAGGACCTGAAATTGTCATGGCAAGTAACCCCTCGTTTTTAACCAAATTAGGAAGCAGATAAGTGCACACAGACTATCCTGTCTCCGGCATGCTGTATCCAGGTGCCACCCCTCAGCTAAACCATAGGGAGTATTTCCAGCAGGCGAGAACATATTCTACACACATTATCTACTGTGCTACGTGCGAAAAGAACCATTTTTCATGGGACAGCGTCTCATATTGCAAATAATGGAACTAGCCATCTGAAGCTCCCTCACAGAAGATGTTGTCATGGTTTTCAAAGTTTGGAGAATCTTTTGGCTTAAAACCTGGCTTAAATGCGATACATTCAGTGCATTGCCAGGCAAAATAACCTGCAGAACACACTTCAGGGTGATTGGTTTACCATTTTTGCCATGTACCATTTTTGCCATCCCAGGTGTTGGTCCACTTGCAGGTTGGATTAGATGTATTTGTGACGTCTGGTTCCATTCAACCCCACTGTAAAAGAAAGAACCCACAGTGTCGCTCCTTACCAACGCCTCAAAGAACATTCTCTCCAGTGATAAGCACACACTGCTTAGGGTTCAATCAATACTTCTTTCCATTGTCATGTTGGCTTTAATCAGGCTGTTCATCTGATGGATTGATAGCTCAATTTATTTCTCTCCTTCAGGGCTTTAGCACATGGATGGATAGCATTTTTCACTGTAATAATATCCATAGAGGCTCTGTTTTAGGGTAGCAGTGGTCTAGTAGTTAGGAACTAGGCCCCAGGATTGGAAGGTTCGAAACCCGGACTAATAGGTTTCCCTGAAGTGCCCTTGAGCAAGGTACCATCCCTAACACTGCTCCTAGTACACCAGCCATATTAGCAACAGCCCAGAATTTCACTCAGAGAGCATCCATCTCTGGAGCTTGCATATGTGGTTTAGGACACAGTATGACTTGGAACATGTTCTCCAGGGTTCATCGAAGTGTCATAAGCAGGACTGATCACATTGCTCCATTGTTTCTTCTAGACATCTAGATCAGTTCTTCTGTGTAAAAAGCCTCTGCAATTAAATTTAGCCTGATTTTAGAGCTGACAGTTGTACTGTTTCCTAAACCACATCCACAAGTCTACTTCACCTGGAGGACCATGACAAGGTTGGTGGGCTGATGTTATTTGGGTACGGTATAGATCTACTGGAGAACGTGGGTCTGTTAGGCGTTGTCCCAGATTTGAGCCATGCCACACAGCCTCCGATTGTTTGGATCAGCCCAGTGCACCATGGGATTTCTAGTGGTGGCAAAGAACCTTGTGAACAACAACATGCTTTTTCACGAAAAAAAAACAACGGATCCCAGAAGACATTCAGTGTTGGGCTGATCATACGTTTCTCCAAAAATTGATGCCAGGGGATAAGCTTAGTGCTGCCCTTCTGGCCAATAAGAGTGTAGCAATCTTGAGATTTTTTGTGGTCCGTCGTATACAGTGTTGTGGACCCGGCGACGGTTAAGGTTAATAAAGGGAAAATGGACCAATATCAAGGTTCACCGCCCCCTTCCCACCACTCCCACCAATCAGGGAACTCAAAAGAAACCCTCTGAAAGGTGAATGTGTTCTGGCTTCTGCTTCTGCTTGAAAGTGCTGGGAAGGCAACTCCCTTCAGGAAACTGTGCCCTGATCCAGGCGAAAGCTGATCCCGGATCTGCAGGGAAATGATTTTGGGTCCACGCCGCATTTTCACCTGGAGACCTGATTCATCACTAAACTGAACACAGAATTGTTTCCCCAGCCAAGGGTCCCACACCATCGCCCCCTCGTGGCAGAGGTCATGGCAACCCTACAGTACAAACTGGAAGTTGCACCTATGATCCATTTCATGTGTCTTGCTGCATAGCGCCTTCTTTCCCTCTTTTTAGGTGGAAGATGGGTGGAGCTCATTTTTGAAGGGCCCTTGTTCTATATTTGTGCTGTATTTTTATTTGTAACATTCTTAAAACAGTTAAACTGGTTAAGCTGATCTTTCTGTTCCTTAGTCCAATAACACAATACATCATCGGAATAAATTCAAATAAAGATAAATTCAATTAAAAGTAACATGAATGTTTTTTTCTTATGTAGCTGCAATGTTAATAACAACAATAATAATTATTATTATTACTATTATTATTATTATTATTATTATTATTATTAATAATATTAGTTTCATCAGTAATAGTAATATAGCTTTAGTTTTAAATATATTACTATTATGTTATTAGTACGTTTCTATGTTACACCAGTTACAATATTGGTAATAACTATATGGCTATTAATATAGAAATACAATGCTAATAAAGACAAAAATGAATCATGTCATAACATATTTATTTTACTGATACTTTTTTATCCCTGCAATGGGCTGGCGACCTGTCCAGGGTGCGTCCCCTGTCCTCGCCCTGTGTGCGCTGGGTTGGACACCAGCACTCCCCCGTGACCCCGTTTGGGACAAGCGGCAGATAATGGATGGATGGATGGATACTTATTATGACTACTGTTATATACAATTAAAATATCTAACATAAATAATGTAATCATAAAACATAATATAAATAATTAATAATTAATAAACCATTATTATTGTTAATAATAATGTCAGTTCAGTGTTTATTTATATTTATACAATCAAAATAATAATAATAATATGTAAAATAATAATATTATAAGTATAATATAATAGTAAATAAAAATAGTGTAAGTATAATATAATTTCAAAATAACAACAATAATACAATATGTGTGTGTGTGTGTGTGTGTGTGTGTGTGTGTGTGTGTGTGTGTGTTATTTTATTTCTACACTAATCTCAGTTGCAGTAATGGTTAGAACAATATTGCTATTGTTACAGAAATATAATAATAAAATTATACAAATAGTATAAATCATATTCTGCTAAAATGATCAAAGTTGCTATAATTGTTGCTATTACTATATATATATATATATATATATATATGCACAAGAATAAAATATGAAGCCCTCGGAGCCCCGCCCCCTTCCCCCCAGCGTGTCTGGGGGGCGGAGTCAGTGAGGTTCATTACTGCTCTCCTCCTTCTGGTGCGGCTTATTGAGAAGGAAAAGTGGCAACAGGTCACGATTGGAGGAGGAACAGGAGAGAACGGGATTCACTCTCTCACACACACACACACACACACACACACACCGGGAGGAGGACTGCAGAACACACACACACACACACACACTGCACTGGGGAGAAGGAGGTAGAGGAGCTCCAGCAACAAGACAGCAGGATGATGCCGGTGGGTACACACACACACACACACACACACACACCGTGTTATTGCATGAACGTCCCGTTTGGATTCAGTGCACTCTGTGCCCCGTTGTCATGAGCAGGCGTGCGTGGGGAAATGATGATCCCCACGCCGCGTGGAAAGACGCTGGAGAGGTGGACCCTTTCGGCACTGGTCCCTCCTGTTTATCTCTTCTCGATCCCACCATCCGTTCGGCTCGGAACCCATGAAGGCACGAGCTAGGGGCTCGTTATCATCCCTCCATACAGGCTCTGCTCAGGTGCATGCATGACTACACCTTGAATTGTATGGCTGCTGTGTGCATCTGGACACCAGGCTTAATGAAATTGTTCACGCAGTGGACGTTCACCTGCAGAGCTGGTTTTGCACGCATGTCCTCTCTCGCCCCTGGGACGTGCACACCCCCCACAAACACCTCATCGGATTATGCCTGTAATCCAGGGACCCCCCGGAAAAGCCCAGAGGATGCAATAGGTGTTTTATTTCTGTGCCCACCGCACACACCAGACCGGTTGATCCCACGTCCAGTTCCTGTCTGATCCTAAATCACCAGCCCAAGACGTACACCCGCTCTGAAAAGACCCACGGACAAGGCACGGACATGTAGGAGATCCGCCTTGTCTTCAGAGCCTCGCCAATGCTGACCAAGGTCATAACCTTTCGGACCATGAACGTGAGCTGAGATTCCCAGAATCGGCTCTGCGGCTTGTTTGGAAAACGTCAGGAGAATCTGTAGATCTTGTGTGGGTTTATCTGTACTATAGCTTATATGGGCAAAATTCCTTTGTTCCACATTTTCCATCATATCCCAGCTGGAAAAGTGTGGAGCAACCCCAGGATCTTGTTAGCCAGCAATAGAAAGGAGGTAGGAATCGTACTACCAGGTGATAGTAGCGGATCTGTCGTCATATTATCGTATGGTGTACAAATATAAAGCATCGTTTTTTGGGGGTGATGGCCCTGCGAGGGACTGGTGACCACCTTTGAGCACCTGTGATTGGCTCTAGTGCCCCTGGGGCTAGGTTAAGCGGCTCAGAGAACGAATGGATGGTTGTTCTAGAAATGGAAAATATCAGAATTAACCAGCTGATTTCCGAATCGATACAAGCTCATGTGTGCTGTTTCAGACGGCCAGGATCTGCTGGCCTCCAATATTCAAATTACCGCACATGGAAAATGCAAATTGAGGCAATATATGGCACATCTATCACCACTGTAGGGCGTGGGGGGAATGTGTTGTTGCGGAAATAAGGATGGAAGTGTAGATAATTCTGTCTTTATCTTTCTTCCTCATTCTCCAGCCTCTGCCGCCCACGGCTTGCTTGTGGACCTGCACTTCTGGAAGAATAAAAATCCCAATGAGCTCAGTTGTTGTAACCCTTTGCATTTTATCCCTTAAATGTTCTGTAGTTCTCGTTTTTCCAAGAGTTTCACGTAGGACGTTTTAATCAACATGGCCAAAATCCTTCTATATACCTTCAGACTGAACCTGCTTTGGATAATCAGCCTTTAAATGCAAACAATCTTGGATCCCATTGGATATCCTCCTTCCATACTTCCGCGAGATTGAACGAATAGGTTTAAAAGGATGTAGAATTAATGGTAATGCGATGGCTTCTTGCGAATGCATAAAGGTGGATTCAGAAATGATTTGAAGCCTTACATTCTCGAAATCTCAATTTTGTATCAAATGGGCCCTTTGAAACTATGTGCGGTGAACAGTTTCGCTTCTATATTTAGCGTTGACATGCGGGGACATGTCCAACACTGATCACACTTAGCATGGGAGACACATTCAGCTTGCTTCTGAAAGAGAACAGTCACCTTTGGCTTTGGAATCCTCTGTCATAGCATGACAGCAGGTTTGAATGATGTTTACTTGGTTTACCCCTCACAATGAATGTACAGCACTGTGCAAAAGTCTTCAGCCCCTCTTTTCTTCATGCTTTACCACTAAAGATCCAGATATGCTTGTATTTTAATGTGTTGTTGAGGGACAGTTCTCCAGATCTTCCTGAAGGACAGTGTTGTTGTCTCTCATTTTCAGTCCAGTCTCTGTACCTGAGCAGTTTGATAGTTTTGTGTTGGTTAATCCACACAGTGATCTACGTCTGAACCTTCAAGCAGAACAAAGCTTCTAATTTAAGGCATGAAGCAGTGAAGAAACAGCTGCAGATGATTCCAGATGATCAGGCGATTCATTTTTCTGAATGCGTGGATGAATCCCTTTATCTAGAACCTTTAGCTACTCAAACACATGGGTGTTTATTGGAGATTGTGTCCATAGGATCTTGGACTAAACCATTTCTTCAAAGGTTTGGCCAAAAAATGCACATTCTAGGCTTGTTTGGAGTTTTTGACTCGCTGTCCGCTATACAAACAAAGCCGTTCCTGTAAACGTCCACCACTGCGGTGAATAATTCAGATTTGCTCTGAATGACTGTTAGTATCTTGGAATTATGCAGACTTCCCCTTTAAGTGGCACCTTTTTGGCTCTGTTTCTTGTCCATCCGGTGCTTCTGTTTATCTGGAAGGAGGAATACATTGTTTGGACTGGAAATCGCTCAGCCTCTGTGGTGAAAATGTAGAAGTGGGGTTTCCCTGCTCTCCGACATTAGAGAAGCAGCCCTGCATTGTTCGAGGGCGAGACATTGTTTAAAAATGCATTTGCTGCGAATAGGTATTGTCAGCACTTCCCTAGGGGAGAGGAACAGCTGGACATTGTCGGTCAGGGAGGGACGCCCCTTGGCCTTTTGGCCCAGGAAGCCGCTGAGAGAGACGTTTTAGGCGTTCGGCGGCCATCGAAATCATCCCCCTGTAACGTAATAGGCTTGAATGGAGCTAAAACTAGGTTAGCTTGACGTAACTCGATTTTCCAAGGCCACTTATTAGGATCCGTTCATTTCACTTAAAGCCCTGACAGCGTTACTGCATGACCACCTGACCGCAATTATCTGACCTTGCCATAATTGCTTGGGCTAATCTGTTTTAGATTTAAAGTCATACGTTTCTCCCAACATAATCTGAGTGAGGTGAGAACTTTGCTTCGTTATCTTCTCTTCCATTTACCACATAAGTGGGACGTCGGAGACAGAACTGCTGAAACCAGTATTTTCCGCATCTCCCATTACTGTTGACGCCTCGAGTCCCCATCTTGGATCTTCTTGATGGTATACAGCACTGTGCAAAAAGTCTCGAACCCCTCATTTCTTCATATTTTGCTTCTAAAGACCTTGACCCTCTTGCATTTTTTAATGTTGAGCATCAGTTCAGGATTCCTGAAGGACAAGGTTTTTGTCTCTGTACCTGAGCAGTTTCAGAGGTGGGACCATTTCCACAGAGAACGGAGAAGAAAAGGAAGCTGACGTCCAAAGAAGAGCTTTGAAGAAGCCTGGAGGAGTGTTCCAAAAAACGACTTGGAGAAAGGAGCTGGTCTAAGGGAGTTGAGGCTGTGCTGAAGAACAAAGGTGGTGTTAGTGAATACTGACTTTAAAGCTGGTTAGATCGAAACTCTCTTTGCGTTTAGACTGAATTTACACGCGTATCACTGAACCTACTGTCTTATTTTTATGCAAAACATAAAGAAAAGAGGGGTGGCTCAAGGATTCTGCACAAATCTCCATGAGCTCCATTTATACAAATGCACAAAAGTTATGTATCTAAAATAAAAATGCAAAAGCCCATTTATCATCATCTCCTATAATTTCCTGCTCATTCACCCGTCGGTGTGAAAGGCTTCTTTGCCAGCGGAGCCCTCATCCACTTAGGAGACGGGCAGAAGGCAGGTTGCCATGGCTACTGTTGCCATGGCGACACGGCACACAACAACACCGCCGAGCAGCCCTTCTGGCTCTGTTGCTTGGGAGCGAAGCGCATATCATTACGGGGCCCTTTGTAGACTCCAGCCTGTCAGGACAGAGTGTACATATACTTCATTACAGTCCCCGAGCGGTACAGCGCTGGTGAATGGAACCGGACGCCTCCGACACAATTACAGTCATTTAATTTTCCCACTGAACCCATTCAAGTGTTTATACAGACCATGTTGCCTCCCAACGCCCTGCAGGTATTCCTCCGCCCTTCACAGGTTTAGTTTTAGGCCAAACTCTGGTAAAAGTAGGTTTAAGGCCGCATTTAACGCAAGAATCTCATGGTTTCATACCAAATCCGTTCTGGATAATTTTGAGCCTTAATGACTGAACGATGCTGAAATTCTGAAAAGTTGGTGGAATTGCCCTTTAAGCAGGCCTCCATCAGTGTCAGAGTTCAACCACACATTTCACGCCAATGTGGGCGTCGAGTCAGCAAATCCCATATCATTCATCTCTCTCTCTCTCTTTCTCTCGCTCTGTGTCTGTGTGTGTGTATAATTATATATATATATATATATATATATATATATATATATATATATATATATATATATATATATATATATAT